>WEIV01002898.1:85059-100651 GCA_013390005.1 Calyptomena viridis
GGCGAGCGGCGGGCACGGCCCCGGTGTCAGTGGGAGAAGCTGCCGTGAGGCCTGGGTGCTTGTGACGAGCTGAGGATGAAGTCACAGGGAAATGGGTAGTGCCTGGGAGCCTTTAGGGGAAAGGAGTTGAAGGCAGTTCTTTTTCGTAGTTTGTAGCTTGCTGGCTCTGCGAACCCAGTGGATACACTTTTAGTATGATTTACAATAATACCTACTTTGAAAGGAGGGAGTCATTTTGATGGACTGGAAGCAGCTGGAAAAATCGGTACCCGTCTTGTTTTATGTACCCCGGTAGATTGAGGGATGTGTTTATACCATGGGGATGTAGGTGGTGAGTGAAACCACATGTATTTGGGAATAGTGGTACATGAAGGCCTATAAATTTAGCAGTGATAGGCAAACAGGCTTGTGTGTGTTGTGAGAAGTGGTAAGTTGGTTGTCTTCTAAAGGCTGTGGAGAAGGGAGGCTTTGGATAGTAGGTAAGTCTGTGTTCAGCTTACAGACACGGTGGTAACAGGTTGCTACAAGGTTCTGAACTTGTTTTGTTTGGTGGCCAGTGTGGTTAGACTTAATGTGCGAGCCCTTCGTGTGTAATACGAGCTGGTATGTGGACAGCAAGGCATGCGTGTTCCTACTGCTGTGCATTGGTTTGTCTGCTGCTCACACTGGGAGCTGAGAGAGATGCCCGGCTGTTGTCACCAGCTCAGTGAGCTTTGTGTCTGGTGAGTGGAGATGTGCTAAAGCAGCAAACATCGTGGTCTGTGTCCTGGGAACAGGAGAGGAGCTGTGAGTTAGTGTCTCACCTGTGATGAAATGGAAAGGCAGGGTATTTGTTGTTTGGTCCGTGGCATACGAGTGGAAAATGTGTAGCAAATGCCATGTGTTCGGGTCATAATAGTGCTGTTCAGAGAAAAGTCTGTGTGTGTCCTGAGGAGCTGTAGAACCATAGGTATACATATTTGTGACAGGTGTCAGGCAGCCTAAATTTCTATTAGGGCATCAGTGCACTCTTCTTGTGGCTAAATTTCCAGGGATTATTGTGGATTATAAGAAAGCGAGGGAGTTTGGGTGGGGTGGGTATTTGGGTACATTTGAAAACGCGGGGGGGGAAGGATGAATTTGCATGGATTATGCATATACAGGGTGAAGATTATGTTAAGCTATGTATACATGTGTATATCAGGGGAATGGTATTTGTGCAAAAGGGAAACTGGAGTTTTCGTACTGCTGAGTTAGTTAGTCTGTGTATAGAAAGAGGAGGCAGGCGTTTTTGGCTGAGGCTATGAAAAGTTGAAATGGTGTGGGGGAGGGACGATGAACTGGGCCCAGGGTCCCAGCTGGATCCTGAGCAGGTTGGAGGCCGTGGGGATTCTTTGCTGCTCATAGAATGGAGAGAAGTATTTATAGTTATGACATCTAGTGAAAACTAAAAAAGTGAATAAAGATGAGACAATTTGTGACTGTTACGAATATTATCAGATTAAAGTAGGCTAGAGAACAGTCAAGGGGTTTCTGGTAAAGTGTGTGCTTTTTTTGTTTATTTTGTTCTGTTTGTTTCACTGAGTAAATTGTCCACTACCTTGAAGGGTAAACTTTGTCTGAAACTAGCACTCATAATGGTGTTGACAGGTCAGCAGCTAACTAAAAGCACTTAATGTGGTGTAGACAAGCCCCATGTATGTGTGGGCTCAGGGGCTCCAATGTTATATGTATTTGTTATGTGGATTCTCTACACCTTAACACTGAACTGGGTGCATGTCTGTAGAAGTTATGGAGTCTTTTTTATTGCACATGTGCTTGTGTTTGAGAGAGGGTTAGTGCATAAACGTTTGAGCTTTGGAGATTTGTGAAGAGACGATTTAGAGTGGAAAGCTGCTTTGCTCAGATGGAAATGAGGAATAATTGCATGTGTGTGTGCCATATTCTGCAAGTTTGTGATAGTATGTGTATTTGTTTACATAGCCCCTCATCTCTTCTTCTGCACAGATACTTAGAGGAGGCTGCTACATAGAATAGTGATTTAATTAAGGCACATAACATTAGAATAAGGGAAATGTTGTTAATGTAGTATGAAGAGGCGTTCACAGAGGGTGCAGAGAACCCCTTTTGCTTTTATTGTGGTAAACAGGAGGTGATCAGTTAGTGAGGTAGGGAACTAGTAGTCTCATAGTTATCCTGGACAATCTAGTTCTCTTTTTGTCTCTAGCATACATT
The DNA here is from genome assembly GCA_013390005.1 of Calyptomena viridis. Lineage (NCBI taxonomy): Eukaryota > Metazoa > Chordata > Aves > Passeriformes > Eurylaimidae > Calyptomena > Calyptomena viridis. The sequence continues at coordinate 87,274 of WEIV01002898.1, forward strand.
TATTATTGCTCATTTAAACTTTTCTGATGATGATCACTAATGTGTGCTTCTGACTTATTAAACTTGAGACCCCGTCTCAAGAAATATATCACAATTGAAACTAAAGCTTGTGAAGTCTGTGTGTTTGAGGTGCTCAGTGTCAAGAACTACTGCTCTCCGGGGGTCTGATGGAGAGCAGTGAGTATTTCTTAGATGAATGTGTTGCCTCCATATTACAAGAAAGAAAGGTGCTAAAAATCCACTCTTAGTAGTGAATGTTAAGATTTGTGTTTGTGAAGTATTTGTATTACTCTTTAGAGCAGGGTGTATTTAAACTGCAGCAAGGGAAGGGGTTGTATGTAGAACAGGGTTGAGGAAGTACTGTCCATGTCTATGGAGCAAACTGCAGTGCACCTGGATCAGTGCTGCCATAGTGGTCCAGGGGACAGTGATGGGCTTTTCTTGTCTGTGTGGTTTCTGTTATTTAATTTGTTTTTAGTTTTTAAAAAGTCATTAAAAATGGAACTTGATCATTTAGTAGTGCCTGGCATTGTCAGTCCAGTAGGAATGAATGCTTAAATCTGCCACGTAGGCCTGCTGCTATGGCTTAGGAAGTGGTAAATGGCTATTGTTTCCCAGTCAGCACTGGAAGAGAGCTAGCTAACCATTGGTTTTTACTGGCACAATCTCTTCCAAGTGAACGGGAGAGCCTTGGTGAAAGAATCCAAACTGTAGCCTCAAGTGTGTGGATTGTGGAGATAAGCACTGTAATAGGCCATCTCTATCTTTATTCCCATAGTTGGATTTTTATTCTGGTGTCAGTTCTTTCTGCTCACCACCTTAGTTGAATCAAATGTGCTCTATTTTGTTTGGCTTTTGTTTTTTAGTTCTTGCCACTTTGTCCAACAAGTTTGCTGACCTCTCTGAATTCAGTGCTGCACCAGTGTTTCACTTCATTCCTCTGTGAAAATGAAGAAGCATCATTTGTATCTTGGGCCATGTAGACATCCAAGTGATTTAACCAGAATATTGTTTTTATCAGTAAATTGAAGGAGAGTGATGGTGATTTCTTTAGAAAACTGTTGAAGTAATTTTTTTTTCTATCTCATCTTCTCTATTTGTTACTGTTTTTCCTCTGTGCTTCAGTTTATGCTTCATGGCCTTCAAGGTTTGGTTTATAGCTGTACAGGGTGTGAATGGTGACTTCTTCCTTCTCACTGTCTGTTAGCAGTGTGAGTGCTGCATAAATGTTTTATGAAACTTGTAAGAGGGGTCTGGTTTAGCCCTGGTCTCCAACATATCTGGTGTGCATATAATGTTCAGGGAATTTAATGTCAAAATCTGGACCAGTCATTGCAGCTTCTTAATAAGAACAAAAAAAGAAAAAAGCCACCGAAGTAGAATGATAATCTGCCTATAGAAGTCCAGAAAAGAGAAATTGAAAGTTGTGTCCCTAATGTAAGAATAAGGATGCTGAGTTTTCCAAAAGGATTATCAGAAGTTTTTTTCTTTAACAGACAACTTTGCGAACTCCTTAGCTATTTGAATGATGTCTTTCAGCTTTAGGCAGATGTCTAGTATGGGAAGCTTTTGGTCAAACTACTTAAAATTTGCCAGTCTTGTACAGATTTCTATTGTACAGAAAACTGGTCTGAAAATCTTCACATGAGATGGTAAGAAATGAACTGAGCTGCTGTAGCTCATCTCCAGTTTCTTGAGATGAGCAGTTCAGTGCATCTCAGTTTCTCAAGACATTATTGGCATGTTAAAACACAAGGGTTGCCAATGAGTGTAGGTTAAATTAGTCTTCTGGCTCTTAGAGAACCCTGTGTTGGGAGAGAAGGCACAAAGATGTTTTATTGTAGAAAATGATAGAAGGGAAAACTCCATACCTCAGCAGACAACAGCCCTTCTTATAATTTTATGGAAATTACTCAGGCCTGGGTATTACTATTCTGGAAAAACGTTATCCACATTTCCTGTGGACCATTAGTTTCTCAATGTTACTTAAGTGTGTTATGATGTCAATACTATCTCATGGTGTAGGTTCTCTTCATCTTTGATGGGAAATAACTCTTGTGAAAATAGACTTACGTACCTAGTTGTACCATTTATTTGAAAGAAAACTCAGTGAAAAAGTTAACAGGAAACAGATCAGGAAAAGATCACTTCAGCGTGTTTCAGACCAGGCTACTGGAGAGCTTAAGGTGGTTCTTCAGTGTGTATGGTAATGACAAGTCAGTAACCACAAACTTCCAGTTAAATCACAAAGGAAAGCATCGTTTGTTCTTTGAAGTTTTTATGGGATTAGTGTGTTAACAGAAAATGTCGTCTTCAATAATCCTACTTTTGTGTCTGCACCCCAGTGTAGGAAGTTGACCTTTACTGAATGTAGAGCAAACGTGGCTCTGTGTTGTTAGCATAGGAATTAATTGTTTTTATCAAGGAGGTAATGAAGTAAGATGATGGTGATTTGTTGAGCAGAGGAGGCAACACTTTACTGTAATTTATTCATATGATACTGCTTTGGTCTGTCCTCCCAGCTTGTTGGTCCTGCTAAAGCCAGGTATTATGTGTTCAAAACTCAGGATCTTGTACATGAAAGTTTGTAAAGAAAAAGAAAAATTGGTGACTAGAGAGGACATCTCAATGGTGAAACTGTTTGTAAAGAACTGATGTTTTGATTCAAGTGAAACAATGACTATTATGTTGGTCAGCTTATTCAAAAAGAAAAGCTTTTCTGGCAGCTTTGTTGGTTAAGCTGATGTGCAAGTAATAAAAAACATTATTGAGCACATGCTTCCTTTCCTATTGCCACCTCCAGTGGAGCCATTGATGTGGATTATTGGGTTGTGTTTTCAGTGTTATTTAAAAAATTTTATAAAACAATAAGTGTAGGTGATGCATGAAGTGTGTAGATTTTGGGGTTTGGTTGGAGTTTTTTTGTTTGTTTTTTTTACTCTATTCAGAGAACTTTTCTGAAAGAATCCAAATAGCTTTTGAAACTCCTAACCTGAAAAGGGGTGGAAGTAAAAGTGGATGAGTGGTGATGCACTGCTTGCTATTGTTATTCCAGGAAAAGGAACACTGAAATTACCTGTGCAGCCCTCCTTTTTAGGTGTGTGTTGCCAGCTCAAGTCTGTGGGTTTAGCTACTGCTGCTTTAGGTTCTCATAAATGAATAGACAGTATCTGCCATATTGATCATATTCACATTAGCAAGCAGGATGCTGCAATTGAGGAAGGTTGTAGAATGTATATCTGAGTTAGGCAAACTCAGTGTCCACAGTGTGTGCACTTCATGATGCCTTATTGTAATCTGGTTCTGTTGCCTGAGTGTGCTCCAGACATTAATGGGTATTAGGTGATTTCCCAGATTTTTGGTTTGGACTAGAGATGTCCAGTCATGTGTTCAGAAACTTCTATGAGCTGTGAACCAGAGTACAGGAAGTGGGCTGACAGATCAGCTTAAAAAGCATGTTCCAGATTCACACTGAATCGTAGATGTACCGACTGGGTCTCCAGACCTTGGAGCATTGCAGAGGAGTGGGTTCTGCCTTCTGCTGCCTCTCAGGTGCTGTTGTGAGGACTTGTCTTGAGCAGAAATTGTCTTGCTCCTGCCTGACTAAGGAATGCTTGTTTATCTTGAGTGGTAACTGAATGTCTGTTCCCAAATTATTGTCCCGAGCTTAGAAATTTTATGTGAAAATGACTGGTGTTACAACTACAATAAATTCTGGAAAGTAGTTCTTTCATGGCTTTGCTTCAGTTAATCAGGAATGAAACTAGCTGTGTGAGCAGCACGTTATGAGGCCTGACTTCTTGTGGCTTTATGTCTTGTGGTTGTATTTTTCTGGGTATACTGTACCGTGAACTTTGAAAGTATTTTCATGTGTGTGGGGCACTATCTGTCTTGCTGTTCTGTATGGAAGTTGGTTTTGGTGACATAACTGAGCTTCTACTGCACTTGTCCTCCAAAGGCACTGGTTTGGATGCCTCTCCTTGATCTATTTATTTCCATAAAACTCATAGGACCTGATTATTTGCAAATTATTTACCCTTCTGTTAACTTCTGAGTTGCGGCCGGCTTCAGTAAAACTGGGGAAAGACAACAAGTACTATAGCCTGGCTTACTGCCGGTTTATTTTATTTTCCACTAATGTTATCTCTTGTTTCACTGTTGTTTTTTGTTGTGGTGATGGGTTTTTGTGGGGATTTTTTTTTTAATAATTATCCCTATTCAAATTTTTTTCCAGAAGAGTTAAAAGTGTATCCCCCCAAAAATTGCAGGTAACATATCTAGAAAGAGGAAATGGTGTTCCTCACAGCACCTTCTTAAGGGATGCAAAAAATCTGTTCTTCATAGGATAGATCAAATTCTCAAAAGTATCCACCAAGCTTATTAAACCACCTCCAAATAAATATATACAGGTATGTATATATTTTTTATATTGCAGATGTATGTGTACTACCACATACAGTAGTTTTGGACCATGATTCTAGGGGAGAAGTGAATGAGGGTTTTGAAAATGGATGTGTCCGGAGTACAGCTGGACTGGATTTTGAGGGTGGTGGATTAGCAATTGGAGGAGGCAGGGATTTGTGTTTGTTGATTGCCCCTGTGACCTTGAAAAACTGCTGAAACTGTAATGTACTTTGAAACTTTTTAGATGAGAAGTACTGTACTGAAACTGTGTGGTACTGCAGGCTGTTTTGAGAGTTCTGTGTATAAAGCTAAAGAAATTGTTCCTTTTGCTTCTGTTTGAAGTGGGCCTATACTCAAAGCACTGACTTCAGAGAACTTCTCTAAAGCTATGAGAGGTGAATCTAGCACACGTTACTCAGGTTTTTTCTGTATCCTGTCAGCTCCTGCTCTCTGTTTCCCTAGTGTGGTAATAAAATATGTGTCTGTACTATTCTAGTTCCCAACAGGAAAATCTTACTCTGGTCAAAAGGTACTCTACAAACCAGCTTGTGCACAGGACCCCACTTCAGATATGGTACTAGTTGCAGGCATTGGTTTCTACTGTCTGACGTTAAGCTTAATTTTCTGTGAGACATTTGATATAAATAGTTTATAGCTGACTTTTCAGAAAAAGGCTACTTATTTTTAGTGTGCATATGCAAAAGAAATATCAAGTTCTTCTCTGATTTTGGTTGTTGTAAAACTTGAATCCAGACCCAGCGAAGGTGTTCCATTGACTCCCCCTGGCAGCGTTCATTCCCTCATTTTAGAAGGTAAAGCAGCTCCATCTAGCTCCATGAAGTCCCAGTGCACAGCACAGTCTGTTACGACTCATGAATGTCTCACTTTCGGGTGTTGTCAGTAAGAACTGAAGTGACGCCTCTAAGGAGGTTATTAACAATGTTTAATTACAGGTGGGATTTACACTCGGTGAGTGTTATTCAGTAATTGTGGGACTACAGCTTATAGGTGTATCAAATGGACTCTCAGATGGAATGTTTATCCATTTACAAGCTTGTCATGTTTTCTGTAACTTTATCACTTCTCCGGGAGATGTATTACAGCAAGAGATTTTTATTTCATTTTTCCTGTTCTCTGAGATGTCTTTCCTGCTCTTTTCCTTTGCTGATTGCTTAGACTGGTGGATGGATTTATTGGAATCATCCAAAGTCTAGGTTGTGACTGATTATGTTACTCTGAGGAGTACTTTATCTAAACTAGTAGAAGGTTGTGCACAAGACTTCAAATAATACAGGTTTTATACATAAACAAGATGAAAACAGTGTTGTGAAAACAATAGCTAGAGCTGGGGGAAAGAGGGGACTGTGAAACCTGTTCTGTAAATCCTCTCTAAGTGCACCACAATTCAAACTGCTGCTCAGAAGATAAACTCAAGTTCATAAGCATTGTCATTTAATAAATGCATTAATAATAGCAATTGCTTGTTTTCTGTGAGGTTTTCCAACCAGCCTCTCTTAGATTCCGTGCATCTCTTGCAACGTAGAGAAACTGGAAACAGTTTAAAGTGTCTGTCTCTTGCAAGTAATTTGTGGGATCAAGGAAAAGACAAATGTACCAGTGTTATGGATGGTTGCATTGGAAAGAGATATTTCACACTGTTTGCTAAAGTCAAATGGCTGTTCAGTCTCCTCTGCAGGCAGTCTTTGAGAGCTCATCTGTTTTTTCATAATGGGTAAAAGCAATAGTTTAACATTTGCCTATGTTTTAAAATTGAACTAATAATTAGGTTTGTGTGTGATGGAGAAGGAAAGAATTGTTAAGACTCTGCTATAGTGACATTGGGGTTTTGTATCCTACTTTTTATCATAGTAAACAATAAATTTATTTTACTTCTGTTTCCCTCTTGGTTTTGTGTTATGCTGAACTGTGTCTCTACTTCTTATGGTATTTTTTCTTATGGTATTTGAGTGTGAAAGTGATGGAGGTTAAGAGCTGTTGAAGATCAATATCTAGCTTGTAACATTAAATCTAATAGGATTTCACTTTCTTAACTAGAATGCATCAAATACAAGCAATTCTAAGCCAGAGAAGAACTTCACTAAAATATTTAATGAACTCAAATTAGCAGCTGTTGTTAACCAAAACAGCTTATTTTGTGGTTTTGACTATTGTTGCAGTATTACTTTAAATTAAAGAAAAAAGGGAATACTGTTAACTTAGCATATCTGACTTTTGGGAGGAGGAGGAGAAGGTTGCAAACAGTCAAAACTATTTCTGATGATTTTTTGACATAGAGTTGAAGTGGTGCCTTATTTCTGGAGTCAGAGGGGAAGAAATAAAATTCCAGCATAGTACAGGTTTCTTGATTAGCTTGTGTGCTGCTGTTGCCAATGGCAGGAAACAGAATTTAACATGGTCAGAAAAATGTCACTGCGGAAGGTACTCTGCAATTGTACTTTATTAATTCAAACTTGGAAAAAAAAATTCCTTGAAAAATACCATATAATCTCAGATCTACTTAAGGACCATACTGTTTTAAACCTGAAGTTTTCCGTATTTCCAAATCTGTACAGAAGGAATGTAGGTTCCGGTCTAGAAAAAGTCCTAGTCAGTTACTACAGGAAGTGATTTTTTTTTTTCACTCCTTTGTTTTGTTCAGGCTTAACAGATTCAGATGTGTTTTGTATACACAAAAACTTGGGCTAGCTATGCCATAACTGAAGTAACCAATATTTCAGAAAGGTTTCTTAAGGTTTGTGTGGACTTGAAAACTGGTTGTGTTGTCAGTTTCACAAAGAATACCAAGCTAATGTGGAAAACTTGTTAATATGTCTCTCCATTTTGTCCTTTCCTCCACAGATTTTGTGTGTTTATTGAAGCACTGGTTAAAACAGAACCTGTTGCATACAAAACAGACATGACACCTTAGATCTGTCATGAATTGTCAGATTTGTGCTGGAAGCCTTTCTGAAGTAAAGTAATGGCCCTAGAACACTGTATTGGAATCTTCATCATCCTTTTCTGCTATTTCTCTCCTTTTTAGTAGTCATCTTAAGGTACCACTAGCACAAAAAGAAGTGGTGAACCAGGACTTGCTATGAGCAAACGTTCTGCACAGTTCATTTTGTTCCAATTTCAGAACTGTTGATTCTTCCCAGTTAGTGTTTATCCTCTCCTTTCCTTGGGTCAAAGTCTGATACTGTTACTGCAAGAGAGAAGCTGCAGTAAGGCTGGAAAGGAATAAAAGGTAGTATTCTTAGTAAGGAAGAAAACGACAATGCTTTCTAAAGAACTTATGTAATACATTCATTGATAACTTCAGCTAATCCAGAGAATACATGAGTAGGCAGAGCACACTATTCATTGAGGAGTATTCTTTCTTATTCTCATCATGGGATTCTGTTTTCTGTTCATTCATCTGTTCATCATGTGAAAGATTTTTTTATCAGCAGATACGCAGCCTTTTGTTACCAAGTTCTGCTGCCTGCCACTGCCTACTGGAATTGTTTGCCTTTGAGAGGTGTCGTGACTCTTTGATACTGGCACAGGTAAAATCCAGCAAGTGTAAGTTGACTACTGACATTGCTAGGTGAGAAGGTTCTTGGTAGTAGTCTTCATTTTCTGTCTTTATTTTTATTTGTGGTTCCTTTGAGCTCTTTTTTTCCTCTTGTATCCCTTTGTGATAGTGGCTGGGAGGGAATGAGAGAAGATCAGTAGACTTTCATCACTGTTGCTGCGGAAGCAAAGATTCCTATGAGGTCCTTGGATGACTGAAAGTACATACTGGGACCAAACTGCCATTTTAGACAAGGAAGGGAAAGTTAGAGTGGGCTGGTGTGATCCAGAATAGTTTTTACATTAAGAGGAGAAAAAACAATAAAGCTTACTTGGTTCAGCTGCTAAAGGGTAGTGCCTTCAATGTCTTAGAGACAGGAGAGTTGAAGCAGCTCGTCTTGCAAGTCTGTTGAAGATGGGTTTCTAATCCTGAATTTCTTCTGTGTTGGTTTCTAGTCATTCAATCTTACGCTACCTCAGGAAGAGTGCTGGGCACTAGGTACATCTGCTGTTATTTCTTTGCAGCCATTTAAAAACAATGGATGTAGAATCTTCTTGGAAGCTGACTCATTCACTATACATAATATAGCTTTGGTTTTGTCTCTTGTTATGAGCAGTTTGTTCCCTCTACCCAAACAGATTTCTGCTACATGCTGCCTAGTTGGTGAGCATCTGGTATCCCTCTCTTTAGTTAAACTTCCTTAGAATAGTTTGGTCTTTCACCTCTTTTCAGTGTTGATACAATACAAAAAAGAGAGTTTTTGTTAGGTCTCTGCATGGAGTCAGGCATTTGCTTCTGGAACTCGCTCATAATCCTGACTTTCATTAGGGAAGAGGTTCTTGTACGATTAGTGAAGTATGTTAGTGCTGCTGTTTTTCTGCAATTTTCTGCTTCTGACCACGTGCAGGATCCTGTCTTGTCATGCTGATACTTGGCTGTGTCTCATCTTGTGGTGAAAGTTAGATGATGTGCATATGTTGGGTATATATTGCTGAGATTAATTTTCTTTTAGTTTAGCTTCTTGAATCGGCTTCCTACATGAGGATATGAGAGCAACTACTCATGCAAAGGTTGGAGTAGAAAATAGACATGACAGGAAGTGGGTTTACAGCAGTTATCAGTTTAGCTTAGTCTGATTTATTGTAAGGCTGCACTCTGAGATGTTTCAGAAGAGGTTATTGTGTAATTATTAACATTGGTTCTTGACACTAGTGGTTTGGATACCTGGTGATCTGTGTTGTGAATGGAAGTACTATATTTACTTGGAATGTTTCTCCTGATGAAGAGAAGACCATAGAGAAGTCACGTAACTGTGACAGTGTGAGCAATGTCACTAGCCATGCTGCAGTCCAGAAGTAAAAGAGCATGCAATTAAATGTTGACATCAAAACATCTATTATAACTAAGTTAAAAAAATCCATCCCCTCTCTTGGATTTTCCCCAAATGCATGGCCTGCTATAGATGTTTATATGACTCCCTTCACAGGAGTCATTCTAGTTTAATTAAATACCAGCACTTGCTGACAAGAATATCAGTAGGCACATGAGAATGCAACAGAAACCAAGGTTTTGCATAGCAAAGGTCATGGTAAGGAGTTTGTCAGAAAGTTCCTGAGCGAGTCAAGCTGTTTTTCTGTGCTTTTTGTCGCATTTGCAAATTTCCTTAGGGAATAAGAGGACTGCCTCAGCTCATCCGCTGTGGTGTTGTTCACTGTGTGCAGCTAGAGTATCTTATCCATGGCCTGTTTCAAGCATAAGTCTTGATGAACTGCATAGGGACTGAACTATTTTGGATGAAACATGAGTAACATTAATGCCAATAAAGAATAGCGTTTGCAGTTTTTTGTCAGGCACTGACTGATTTTGCATCCAGGAGTCCCAGTATTTGTTCAGTTTAAGAGGTCTCAGTAAAATGCATTTTCTTGCAGTAAGTTGGGGAGAAATTCAAACTATATGAGAAGATGGAAGAAATCTGAATTCAGGAACTCTTTTGTAATGTCCATAAGGAAACACGTTTGAGTTTTCTTGGTCATTTGCTGTTCTTTTCCACTTCTTTCTTTTCTTTCTCAGCCACCACTTTCTGTAATAAGTTTTAGGTAGAGTTGCAAAGACCAAGTTTTCCCTTTTATAGCCTCTGCTATTACTGTCTATTTGTCAGATCCCCTGAAAGTTAGGCAGAAACTCAGTTGCTTGATGGCTGTGCTTCACATGGCGAGACCTGCATTTTTAAGCACAAAGTTCTCGTATTTAGGCTTCGGAACATTTGAATTCTGCAAATTCTTGAAGCATAGAGGTGGTGCTGCTCATTGTTTCAGGCATCCTTGCTATGTTATATGATAAAGAAAGCTTTCTGTTTCACTTGATAAAAGCATTAAATACTGCTCTATTTGGATAGCCCTGGCAATAAGTAGCACAACATTTTTAGGTCTTTGAAAAAGAAGGTGACTGGAACAGTCTGCCTGACTTTACCAAAAGTCATTTTAAAGGGTGTCTGATGGTTCATACTCTGCCTGGAGAGCAGTTATAGAGCTCCTCAAGGGTCTACTGTGGCCTACTCTTAATTTTTTTATTTAATGTCTTTCTTGGTGACCCAGAGGAGGAGGCGGAATGCAGCGTTACCAGGTTTGCGGTAAACACAGAAGTGGGTGGCTCAAAGGCAGGATGGCCATCCTGAAGTACTCAGGCTGGAGGAGGGGGCCTCTCAGAGTCTCAGAATGTTTATCAGTGGTTCATCCCAAGGCCCGCTTCCAGGATCCATAGCTGTCCTGCAGTGCTGCAGACTGGCTGGGTTGTAGCTCTACTGGGAAGGACCTGGTTCTAGTGACAGTAGGTTAAATACAAGTCAGCAGTTCACCCTGGCAGTGATGAAAACAGCTCTATTTTGTTTTACTTGCCATTTGTTCCACATGGCTCCAGACTGGCTTCTGTTCTCCTGAACCCTGGTAAGAACAACATTGATAAACTTAGAGCAAGTCCACCTAGATGGTCAGGGAGCTGGATTATGTCACCTGTCGGGGATGATGAGAGCCTTTTGTGGCTGTTCACGCTGGAGAAGAGATGCTTAGGAGGGATGCAGTAGCAGCCATTCCGGTATATGCAGGAATGGATACCAGGAAGATGGAGTCAGTCTGTAAGCTGAGGTGCACAGTGGAAAAACAAGGGACAGTAGCCATAAACTGAAATATGTTGAAAAGGTGATTTGTTAGGAGATTTTAGTCAGTAACCTGTAAGCCTATGTGGAAGTTTTCAAGCCCTGAGTAGATAAAGCCCTTAGCAACTGGGACTGAGGTCGATGTTGACTGTGCTTTGAGAAGTAAATGGAGCAGGATGGTTTTCTAGGACTCCTCCACTCTGAATCGGTCTGTGAAGAATCACCCATTTATTTACCTATTGAGTAGGCATCGAATAAGCAAGATACATTCATTGAATAAACTCATTAATCTAAGAAAGAAAGGAGAAAAACTTTTTCAGTCTTGAAAATTGTGTTTTAGAACATTACAGTTATCACTATGTCTTGTTATCAATATATCTTGCCTTTGTTATTCTGAACTTTCTGGAAAACAAAGCAATTTGTAAAGTATTTGAAGTTACTGGGGAGGGAGGGAGAAGCAAGATGCCGGATAGTGAAACTAAATCTCAGTTTCTCTGACATGGTTTCACTTCTCTCTTTACCCAGGCTTGTGAAAAGAAACTGTCGTCTTAGGTGTCTACATGTAGCATCTCCAAAATGGACAAGGCTAGTCAGATTCTTATACCAGCACATAATTGCTGCAGTATCTAGGCATGGTGGGTTTAACTGTGACAGCCCTTCTCATGTGTTTGTGAAAAATGCAACTTGGTTTCTTTTTTTTCTTTTTTTGTGACCAAGAGAGCTTAGTGAATACTCGTTTCTGCTTGTGCTTTTAGAGAAATCTGTAGTGGCCAGTAAAGGCTTCTTTGTCATGGCTTCTGTGCTTTCGAATAAGTTGCAATCTCAGCTTTTAGCCTTTTTTCCTTTGCATCCAGGATCTTGTAAACAATTGCATTACTATGTCAGATTTTTGCACTATTTAACTTACTTAAACATGTATACGTACACATAATTGTGTGCAGGCTCTCTCTGTCGTGTGGTTTACATATTCCTGGTTTGAAAATGGATTTGTTTACATGTGAAGGTGGTGTGTATTGACAGTGGGAGTTTCTTGGCAAGTAGTGGCCATTGAGTGGTTGATAACTTAAGTTGCTTCACACTTTCATCTCTAACAAGTGAAAAGCATTCACAGGATGTTTTAGTGCATTACTGTAGACAAATAGGAACTTCTTGACTAACATGGCCTCTTCCAGTGGTTCGTGGAGTTTATTAGTTTCAGTTTAGCAGTTGCTTTTAAGCAGTTACTGAGTTACAGATTTTATTGAATATTGTGTTGAACTAGGAGAGAAATTGGTCAATTCTTCTGTCTTACTGCTTTCAAACTCACGGGTTCTTTTGCTTTATTCACTTCTAATATACAAGGAAGAGTATAAAGAAAGACAAAGATCTGGAAGAAATTTTACTTTTCTACTACATTCAAGGTAAGACTTTCAGAATTGTCCATGATCAGATGACAAAAAGCATGAATACTGAGACTTGCAAATTGGAACTAGTTCTGAGTTCTTGGCTTCTTGCATATTATACTATTCCTGCAGAATATTATGACTATTTGTTAAGTATTGGATACTTCTGCATATTTCTGTTGAAATGCACTAATGATCAGAGGCATATAAGCTGGCTGTGGCTGTATTCTTTAACTAAAGTAGGTTGCTACTTGTAGCTTGTGTTTGCTATGCAGAGCTGTCTTTGGGTAGTATAAGTGTTTCTAATTCTAGAACCGATATACTAAGTTGCATGATATAATATAGAATGTCTTACTAAATTGGCAGTGTCTTAGTAACTCTTTTTGGTTTTTGGTCCTGCGCTGAGCTTATTGTAATTCTCTGTGAATGCAGAGAGTGAATGCAGTGAATGCACTCTTGAGTGATATTTTGGTCACTTTCAAAATATCAGGAAGTAATTGGGCATCAGAGGGCAGGTTTGCTGCATTTTGGAGGGAATGGTAGATGCATTTCTTTCAATAAAGCCATGGCTTCAAGCACATGCACAGTTGTCACCTGTCTGCAAGTTAAAGCACTGATTGAGTAGTAGGAGCCATTAATATCATTCAGCAGAGTGATGCCATTGGCCTTCAGCTTACATGCATAGTTGGACAACATGTTAATAATGTTTGTTATGTCATTCCCACACCTCTCCCAGGGAAGAGTGAAGGATATGTATGTGGGGCCATGAAGATGATCAGAGGACTGGAGCACCTCTCCTGTGATGACAGGCTGCTAGAGTTGGGGTTGTTCAGTCAGTGGAAGAGAAGGCTTTGGGGAGACTTTATAGCAGCATTCCAGTACCTA
>WEIV01002902.1:2462-22400 GCA_013390005.1 Calyptomena viridis
TGCGTCTACAAAAAATAAGAAAAACTGTGAGTTTTTTTTCTTTCTTCTTTTTTTCCCCTTTAATTTGCTTAATGTGTTTGGAGGGAGTTAAAAGTACTTCATTGTGAAGGGAACTTAGCATAACAATGTAAGTCCTGATTTTCGCAATGAGCTCTGATGGGACTGTGTACACACCAGACAGTAACAGACTACTAATAGTCTTAAGAGTATGATCTATTCTTTGTTATTGAACAATGTCTATAATCAAGGAAAAAAGGTCTGTTTTAATGAATTCTTACCAAGATGTCATGGCAAACATACATGTTCAGAGGTGTAGTTTATGAATACTGACTGAAATTCAAAGGCGAGTATTTACCTTTTTTCTATATGTAAATATACTGTTTACACATGTTCACTTGTGAAGATCAAGAAATCCTCCCTGCCACAGACCAGTGAGAATGGTCCAACTTGTGATAGTCAACTGAGAGACATAGGTACTGTTGAACGTCATTCAACACATAACATCATTAAAACAAGATTAAAACATGGCAGTTTTATCAAGCAGCATTAAACTACTGTGTAATATGTGCCACATTACTGCAGCAGATGTCCCTGGCATGTCAGACACTAGTCTGCAGTGACAGGTCTTTAAACTGCCTCAATCAAGTTGCATTTAATTTCTTACTCCAGATTTAATAGATAATGCTAAAATTCCTTGGAGAACAAACTAACTCGACAAGTAAAAAACTTATTATAGTTTGTAATAAAGCTTTGATTTATTCACTTTGCTAAAATCAGACTTTCTTCAGTTATTGTTGTTAATAAAACAAAAGGAAAAACTGAACAAAAATATCTAGTCGTGTACCTGTCATTATGTATCTCCACTAGCATTATTCTGTAGCTAGTTTCCCTGTTACTGTTTGTCTTCACAAGCACAAAGTAGAATACGCCACCTTCTACATTTCTGCTCAGGATGAAATAGAACAAATTAAAAAATGAACAAAGAAATGTTCNAGACTTTGACAACATGTAAAGATTCATCTAACAAAAAAATCTTATCTCGCCCTGTGAAAAATTTCTACTTCTTAGTTATTCTTTTTTTTCTAAATTTCTAACATTTCTAATTTTTTCTGCTTCACCCCAGAAGATTTCTTTTTCTAGTTTTAGACTATCAAGGATTTCAGAAGTGGGTGTAAATTTCCTCTTTGGGCAGGTTTTACACTATCAAACATTAGAGATAAAGAGACAGACAGCACGCAAGGTGTCCCCAGCATCCCTGCACATCAGNGTATATATTAACAACTGCCTGTTCCAATGCTGTGGTCTCCAATCTTTTATATTCAGATCGTATTTATTCTCAGGACTTATAACAATTAGCCACTTTTATCTNTATTGACACAACATCATTAAGAAAGAGCTATTTCACTTACACCTGCTCTCAGTTTCAACAGTTTATATTTGGGAATACTTGAATAAAGAGAAAGGCATCTAACATGCAATAGTCTGTACTGTAACAGCAAAGCATACAAGTCTCTTTGGGTTAGCACAAAATTTATATGTGTATTCTTAAACTTGGAAAGTTTAGAACCCATATCTTTCAAAGGAAAATTGCACCAATAGATGAAGANATTCACAAATTGGCCTGAGTACATATATGTGAATAGAAATTTTGATTGAAACTAAGATTTAGCAAAGGGAAATGTGTTTTGCTCAGCAGTATTGACTCATAACACTTGAAGTCTGTCTAAAGATATTATTTATTGTAAATTAATTAGCAAAATTTTGCAAATTAAAACTGCAAAATACTTGAAGAAAAAGAAAAAAAACCCACATCCTCCAGTGAGACTTTGACAACATGTAAAGATTCATCTAACAAAAAAATCTTATCTCGCCCTGTGAAAAATTTCTACTTCTTAGTTATNGTTGTTGGTAGAAACCAAAAATTTCATTGTTAGTCCATTTGGACAGTATTTAGTTCACAGTTTGCAAAACCAGGCAAGGATCTGGGTACAAAGTGGGAGAGCAAATGGGGACACATCTGCTGATGGGTATGTGATTTTATGAGTAGGAGAAAAAGATACCAATGGATGAACTGGCTTTTTAAAAAGTTTTGTTGACCAGTATTTTGCACCTTGCTAAACGTTTCAGAAAGATTTTTGGGTTTTATAACTAAATGAAAAAATAAAGAGAAAAGTTTTATATTTACGAGTAGCATTTAGACAAAAAAAAAAGGGGTTGATATAATTAATGTAGATTCCACAGTAGTTTTGTCTCCATTGAAGTTTAACCTGCATATGAATATGTGTTGTAACAGACTACACAGGGTGTTTTTCAAGCATTTCTTTCATATCTTCAATTCCCTTCACTTTTTGCAGATGAAACCCTTGGTTATTGAAAAATTTTACTTCTGATATAGATTCTCTACTATTTTATTATTCAACAATAAACTTCATATTTAATGAGCAATTTAATGTATTTGGTAGCACAGAGTCCTGTAAATTCTGAGTATGTTGGAAATGGGTTTTGATACGGAAGTTAGAGGTAACTCTAATGACATTATTCAAACAAAAAGAAAGATACTCATTGACAATACAGAGGTACAAGATGACTTGGGAGAAAACGATAGTGGAACTATTGACATGATCCTCAGCAGCAAAAGCAACAGAATAAAAATAATCACTCTGCAGCAGAATTAAATGTGAAAAGCAAAAAAATTATGTTTTGGAAAAGCAGGATCAATCATCAACTGATAAATAAAACTCTATTAAAAACTTCTTTAAGGAAAATGAATTGAAGAACCCACCATTTTCTTAAGGGAAGAGTAATTCAGTTGCACAGATGTTAATTTGCCATTGTTGCGGAGAGACACATATTGAAGTAAGAGGCAATAAGGGTTTTAGAGAAGAATCTAGCTTGTAAAACGAAGTATGGCAGAGGGATTACTCCATAACATTGATAATGCCTCCACTGTTCATAAATTCAGTCAAAGAGACTGTATTCAGGAAGGGTAATTCTTTTCTGACCTGAAACTTCAGAATTCACCTGATTTGAAATGTGGTGAGAGCAATGAGAATTTTCTGCAGTCTAGAAAAGAAGGGAAAAACAATATTGGACAAATGGAATAGCTTAACATAAAGAAAGGAAGTTGAAGGAGGAAGCTAAATTTTCAGATATATTAAAACCTCCTGCAAAGAAGGAATATGTTTCCCTCTCTGTGGTAGAAAAGAAGGTTCAGACAGAAAGAGTCTGTCTGAGCTGCAGTGAAAAAGATGAGGTTTAGAAAAAAAGAATATTTATGTAGGCATGTATAGAAACCTTGTTACTGCAGGATTTCGATATCAAGTTGGGAGAACAGATACTAAAATGTGGATTGAGTTTGGTCTAGATTACTTTTGGAGTTGCTTTCTGGCACTGTAAGTCTGCAACCCAACTGCCCTAAGAATTTGCCAGCAGCCCAATATTGCACAGCCAAGCGCCAACTGCCCAGTTCTGCGATGCACATGCAGTACACCATGGGCTGTCAAACACCAAAATCCTTTGTCACAGCCGCTGTTACAACAGTATATATCTCACAAAATAACCTGCAAAAAGAGAAAACCCATTTCAAATTACTAATATGTTGCGAGTAAAGAAAGCAACACAGAAAAGGGAAAGCATGGTGATAATTGAAGCAACGAGTTGAGGCAGCTGCTGCAAGCAACCTATTAAAGCTACCACAAAGGCAATAGATTGAATACTGTGTTGCCAGGAGTTATAGCATGATTTTATTAGCTGTGTTTTAACAATAATTACGAGTTGTCTGTACACCTCTACGGACCACAAAAGCTTTTGGCCAAACTGCCTGTGGTGGTTTTTTTTTGTTGTTTACTAAGCCTAAATTAGTTTCCTAGCTCCTAACATACCAAACTTGAAATCTAAATCTCTTTTTTATATACGTCCCTGTTTAGTTAGGATTAGTCTATAAATTAAGGGAGGGGGAAAAAAAAAAGAATCCTGGAATGTATAGGCATTTCCCAGTGTACTTTTTAAAAATAATCATTGTAATAAAGTGCTGCCCTAAATCAGGTAGCTAGATCCCATGCTGTTTCTTCTGAGAGGAATTCTACTTTTGTGTTTCAACCTTTTTTTTTTTATGGAAAGAGAATATTATCAACTTTCTTACACATTGTCTCAGGAAGGAAAGCTTTTTCCCTTGTTATGTAGTTCTCTTTTCCCATTAGTTTGGCTAAATATAAATGCTCCCCAGGTATATAAGCCTTAGCTTTGATTCTTTACAGGTAAACTCCTAGAAATATGCAGTTAGGGATTTGCTTGTTAACTAGCTTTTAAAATAAAGAGAAAAAAATTCAACTGCATTTTTCTTAGTTGAAGTTACATTAGTTGCATTACCTAAAATTTGAGAAAGGAGGTAAATTTTAATGCAACCCTGTTCTTTCAGCAGTGAATTACCTATCTTTATTCCCTATCTTGGGTTGACCAATTCCAGACAATTGTTTCTGGTATAATAATAGCTTAATAAAGATGAATAACGAAGGGTCTCAACATTTTGGTTTCAAGCAATATTGACCATGTTGCAAACACCTGATACTCCTATTTTTTCCACATGAAAAAGCACTGCGAGTGCAGTGTAAGCATTTTTTTGTGATGTGTGTGTGTGTTGTGGAGGGTTTCTTCATAAGCATGGGAACAGTGGTGTCATTATGCTTTGTTTACCTGGTGAAAATCTTGGCTACCACGTTGCAGGAGTAGGTTGTAGGGACTAGTTAAAAGCAAGCTGACAGAAAATTAGTCATTCCTTTTGCATGAAAATGATTAATTCCCCTGTACCAGTCTTTGAGTCCACTCTCAAGTCCTTTCCAATAATTCCTGTGTCCCATGCCACCTAGCCAAGTGAGGGGAAAAGTAATATTTAATTAAAGCCAGTATTAAGAACAAGAAATGAGACTGCTGTTGTTAATGTTTCCCTTGGGCCCAGTAGTACATGTTTGAGTGAAGAAAAAGAGTAGAATTTAAGCTAATAATAATAAAACTTAGCCTTTGCATCTCTCTGAAGTGCTGTTAAGTCTGAGAAATCTTCATGCTGTTGTTGTGAGTTACAGAAGAAATAGATAGCCCTAAAAGTCTCAAGAAGGCAATATTTTTCTCTCCATTCTGAAAAAAAAAAAAACATGGGAGGACTGCATCTGCACCTCCAGTCCCTGTGTTGCTATTGCTTTCAGTGGGCTGAAGAAAGGCTGCTAAGAAGGGAGCTTGTAAGAACTTTCTTCTACTTTTTATGGCAGCATTCAGCACTAAAAGGATAAATATATTCAACTGATACTTAAGTTCCAAAGCTGTATTCAAAAATTCAGAAGCCCCCTGCAAACAATGCCTTTTAATTGTTTATCTAGCACTAGGAATATTTACATGAAAAGAGAAAAATATTTCTGCTTCTTAAGCATTTATCTAATCCTGCTGTGCTGTCCTCATCTGATAGATGTTTTGGTTGTTCATTTCAGAGCAATGTTTCCCTTTTTCTTTTTGGAGAAAACCAGTGTTAGGACTGAAGTGAGACAAAGCAGAAACTTTGTACTTTGGGCTGTGTGAACACGTTTTGAGTATTGCAGGAATGAGTGAAAACAGCTAGTATTAGTTTTATTGAGTTTATTCTGTAAGAACTGTACCAGCACAGCACAACTTTGATTGTTAACAGCCCAACTTCAGAGCAAACAGTGTTGGAGGTCAGCCATACCAGAAGGCCTCTGTTTTCCTCTGCAGATTCAAAAAGTCTGCATGACACCAACTTGTGTTGGATGTCAGTGCTGTCATTCCTTAGGGAAGGAGAGCATTCTGCTCAGTTGAGTTTGGTGTCTGCTGTGCAGGGCATACAAATGAAGCAGTATCCATCTATGCAAATGTTTTTCCTTCATTCAACCATTAAACTCGTGTCTTTCATTTTGTTTCTGGAGCAATGCCAAATAGAGACACCGAAAGATGACTTCAGCTCATAACAGGCTTTTGGTTGGAGAACTTGGGGATTTAGGGGCATTAATGCTTTTGGAAGTTAACTGAATCTGCCCTTCATGTATAGTCCAGAGTTTAACTGATGACTAGGTTTAACTTCAGAAGAAATATTATCTTGGTAAGATTAATAGAGATACTTCCAAGGAAGGATGTTTGTTCTGTTGTAGTTTTCTGCTGTAGAACAGAGTACGGTCTATCTGAAAATGATTTCTGACAAATTCCCAGTAATGCAGGCCAAGAAAGGTGCTGTTGGTTCTCTACTGTCACATTGCCCTCATGCCTGCTGCTATTGCGCTTTACTATTGGCTTTATATTTGCTATAGGCTGTTCTTGGACACTGAGTGTATGTTTGCTAGATGCTTTGGAGCGACCTACTCCTCTTTTCGTCTTCTTGTCTGTGAAGTACAAATCCATAATTAAGAGCATATGTAACAAATACAAAACTTGAACAACTTGAAGTTGTTAGTACTGAATTTGTGTCTTCTGTATCCCCATGTCGATTTAAATACACAAGTATTTTAATTTCTGTACCTTTCTGTTACTTACGTTTTGGTTTTCACTTTCTTCAGGCTTCTTTTGTATATAATCAGTGTTTCTCCCAGTGCGGTCTCTATGGTGTTAGTAGGAACGTAAGAACTGTAGGAGAAAGGATTTAGATGTGTGGGATGAAAGTTACAGCACAAAATCCTTTTAGTAAATATGTTAATTTTGGCAGTCTATTGCAGTTCATGAGGGTTGTCTACGCACTGCAACAAGCAAGTCTTTTTTCTCCCTTTGTCTTGATTTTCCTAATATTCCTAATTTTGAGTGTGTAGATCATGGTAATAATTTGTTGGTGTAAAAAAGATGTTTCTATAGGAAATTCAGCTTTATCAAGAAGTATTCTGCAGATATTTAGCTGATATTCTATTGGAAAACTGTGTGTGCGTATGGGATGACTTTAAACTAACTATGACTGGTACTAAGGATGATATGCCTGTGGCATCCTGTATGCAAACACCTAAATATAAAGATGGGTTCAGGGACAACATTATGTCTAGAAGAAAAAAAGAAATTTATATATGGAGACACATATTGGGTGGCTGCCCTGTAAAATTGGCTCTGCATACAACTTTAGATGGATTTCAATTTGCACCGAACCTCACAGCTGTTCTGTTATGGGCAAAAGAGCAAATCAATTTAAGGCTATTCAAGTCTACAGGAATGATAGATGCACATTCTGTGTTGCAGTGTGGATATTATGACTGTTGATTACTGGCTGTATTTTTGATTTTTAGGAAAATGCATACCCTCAGTGGGAAAGCAAACAGTCCAGAGCCTGAAGAACAGCAAGTAAAGCTTGAATGGACAGCGTTAAGGGAATGACCAAAAAGATATTGGTTTGTCAGAGCAAGAAGATGACTTTTCAGGCTAGAAACTCCATCAGGTTTTTAAGATTGAGACTTAGAAATGACTCCTGAGAGATTTCCCAGTGGAAAAATGATTCAGAAGGCCAGGTAGGACTTAATTTTAATCCTTTTTTAAAATCATTAGAATTAAAATCATTGAATTCCTCTGGTGTTTTGATTTGAAGTGTCAAGGCATATAGACAGTGATTCAAATATAACCATGAATAAATTTCTTTCAGCAGTTTGGCATACATAAATGAGTCAAATGGCAAGATACTTTTTATAACTAGCTGACTATAAAACTGTACAGATTTTGACCAGGAACACAGAGGTCAAAGAGTCCATATCACATTCTGTTCTGCCCACAGGATTACACATCTTAAATTTTTTCCATTTAATATATAATTTGACCTTTTGTACCACAACTGATGGTAACTGTTTTTTTCCTCTTTAGTATTTAATTAAAAAGTTCAGAAATGAATGCAGATTTCTAAACCTGTAACAGTTGCCTGTGCAGCCCCAGAGCAAGGAGCATGGAAGCAATATTTTCTTTTGACTTACTGTGAAGTGGAGGATGTGAAAACATAACATTGAGAGTGATGAAAGGGGACATATACATCAGCATGCTGGAGGGTACTTAGTGATATGTAGCACCAGCTTGGTGTGCTCCTTGGGCAAGTAGCCTGTGCTGTGAGGGGTGGCATGTACCAGCCTGGTTGGCATGTCACACTGCAGCAGCTGTTCTGCTCCCACTTGTGCTGGCACTGGTCTCGTGCTGCTGCAATGAACTCTGGAAACACACAGAGCATCAAGTTTCATCTCAAATAGTATGATGTCTCTTCTTCAGAAAAATATTTTAAGGATCTCATTATGTTTCAATATGATTCTTTTAAGTGGGTTTATGTGGTGACTTCCCCCTGCCTCTCCCATTGTCTCTGGACTTTCCTGCAGCACTGCTGTGTTGCCAAAGCTAGTAGTTTTTAGGGCTCCATTTACATTAGAAATTGTATATTAGTATTGTATATAGGTGGGATGTTTAGGCATATGTCCTGGTTCTGGCCAAGACACAGTTAATCTTTTGTAGTAGTTGAGAGGTGGCGTGGACTTTCTTCTGGGGAGAAGGGGTTCCATCCATTTGAGAAAATGTGGTGGAGGGGGTTATCCAGTATTGTCTATTATGGGGGATTTTTTCTATGTCAATTGTTTATTTTCTTATACGTTTTGTTATTAATATCGTTGCTGTTACTGTTGGTTTTCTTATCTCATTGCTGTTTCCAGTAAATTGTTCTTATCTTAGCCTGTGATCTTTGTCTTTTGTGCATCCATTTGGAGCTGCATGTGGTTTAAGTGGGGACACTAAACTGGAGAATACCATTCCCAAACCCCAACAGCATAATACTAGTATATGCTACTTTTCAATAGACTTCTAGTTGTGTCCACTGCAGGCAACAAACTTTCAGGTCTACTTTTGGGGTTCTTTTATAAAACCTCTTCCTGGTGTCTACGGCATGACAGTTGGTTGCATCCATCCACTCAGTGAATGTATTGTTGCATTTGGTGGTTTTCAGGATAGGAAATTTCTGAAGGTGCTGCATCTGAGGAAGTGTGGAGGACACAGGAGTAAGATTTCCCTGTGGCAAATCCCAACCCTACCATCATTTTCCCAGTTACTTCTGAATGACCACTCATTTCTTGGTTCAGCATATCTTTCCCCAAAAAAGCCACAGAGCCTATCAAAGGTTTTAATCTGCTTTTAATGGATATGTCATAATTACTGTTAAATCTGAAAATGGGGTTGGCGGCATGAGAAGAAAAGATTTATACTACTCATTTTGTCCACAAAAATAATTTCTTCATTGACACATGTACTTTCCTTTGGTTATGGTAAAGCATTTAATGTAGCAGATGTCTTACTGCCTCAGGCTTTTGGGAACCATGTCCTATTTTTACTAGGTCTAATAGGCTCTCTTGGTGGTCTGTCACTGTCTTTGGGGTGGCATAGACTACAGGTGAGAATGACTAACAGGGCTTTGCACTGAGAAAAGCAATGTGAAAGCTGGATGGAGTTGACAGGGAAGTGAGAATATCTTTGCTCTAGCCCTGCTAAGGCACAGCCACTCTGTTTACCTCTTCACTGGTGAACAAAGCATGAAAATACTGTCGTTTTCATCATTTTTACCATCCACTACTGCCTTTTTGTGGAAATACCAAACAGATGCCATTCTCAATTAAAGTTTTATCAAAAAAAATTATATCGGGTAAAAAACCACAAAACACAAAACCAAACCACATGGGAAGAATTTGCAAATGGGAACTGGGGAACTGCAAGGGCTCCCCCAGATTCTGAGGAATCGTGTTTTTATTTCAGTAACAACATGAGTTTTCTGAGATAGTGGGTAAGAAAGAGTGTCAGGTTGCTGCATGTTACAGCTTCCCCACAGGAGCCAGGGAGCTGAAGCTGAGGGTGGGAGCAATGTAAAGGAGGTAGTGGGCTCAGCCCAAACCCTCATGTGAGAAACCTTCATGTGCAGCTACTTCTGAAATGTTCTGATTGTCAGGAGAATCTTTCTTTCCCTGTAAGAAATGGGAGCTTCTCCTGTGGCTACAACAGTGTCCTATGAGTGTCCCACGAGGACTCTCTGCTTAGCTCTGGTACCATGCATGGAGGGGAAAATGCATGGGCTGCATGTAATGGGCTTTTGAAGGAGTATTACTTGTTTGTTTTTCTTCAACGAACTAGGGATAGTGTCCTAAAGGCATAGAATTAAATATGTGGTTCTTCTCTATCTTGTAAGGGAAAAAAAAAAAGGGTTTGCAAATACTTCAGACTAAAAGATTTTTTTAGTTTTAAAATGAATGGTCTTCAAAAAATTTTATAGTTCCCTACTCTTTTCATGAAAGCGGGACCACTTTGCTTTTCCTGACAAACTGGCTTGGCAGATGCCTTTTTAAGTAAGGAGATGAGACAGGAAAGGAGAGAAGAGGAGAGGAGATAGGAAAGAAGGGGAGGGATGAGCCTCTCATCATACGGCTTGTGCTCCAGTCCTTTCACCAACCTCTTTACCTTTGTTTGGACACACTCCAGCACCTTGACATCCTTCCTAAATTGAGAGCTCTGAACTGGATACAGTACTCAAGGTGCAGCTGAGTACAGGGGAAGAATGACTTCCCTAGTCCTGCTGGCCACACTATTCCTGATACAGTTCAGGATGCCATTGGCCTTCTTGGCCACCTGGGCACACTGCTGGCTCATGTTCAGTTTCCTGTCAATTGGTACCCCCAGGTCCCTTTCTGCCTGGCTGCTCTCCAGCCACCCTGTCCCCAGCCTGTAGCGCTGCAGGAGGTTATTGTGGACAAAGTGCAGGACCTGGCACTTGGTCTTGTTGAACCTCATGCTGTTGGATTTTGCCGTAGTTTGCTCAGTCGTGCCAACTCCTTTGTGCTCTGGCTACCTCCACCAGCCATGGCCGAGGAGAACACATGGTAGGAATGGGGTGCTTATCAGTGGAAAGCCCCCCTATTGCAGAGGGCGCATGACAGCACCTAAGGGACGGGAGGGCTGAGTCGACCCTTCTTGGGACACGCAGGCTAGTGGCAGGCAAAGAGGCAGCAGGCAGTCTTTGAAGGTTAACACAGTCCAAGTTTATTGTGCCCACAGAGCCCTCTAACCATGAAAGGAGGTAACCAACAAAGACTCAGAAGCAGGCTGTGTGCCAGGTTATAAAGGGGGGTAGGAACTAGGGGAGGAGAAAAGAAGGGACCAGTGGGAATGAGGGGTAGGAGGGGTTAGGAAGAGTTGACATCATGGAGAAACCAGGGGCCTGCTACTCAAGCCAACCAGCTACCGAGTAGCAGGGTACTTTCTGGAAGGGAGGAGGGATTGGGTTACAAATAAGGGATAATAAGGGAATTTTCTAGAAGGTAGGGTACATATATGGAGAGCTTAAGGGAGGAGCAAAAGGCAGGGTTACAAGCAAGGGGAGGATACAATTTCTGGGGTAAACCAACCCGGAATAGGGGTAACAGAACAAACCATTTAAGGGAAAACAGTACATTAAAGAATAAAGGGAGAAACATAATTTATGCACTGCCGCAGGATTTGGCTCATCTAACCAGCCTGTCCAGGTCCCTCTGCAAAGCCCTTCTACCCTCCAGCAGATCAACACTCTCTCCTCAACTTAGTGTCATCTGCAAACTTGCTAATCATGGACTCACTCCCCTCATCCAGATCATCAATAAAGATATTAAAGGACTGGGCCCAACACTGATCCCTGGGGGACACCACTAGTGATTGGCTGCCAACTGGATGCAGCACAATTCACCACCACTCTCTGGGCCTAGCCACTCAGGGTGCATCTTTCCAGACCATGGGTTGCCAGCTTTTCCAGGAGTATGCTGTGTGGGATGGTGTCAAAGGCTTTGCTGAAGTCCAGGCTACATACACAGCCTTCACTTCATCCAATAGGGTGATATCCCTACAGCATCTAACTGAATTTTTGTCTCCTGTGTTTTCATAAACCTATATTGTGAAACAATTCTTGGTTTTGTTTCCTGTTAGTTACAGAAGGAGTGCTTATAAGGAGCTGGGAAAAAATTCTCTGAAAATAGCTCCTAGTTAGTTTCCAGCCTTGCTTTTAAAACCTGTCCTCTTCTCCCACCCTGCTTTTCCTTTGAAATGAAAGTGGTAATTGTCTGTGTTGGAGGGAATGGGAAGGAAGAGGGCGGGAAGAATATGTGTAAATGAGATTTAAAACAGAAGACAGGTCTCCATTTATGCCAATAGATTTACTATAAGCAAAGATCCCAGAAGTAATTGAAACACTTGACTAATAGAGCTTAACCAATAGCTTGAAAAAAAGAAATAAGACCTAAGATATGAAACTGAATTTACTGAGGTTTGCATAAAGTTAAATATTACGAAACGAGGTTCATACTGTTAACAGTACAATTAACATAAGATCGAAAAAAAAAAGCTTTCCTTAAACAAAACAGAAAAATTATTCAAATTTAATGTTATTTAAACATATGGGTTATTTACTTTATGCCTCATATAACAGAAGGAAATAACTTTTTCCCATAAGAATAGTTGAGTCAATACTTTCTACCACCTATTTCAATATTTAGTATGGGAATTAACTGATATATATATATATATGTATCTCCCAATTTATGTGGAATATAAGTACTCCCACAGTGCTGTTAATGTCTACTGCTCTCAAATATTTATTCAAGAAGTGCTGGCTTGCAGAAGAGATGATAGCATTTGTCTTCCATGTTGATTTGTGTTATGTAGGGCTCTTTAATAGGAATGTGATGAGACACAATTTTTTACCAGAAACAGAATTGAAACCCTTTTTTTTCATAGGTTCTATATAGTTGTGTTTAAAAACCCATGGAATTTAGATGTTTTGCTCTAAGATTTAAAATAAGGAACAGGAAAAGAGTGTTACTATTTCTAAGTAATTACTGGAAAAGAATGTGTTCATTTAAAACTACTGTGTAACATATCAACACTTGAAATGGTTGTTCAGGGGGTACTGTTTCTATATTTCTTTTATCTTTAATGGAGTTATAAACATTTATAAGACAGAATAGTAACATAACAAAAGTAATTTTATATACTTGAAATTTATTTACACTGGTCAGGTGATACATTTAAACTTGAGATATGGCCTAGCTGGTTGCCTGGAATGAATGTTTGTAGTAAAGCTGGAAGACAACAGGAGTATAAAAGATCAATTTTTTTTTAGTTTTACAAGAAACTCAGAGTAATTTTTGTTTTATTGAAAACAGTTGAGGGAAAAATTCCTTGTAATGAAATATTCACTTCAGGCTGTTTCTGCTCAATCATATACTGATTGCTTAGGAAAAATTAGAACTTCTTCAGCAGGAAAATGTAACCTATTCTGTGAAATATTTTCATATTCATTGACTTGAAATAACTTCCATTATTTCATGTTTCAAAAGATGAGTCCTTCATCTTCAGGAAACATTAAACCATTCATTACTAATCTTGGTTTATATATAACCAACTGTATACATGCTCAGTTTTCAGGGGGAAGAAAGAAGAAATGGGCACTTTCAAGAGCTCTTGTCTTATTTCTAGTGAAGGCCATGGTTCCTGAGTCATTTAAAACTCCCAAAAACCTTTACCTGCACAAAAATTGTTTTTCACTCTCCACTATAACTTTTCCCTGTATAAATAAAGGGTGTTGCCCTTATAAAGAGACTTCTGCAGAGACAGAAATAAGGGCCTTGAAGCAATGATGGGAGAACGAGAATGACCCCTGCAAAGGAACAAATATGTTCAAGATTACGACACAGTTTAGTGCTGGACTTGTCAGTGTCAGGTTAATGGTCAGACTTGGTGATCTTAAAGGCTTTTTCCAACCTAAATGATTCTACAACAGTGAGGCTCTACCATCTAGTTCAATCTGAAGCATCATTATTGCTGTTTGGATCATGCTCTTATTGTGAAAGAACTAGAGTGCATTCCTGGAGGTCACTGGCAGTAAGCTAAAAAGGAACAGACCATTAACAGCAAACTTTGTCATAAAAGCTACCATGGAACTTGAGAATATCAAATTTGTTTTCTGCTTCTACTCAAAATTGCTCAGTTATTGAAAGATCCTGTTCTTCCTTAGCAGCAGAAAGCTATTCTAGTTTTACTCCTGCTGGCTGTAAACAGGAACTCAGTTTTTTGTTCTTTCAAAACAGTCTTTTTTTATTGGTCTGCTAGTTTGACAAGGGCTCACTTTGTTCCCACGATATTGACTCTATCAGAAACACGGTCCTACCAGTTGCCTACCATCTTTAGAAATTTGAGTAATTTTATTTCAAAGCTAAGCCAATTAACGTAGAATTTCATAGCAGAGATGTGATTCTGACCCACAGAATTCTTGAAAGAATAAGAAAATACAAGCAATACAATTTAGATGAGACAAATTTTTTGTGAAAAATGCCATTATCTGTTTATATCTAGAGTTAAGATTTTGACAACACTTAAAAATAGATGATTCACTGGTGAAGTCAAAGGAAGACTTTTAAACTGAAACCATAAATAATGACTGAGTCATACATGCAACAAGTAATAGAGATATTTTCAATGTGGAAGTGTGATCAAGTCAAACAGAGTTTAAAATAAATGCTGCTCCAGTACAGCAAGGAGAACGGAAAAACTGAGCATTGCAGTTCTTTTTGCTTGCACTCTGTGTACATGGAGTCTTTTTTTTTCACTAAAATATCCTTGGGAAATCTAACTATCATCACAAACTGTTCTTATAAATATACATGGATTTGTCTGCTAGGGACCTCATCTTAAGTGGAGATTATTTTGGCATGTTTTTCAGCAATCTTTCTTCCAGTGTAAGGGAATTTACACAAAGATACATCATGGGAGTTAGCATATCACCCCCACATTTGTTTTTGTAATTTCTCCTTCCCTATTGAGCACATAAGTGATATCCTTGGAAAAACCACTCCTTGTGGACCAGCTTGAGGTCCTTGAGGACAGCTGTAGGAGTGCTAATTTAGACATTGAATGTGATTGACCAATGTGATCACTCTAAAAATAGGGGGAAAGAATGTTTCTACATATTTGTATTTAATTCAGACCATCCTGAACTCCAAGTCAAAATTCCCACAGAGTTTAGTGGAAATCATGGCAGTTTCAAAGCACCCAATAGCAAATATTAAACTATGCTGAATATTCATTTAGGTCTAACACTAACCACAAAAAATAACAAAGATAGAAGAAGATGCAAAACATATAAATAGGGTTGACGTCCTGAAAAAAGTAGCTACAAATGAGCTGCTCAGGAGTTGGTGCCCTGACTTTTCTCTATGATCAAGAAGTTGCTGACACTGTAGCAATGACTGCAGTTTCTCTGTATCTAGTGGTTGCTTCATATGGAAGCATTGTGGCTATAGCTGTGATTTGGCTTAAAAGTTGGATGTTAAAGATTTAACCCTTTCTGATTTCAGGGATATGAACTCAGCTTGCTGCTATATGATTCTTCCCTCTCATGTCAGTTTTAAGTGTCGAGGAGCACAGGGGATTTCTCCACACACAGGCATAGTGCTGGAAAGAAGTATTCAGTAATGGTCAGAGTTGTTATCACAACTCAGGAAACAAGAGTTGTTAGCACAAGTATGTTTTAGTTCTCAGACTGTACTTCTTGGAAATCTCTTTGTTCAGTGGTCACAGTTCTTCCAAAAGACAGCATGCATCTGTTACTGTACATTTGTCCAGGGTACTCAGATGAATTTAGGTTGCACAGCAGAGGTACCTGGGTCCTTGCTTCATTTGGTAGGGAAGATGAGTGTTATGCAGAGAATACAGGCCATGACAAACAGAGAAAAGACTCAGAAGGTTAAGGAAGATAAATGTAAGCTTGGGAAATTGGTTTCTGTCCCTGCCTCTGCCACAAAGTTAGTACATGAGGAAGGGCAAATTACTTAAGCAGAAATCTTCAGAATTTAACATTGAAAGTGCATTATCAAGGGATCCAACTTATGATACCTGAAGCTTCTTTTAAGTAATTGCTGAATAATCACAGCTGCAGGCAGAGTTGCTTGGAGATGTACTTTGAATACATAAATTGCTATGAAGATTTTTTCTGCATCTTAAAGACACCAAAGTATTTCAAACCTACTACTGTAAATTTAATAGTAACTAGAATCTCATTATTTTTTCACTAGCTGTAAAAATGAGGAAAATAAAGTTTAATCTTTAACTATCTGCTTTTGTATCAAAATCTATGCCCACAAGGAGATAGGCGATATTATATTCACTGTATCATTAGAATAGATGACAGACCTAATGCGTAATGATGATTAAAGAGTTAAAAAGATCTGGTAAGGATATTCAGGAACCTTTTAGAAATCATTTTTCATGAAAGTGTCAAAAAAACTTCAGTTTGCTAAAGCAGTCACATAATTTACATTTCTCAGCTTTTGAATAATTTGATTCAGGCACATCCTACATTCTTTTCATTTTTAATGTTCTGGGTAACATACTAACTGGAGTAGAAAAGGTTTTTTTCTGTCTAGAAACTATGTTTTAATAATGATGTAGATCGCAAAGGTTGCAAAATGTCTTTTGCTCTGGTTCATGGAATCAGTGCAGGGAGGTGGTGGGAAGTGGCCTCTGGACATGGTCTAATCCAACCACTCTGCTCAAAGCAGTGCAGACTGCCAGTGCAGACTGCATAGAGCCAATGAGGTCTCAAGTATCTCCAAGCATGGAGGCTCAACAGCCCCCCCCGTACAACCTGTTCCACAGTTTGACTGCACTCGTGGCAAAACAATTTTTTTATTACATTTAAATGTAACTTCCTGTAATTCGGTTTGTGCTCATTCTCTGTACTTTTCTGAGGCACTGCTGGGAAGCATGTAACACTGACCAAAACCATCCATGTTCTGCACTGGGCAGGGTAGCAAGGCAGGTGGAGAGATGAGGTGGATTTTCCCACAGTGTACTGTGCAGATCCCATCCATCCAATGCACCACAAACATGGAATTCCAGCCATCTGAAGGGATATAAGATATTACATGCAATATCTGTATTCCTTTTTTTATTCTGTCTTATTAAAATAGCTATTTTATTAAGCCATTTGTGATTAGATCTTTGTGATTGGGATCCAGAAAGAGCCCTGCAACTTCTCTTTCTCTCTCTGTCTCTCTCTCTGTCTCTCACCCCTTACTTTCCTCTCCCTCGTGCAGAACCAGGTCCATCTCTAATCCTCACCCATGCTCTCAGCTGGCTCATCACTCTTCCTGATATCCATTCATTCCTACTTCTCTCTCATATAAAGTGTGCTCACCATCCCGCATAAGTGATAGCAGAATAAAATCACATAAACCTGACAAAGGACACACCATCAACGTGTTTGTCCGAGGGTTAGGGTTTTATGCTAAACTGTATTTTAAAACATGATTTCTGTTGGAATAATTTACTTCTCAGTAGCAGGTCCAGTTAATGGCTTGTTCTTGCAAGAAGTGAAAAAGGCTTTAGAAATTGAGCTAAGAAAACTCGTGACTGAGGATCTCCAGTCTCAATGCCAAATGTCAAAATAGATGCAATTAATCAAGTGAAAAGGCAAGGCATAGAAACTCTTGAGGCCAATTGCAACTTCACAGTTACAGCACCATACAGCATTTTTGTGTGGGTAAAGCACATTGTTACAGGATATAACATATACAGCACAGCAGGTAGGTAAGAGCTATGACATGTATTGGAAAAGATTCTCCGTTTCATTATCCTGCAGCATATTTTACCTGGGCTAATTTACCCAGACAAAGAAAAAGTAAGAGAAGTAATTTTTTTTATGTGATAATTCCCAGTTTATTTCCCCAGCTCTCTTAGGAAAATCATATGGAGATTGAAATCAGTCTGACAGCTTTTTTTTTTCAGGTCTCTGCCATCTAATGAGGGAAGCAGGAGCTGCTTCATGCAACTCAGATGAACACTTGCACAACTCAAAATGCAAATGATATTTTGAACCAGCTAGTGAGTGCTCATGGTACAGTGTTTGCTTGTATAGACATAATACATTGCAAAATTTGCCTTGAGTTTAACCATCCAATGTGGTAAGAAAACCCAGTCAATCAGAAACATAAATAAAGGACCATATTAGTAGACATCTTCTGTCAGAATGAAATTACACCTGTAGTCAGATGCCCTGAGGATGGGTTCAACATTAGAACAGTCAGATTTTATCCTCTACTTACAACCTTTGCGGGACTGCCAGCCAGACTTGCTGCAAAATTTAGATAAAGCAGAAAACCTTACACAGGATCGTAAGAAAAAAAGAGACTGTAAGAGACCACAGAATGTCTCTAGTTCAGTCTCCCACTCCAAGTAGCAGCAGGTCTGAAATCAGAAGTTATTCAGTGATTTGTCTAGTTAGCTCTTGAAAACCTCCTAGGATGGAAATTATACAACCATTCTGGATTATCTTTCCAGTACAAGATCATACAGGTGAAAAATAAAATGTGTTGCTGAATAACAAATAGGAAAATACTATATGCCTAACTTTGTGTTTTTATGAGACCAGGATACTGTTCAAATATATATGGGTATACTGAGATTATTTGAGTTGATGTCAGGCCCTCCAGATAAGATCAACAGACAGACTTACCCAATAAACTTACAAGAAACTCCTCTTTCCCTAGAAAACTCATAGAAGGCTAAAATCTTACAGCTATGCATGTGAAATTGCCACTCTATTAGCAGAGTGAAGGATCTCTGCAGCTGTCTGCTCCTCATGGTTCCCAGGCAAGGTAGCCCTCCACAGAAGTCCTTTGAGAATGTCCTGAAAGGATATTATAAGCAAGTATAGCACATCATAGTAGCAAGGCACAGGGCAGGAAGCACATCAGTCTTTCAAATATTTGATGATTGGAGATAAATTGTTCATCATTCATTGCAGGTTAAACTGTTACAGAGAGACAAGGTTTCAAACCTTATTTCTCATTATTCAGTACGGATTTGAAATTGGATCTATGTAATCTAGGTTCAAGGCTCTACTAATTTTGCCATACTAGCCCCATTTTACGGATAGAAATATAGGGTTTGAAGAATAGATGGTAAAGTCAACAAGAAGCAACATGATCTGTCACATGGTACATTCCCCTGGGAGAGGGGGTACATTCCCATACTGGTTTATGCAGGGATTTTGGCAGTGATCAGTCACCCTCACAGTAAAGGTTCAGACAGAACCTCCTGTGTTTCAGTGTGTGTGCATTGTCTTTGGTTCTGTCACTGAATATCACTGAGAAGAGTCTTCCTCTCTCTTCAGTACGCCCTCCCTTCAGATATACATATACACTGACAAAACTCCCCCAAGCCTACTCTTCTCCAGATTAATAGTCCAGGTCTCTATGCCATCTCCTGGAATCTCTGCAGCACGTGTATAACTCTTTTGTACTGAGAAGCCCAGGACTGGGCACAGCAAGTGTGTCTCACCAGTGCTGAGTAGAAGGGAAAGATAACTTCCTTGACCCAGTGGCAACAACAAGTTGGCCCAAACAAGTGATTCAGGTTCTTGAAAATATAGAATCCTTGCTGTACTGTTTTACAAATTGGAATGATTTTTCATGAGAAGTTAAGATGATGACATAGAAGCAGATGTTTCTAGTATTTTTTATTACTGAATGAGTTATCCAGATAATTTATAAAAGAGAATTTACAGGGAAAACGTGAATCTCATAGTAATCTGCCCTGTATAGGATTTCCTTTAGTGATATTTAGAACACATTTCAGAACAAATGGCTTGTTGTTGGTTGAATACTTTCAAGATATCTCTTCAAGTGCAAATGAAATCTGAAAAAGATTAGTGTGACTAATGTTCCTTGAATTACTTCTGAGACAGACGTTTTAGAACCCAATTCTGCAAATGTTTGTTCTTAAGTATAACTCGTCACTTCTGAGGACTGACCATTTCAGTGGTTGTTCTGCACCAAAGCTTTCAGTTGGGTATAACTTAGCCTATGATAAAAGAGTCTCTGATCTATGTTTCAGTTCTTCCATTTTTAAAGATTCCAATAAAGATAGAATTCAGCTTCC
>WEIV01002902.1:30741-43683 GCA_013390005.1 Calyptomena viridis
TATTAATTTTCTGCTTCAGCAGTGACTAATCGATTGCAATTTGACTTGAATATATCACATTGCTCATGGATGTTTTCTTTTTATGCTGTTGAGTATTTGGTATACGTTTGTCCCATTCATATTTATATAAATTTCTTTGGCTGAAAAAATCTAAGCTGA
This sequence comes from Calyptomena viridis, assembly GCA_013390005.1. Classification (NCBI taxonomy): domain Eukaryota; kingdom Metazoa; phylum Chordata; class Aves; order Passeriformes; family Eurylaimidae; genus Calyptomena; species Calyptomena viridis. The sequence continues at coordinate 30,901 of WEIV01002902.1, forward strand.
TGTTTAGCAGAACATTTAGGCCATCGATGTAATAAAATTCAATGTAGGATCATAAGTGAGGCCAGGTGAAATTTAAATAAGACTTATTTCTCTCATTCATGCTCATTCTCCCACAGCTTCCACTCCCTCTCTCATACCATGCACTATAACGTATGTGTCCGACCAGTTTATCCAGATACATAAGGACAAGGAATGGCAGCTAGTCAGTCCTCACAATTGTTAACCTCAATTGTCACAAGAAACTAGGGGTTTTTTTAAAGTCTTTCATTCTTTTTAGGAACCAACGATAACAACTATCAAAGGGTTGTGACCAGCAATGCAAAGTCCAGCTGGAGGTCAGTCTTGAGCGGTGTATCCCAGAGTTCAATACTGGCACCAATACTACTTAATGTATTAAAATGATAAAGATGTCCAAAGGAGGGCATCAAAACTGGCCATGGGTCTAGATCACAATTCTTGTGAGGAGCAGCTGAAAAGCTGGGGCTGTTTACTCCTGATAGAAGGAGACCTTAACACTCTCTACAACTATCTGAAAGGAGAATGTAGCCAGGTGGGAGTTGACCTCTTCTACCAGGTAAAAGAGACAGAATGAGAGGAAATGGCCTCAAGTTGTGCCAGGAGAGATTTAGGCTGGATATTAGAAAAAAAATCTTCACATAAAGGGTGGTCAGGCATTGGGACAGACTGTTGGGGGAAATGGTGGAATCACCATCCCTGGAGATATTTAACAGTGTAGTTGTGGTGGTTAGGGGCATGATTTAGTGGGAGACTTTACTGTGCAAGGTTAAATGTTGAACTCAGTTATCCTAACGGTCTTTTCCAAGTTAAATGATTCTGTGACAAAACAGAGTGCCTTCTCAACAAGATTGTCAGCTTATACACAAGAAGGTTGTGCTGCTGTTCAGACAGTCCCTGGCAGGGTGGAAAAAATGGGCCAAAAGGAACCTCATGAAGTTCATCAAAGAGAAGTACAAATCCTACCCCTGGGAAAGAGCAACTTCATACACCAATATAGGTTGAAGGCTGACCAGCTGGAAAGCAGCTTTGAAGAAACAATCTCAGGGGTCCTGGTGTACACAAAGTGGAACATGAACCAGCAATGTGCCCTTGCAACCAAGAAGACTGACATCATCCTGGAATGCATAAGGGGAAGTGTTGCCATCAGGCTGGGGGGCATAGTCCCTTCCCTCTGCTCAGCACTGCTGAGTCACATCTGGAGTGCTGTGTCCAGTTCTGGACTCCCTACTATGACAGAAACATGGACTTATTGGAGTTTGTCCAGTAAATGGCCACTGAGATTACTAGAAGTCTGGAGTACTCTCAGAGGAGAGGCTGAGGACTCTTCATTCTGGAGAAGGCTCTGGGTGAATCTCATTAATGTGTATAAATACCTGATGGAAGGAGTAAAGAAGAAATCAAAATCTTTCCAGTGGTATTCAGTCACAGAATCAGAGGAAACGTGCACAGTTTGAATTACAGGAAATTCCATTTAAGCATAGCTTTTTTTTCTCCTTTTACTGTGAGGGTGCCCACACACATTGGCACTAGTTACCCAGAGACATGGTAGAGTCTGCATCCTTATAGGATGGTTAGGAAGGCTAAAGCCCTGACAGAACTAAATCTGCCCAGGGATGTCGAGGGCAACAAGAAAACTTGCTGTAGGTACATAGCAAATTGATAAAAGGAAGACTAGGGAAAATATGGTTCCTCTACAGAAGGAAACATGAGACCTGGTTGCTTGGGATATAGAGAAAGCTGAGATACTCAATGACTTTTTACCTCACTCCAAAAGGTCCTCCCGTCACACTGCCCATAGGAAGGAACTGGGAGAATGAAGAACTGTCCAAGTTCAGCCTATGCCTTGAGAGAAAGGGTTTGTATTCTTTTGATGTCAGTTGCTATTTCTTTCACACCGAGCAGAGACACTCATTCTATTGACTATCACAGTGTAGAAATCCATAAAATGTTTGCAGTTATATATGTAAAATGAGGGGGTTTGCCCAAGTTTTCACTTTGAAGTATTTTATTTAGAATTTTGAGAAAGTTTGGCAAATGCATTATGAGTTAATGTATCTATATGAACTGTTAGAATATAAAGTCATGGTAAAAATGGTTTACTTTCATTTTATATCATTGGAAAGGTGAATCTTAATTAAACTGAAAGCTCTCTTTGCAAACTTTTAATACTCATTAATGAAACAATATCCAGTCTGCTTCCTGACTACCTTACAGGTTTTCTATCAGAATTTTTCATAAGTACACCAGCAAAAATGTTGAGCATGATATGACTGTCATTGGAATGATGTTGACTGAAAAATACGAGAGGAGGTTATGTTGCCCTTCTGCTATATTGTAGCTCTTGTGCCATGGGGGCCATATAGTTTCTGGTAGAAGCAATTTCCCAGGAGGAAGAATTTGTATGTCCCTGTCATGCTCTTTTACCATTCCACAACAAATGAGGTAGGTGTTGTATATGCTGGTCTTGTTTGGGACTCACATATCATTTGTTCCCAAAATATTGGACCTTCAGTACAGTGAGAAAGGCAGGGTCCTTTGAAAAAGTGCTATATGGCTTCAGTGTTGAAGCAGGCTGAACCAAAAATATTGTATATAAAAATGGCTGGTGAATTTGTAAGCTATGAGAATTTCCTTCTTCAGTATTTTAAAATTTCATGTTTACTTTTGTATAAGCTGTATATGGCTTTTAAATGATAAACAAGGATTCAGGTCATTAGAGCATATGGCATTATATCTACACCTGCAGAGGTCACCAGCAGGGATGAATGCTTCTTCATCCTCTACAGAGACCTTTCCTCCTTGAATTACCAAATTGCCTAGTGGAATGTGACAATCTGTTATCACTGGAGCTGTGCTCAAGGAGGGCAGGGTGCTGTGTCCCTGAATGGCAAAGCTGCTGCTGCTGCTCTACTGCTGATGGCAGAGGACTGGTGAGCACAGAAGCTCCTGGATTATATCACAAGGTCTTTGGTCATTGTTTCCTCAAGGGCTCACATGTTGGATTTTTCCCTTTTCTCCAGTCTATCTTCTTGTATTACAGTTTCTCACCCCTTCTCAGCCTTTTGCTATTTGTGTTCTTATGTCTCCAAGCTTCCGGTCCTAGATTTTTTACCCTGACATTTACAGATTTCCACTTTCCCAATCTGCTTAGTTGTGGCATTTGGATTTATATATCTTAAGCTACTCATAGTCTCAAAGACTTTAGCTAAAGACTTTGATTAATTTTAATTTTACATTTATATATCTTGCATGCCACACACACATATATACATAGTTAATGTCCAGGGTTCTTTATCATGGCTCTCTCTCATCCTCTCATGGTTGTCTTTTTAGTTCTCTCTCTTTTTTCAGATCTCTCTATAGATCTTTCTAAGAACACTTCCATATATGAAAAACAGTAACTAAGCAACAAAATAGTTAACTTTTAGTCTTTTGGATAAGTTTTGTCCAGAGTGGGTCTTGACTGACAGGTGAGGGTCACCTCTTACCGCAAAGGCCATGGCTCCTGGCTTGATCACAGCTACCTCAGAGCCATAGGCCAATCTATTCATTTGCTAACAACCTCACTCCAACATTTAGTCTTCTGTGATAGACTCTCTCCCTGTTCCTGACTTCTGTTTCACTCATTCTCATTCTTACCAAGAGATCTTGCTCTTATAACTTTCCTGCATTAGCTCAGCTTCCCCTACTCCTCCCCACATTCAATGCAAATGCTATTTCATTTCTGATTCCACCATCTTCTTGGTTTTAAGTCTTTCTACTTCTTATAAACTTTGTGAAAAAGTTTCCTGTCCTCCTTTCAATTTTTCTCTTCTCCTGCATTTCCAGTTATCATATTAAAAGTGGCATCATATTAAAAGCCAATTTAAGAAACAGGGTGCAATAGGTTGAGGCTACATTGGGGATATAAGGAGATAAATTACTTAAGTTCAAAGTTTTGTGTCCCCCAACTTCTGTTTCAGCAAAGCCTGCAGCAGCTCACAGCAGTCCAGGCAGAGATGGTCCCAAGGAGCTTGAGTTTGCCAAGTGACAAATTTATGTAGAGCCTTCACTGACTGTTTATGAGGAGGAAAAGGGAGATGTGAACTGAATTTGTAACTTGGACAGTCCACTGAAGCATCATAAAAAAAATCATCTTAAACTACCGATAAATTGCAGGTGAAATTTTGACTCAGTTAAAGTTTGGATAAGTTGGCTGAAAATCAAGTTTTGGAAACAGAGGTCAAAATGGATACTAATGCTACAAAATTCTGTTAGTCAGAAAAAGGAGTCTATTAAGCATTGATACAGTGCTGAGAGAGATAGGGCTCTGATTTAAGGGCTTGTAAGCAACACCAAAATGCAGATAAAGAGAATAGAAGTAAAAATTGAGATGTGTTAAATTACTGCAATTTTTAAGAGGATAAGTTTGTTCAATCTGTGAAAGAAACACTGAAAAAATTATATACTGGAACCTGATGGAAAAAACGACAATTGATCCTAACTGGTAGAAGTGTGCCTCTAAAAATGACATTTTATGCAGTCTTTATGAAGAGATGTGTGATCATACCATATACATTTTGGCAAACACATCTATATTATTAAGAGGAAAGGAGAGGGGAACTAAAACAAATAAAGAAAAAACATAGGCAATATGAAGACATAAAAAGGGCTGTAGGAGACTGCACTGAAAGCAGAACTGAGAAAAGAAAGTTGATTGTGGTACTGAGAGCATTTTTCCCATAAACCTGTTATTACAATTTGTCATGGGTGAATATTGGGGGGGAGGATTTTTATAATATGTAATCTTCCTGTTCTGTTGAAAAAACATGACTTTAAAAAATTAACTAGAATATCCTCAAAGGGAATAAATAAAAAAAATAAAGTTCAAGCATTTCCTGATCTTGTACTGATGTTTCAAAGCTAGATGCATTAACCATTCTTGTCTTTACCTATATGCATACATATATCCCCAAAGACAATTTCAAGTTACAGAGTCAGTTAATGATCTAGTTTCTTATAGAAAAACCTTCTTTTAAGGTTGTTTTATTTTGTGTTCATTGAGGTCACCCTGTGTCTCTCATCTTTGCAAGCAGCTCCCATCCATGTCATAGGCAGTTTAATGAGCTTAAGCTCCAATAGCATCTTCTGGTCCCAAATGCCTTTTGACAGAGCAGAGTATACACAAAGCTACCAAGCTCTGCTGCATATGAAATTAGCAATACATATTGGAGTAGATAAATCATAAAAAGAGATAATAATTGAAGATATAAAGTAACAGTGGAAACATGATGAAGGAATTGGGAATTTGGACTCATGCAGTACCATCTCCTTAATGGACTGTTCATGTTTTAAACAGTCCTGCTTTTCTCAAAGCAAAAAATTGAAAACTTACCTGAATCAATAGATATAAATAAATTTGAGGTTCTGAAATGTCTTCTTGCATGTTTCTTTGTAGGCAGAGGACATTACCTGTCAACTTTATTATTTGTGACATAAGGTGTCACCTTCTCTATAAAGCACACAAGAAAGGAGAAAAAAACTCTTCTTGTGTTATGATTCTTTCCTGTGCACTTTTCAGGATCAAGGCATTGGTTAAGTTTAATGGGAGTCTTTAGTAGGTAAGTGTTATTAGTTTGAAGCCAGCATGAATGGTATTACAGACTTTTGTGAATTTTAGTCAGAGATGGATAGAGAGATCCTGCAGAGCAGATTGACTGTCCATTTATTTTTTTCAGGCTTTAGGACATGGCATTCTTCAAGACTTTTTGAGATTTCTAGTATTTCCTAGATGTGTTTGATGTCTATCCATCCAAAATAATTCACATAAAGAAGTATGTTTCCCTGCAAAATCAAGTGGCTGGGAATGAAGAATTGTCAGAAAGGACGTTTTCTGAATAACCTAAGTCTTTTATGCTCTTCCATCCACCTGCCTTCCCTTATGGATTTGCATTTGGAAACAAGGTCAATACTGGACACAGGCAAAATATGTCGTTGCCTACAGTGGAAAAATTGCAATGAAATATTCCCTGGAAAGGTTATATTGGAACCCTATGAAGGGTCTTTAGCTTTGTTGACTTTCTGACTCTTCTCCAAGGAAGCTCAGACCATCTACTGAGCAGTCAGGCTGCCTTTTGCCTGCACAGTCTCACACACAGACAGTTTTGCCGCTGCTGCTGCTAAGCATATGCTAAGCATAAAGCAGTGCTGTCTGTTTGTAGGAAAGGAGAGATTGCTCCTCCAATGGCATTTCTTCCCACATCCCATTTCACACCCTGTGGAAGGGTCTGTCCTGGCCCTCTGCTACGGGGTGACTTTCTGCTGCACAAGTAGCCTGTGGAACACAGGCAGCTAAGTCAGTATATAGGGACAGGAGATAATCAAAGATCAAATCAGCTGGAATGGGAGATCAAAGGTTCCTGAGAGATGTTAGAGAGCTCACCCAGACTTGCCACACTCTCTCCTTTTCACACATTTTTATTTACCTCACTGCCAAAATTCTGCTGACATTTTGCACAGACCTCCTTATTCCTCTAAAACAAATAGACAAGCAAATCCAAACCTCGCTAATACTTTCTGGCCTCCTGCAGTCCTTCTTTCAACTAGTAGTTAGCCTGTGAGATTAACTGTGCTTTAAAAATGAATCAGGTTTGTGTAGTACATGGTGATCTGGTTTAGTCCTTTTAAAAAAAAAACCCACAAATTCAAACAGAGCCAAGAACAAAAAGTCAGCTCTTTCACAGCCGGCCACTAACTGTGAGCTGTTTTTTTATTTCGGTGTGCTCAGCATGAAATATTCAGGAACAGATCTGTGGAAGCCTTGAGCACACAACTGCAGCTGAAATTACTTAAAGTTGTGCTCTGAACATACAAGGTCCTACAAATGCTAGGTGTTCAGGAGGATGATGGCTTAGTGTTTATTAAATTAAGTGCCCCACAGTAGTGAATGCTTTTGACAGTTTTAGCTTTACTTATTTGGGCCTTAGTTCCCAGAGGGTAAAACAAAGGTAAGATCAAGTGTAGGGATAGGAAAGCTAAATGTAGAAGATTTATTTGAGGAGGAAAAAGAGTGTTGGCTCAAGGAAGTTTTTGCTGCTAGGAAAAAGACCAGTGTGAGAAAATTCCATTTATTACACTTACGGATGTTTATTCTCTCCTTGTTTTGAGAAATAGGATTCCTGTGTAGAGGAAACACTTTCTCACAGATGTGCTGTGAGGCCACTGCTAGAAGAGAGAGAGCCCATAAAAGGACAGAGGAGAAGTTATGCACATGCGAAAGGTGGTGTTATAAAAGCACCAGAAAACAGGCCTGCCTGATGTGTAAATTAGCAATGCATTTAGGATTTTTGACTTTGGACCAACTTTTCCCTAATACCTTAGCCATAATCTTGATCCTCTGAGTTACCTGTATACATATCAGTCTTACACCAGATAATTTGGAACACTGTCAAAGTCAAATATTAAGGCCTCTAAAGCACTATGTTTGTGATGGAGAAAACAAAGCAAAACACATCCTGAAAGTAATAACGTAGTGTTCAAACACTAACTGGCCTTTTTTTCAAAAGGATAAATTACTATATCTCCACTCAAAACCCAATCCTTCTTTTATGTTGTGGAAAATGTTCTCTTCCCTGAGCTCTGAGAAATCTGCTCAAACTTTCTTTACTGAATCATGCTCAGACCAGACACCTGATTTAGTTTATTCAAGTTTGGAAAGAATGAAATCTAATGGGAAGCAAAATTGGACAGGCAAGTGTCAGAGAACATCAGCTGTACCTGCAAGAAATGGATTGGACTAGACTGTCTTTAAAGTCCTTTCCAACCAAACCATTCCATGATTCTGTGAAAAGTTACTTTGCTTTACACACCTGCCTACTAATGCCATTATTGAAGTTTACAAAACTTGTATGTCTGTGAATTTATAATACACCATTCCTAATCCTTTACACTTCAATTGAAATCTTAGCAGAGGTAGGATCTGGATATTCACAAGTGGTTTAACACAGGTGAATTTCACTGTGATGCAGAAGCAGGGACCTTGAATCCAGGCTCTTTCCAAACTGCTCATCTGACTCCGCTGACTTTGTGTTAGGGCAAATTCCAGCTTGCATACAGTACAAGGTCTCAACAGATGGAGAGTTTAGCTCCTCATCCTCTAATTAGTAAAAAATATTTACTTGTTATGGTCTACCAAAACCCCGAGCCTTGATATGAGTATTCTTATACTAACACAAGCAACAGCTTTCAGTCACTGGATTGTAATCAGTATATTGACAATGACTCTGGAATTTTTACTCATCTAATTTTCGGACTCACTTAATTTTCAGCTTTATTTCTCAGAAGGCAGCCATTTGATAAGTGCTGTAAGATATATAAGCTTTACCTAACAATCTAGAGACATTAGATGATAGGATCTTCGCTCCTGTGTTTTATGTCTGAAAGAGAAGTGAAACTTCTTTTCATAAATCACAGTTGCCAAACCTGCACACAGTAGGGACCACTAAAATTTATCGCCTAGAAATTGTCACTCAGCAGTTTTGCTAATCTTAACAGCCATTGACAACCAGATAATAAAACACAATATGCTCAGAAAAACTATGAAAATTTGGGCAAATCTTGGCACCTGATCTGGGAACTTTTCATATTGAGTCTGCTGCTTGCTGTGAGTGGATTTATGGAAGTTTGCAAAACTAATCTTGCTACTGAGGAATTATTCCTGTCAACATCTAATTCTCTGTAAATCCACTGATACTGACATGTATGGCTCTAAAAAAACATAAGCATTGCTAGTTAGGTTGGGGAGGAGTCGACATTGCTGATTTTTAGTACTTTAAAATTGCAAATGCATCTAGAGTTAATTAACAGGATGGTCAATTCCAGAGTTATACCAATTACATCTTTCATCTGAAGCAGCGAATACCATATTCTGCTTCTTTATCAAAGAAATTATAACAAGTAACCCCTCATGCAAATCTGGTTTCAAGTGTTGAACAAAATGTCTAATTACTTCATAAAGAAATGTGTGATCAACTACCTATTTAAAAAACATGTCAAGCTGGATAAATTTCAGAAATTATTTCAAAAAGTGCAAAACTAGACCACAAAACCTGTAACTCTCTTGAGGCTAACAGCATGTGTTTTCTAATCAGCATTTAAGAAGTTTTTTGAGGTAAAAAAGAGCAGCTGGTGAAAAAACACATTCCCCATGCAGTGTTCTCTGATGTCATCCATTGTTCCAGGTGACTTAGCTTGTAAACAGGATTTTAAATAAAGGAAGGGTACTATGACCATAGCTTGAAAGCTTTTTTTCTTATAGCCAACCCCCGCATGGTTTAATGTGCTGCTGCTTTGTAAAAAAAAGACCTGAGTTAATTTGTAAAGCCTTAGGGTAGCCGTGTTGTATTACTTTAAAAATAACTTTGAAGGAACAGTTTGGCTCTACTGTGGACCAGAGTAAAATGCTACTGGAAAATCCCTTTGTAGTCCAGTGGAAATTACTAGGTTTCCCACACTTAACTTTCATAACCCAGGAAAATGAGTAGTTCAAATAGTCCTGCTGAAGGGAAAAACTGAAGTAGTGCTGTCCTTTTAGCTTAGAATTAATCTCTTATGGGCAACCTCTCTTAGATCTGGAAGGAGAATAATCACATTCATGAGCACTGAGTTCAAGCTAAGTGAGTTTAAGTCAATGTGCCTTGCTCAGCTGGACTCACCTGACTTAGACACCTAGATATAACTTGCCCATGTGCCATAAACATCACTTGCACACAATAGAAAGCTGACTATGTTTTCAGAGCTGTACCTTTATTTACTTTAAGAATAAAATGATATTGTTTTTGTCTTGGGGAAAACTTCAAGGTAGCTTTCCAGTGCTTCTATTATAGAAATACTTTGCATTGCGTTTGTAGGGATTTTACCAAGTACTGACCTTTACCCTATCTACTATAAGCCCATAAACTTGGAAAGTGTAGTGGAACATGTAATATGTTTCTCTGAAATGGCTTACTGCCAACTTCTGAGGGATCCCTTCCTTTACATTTCCAACTCACTTTGATTTCTAAGGCAGTTAGTCTCTGGTCACCTCTGGTGACCACAGGCTAGATGATGAGTTGCACACCATGCATGAAAGTGCTTCACTTGATCTCTGCTGTTGTTTTAAAACCTACAGAGAGCAATTTTTTGAGACAGCTAATCTCACCGGGTTTTCTAAAGGGGAGCCAACCTACTTCAAACTGCATTTATAAGCAGATTAAAGTTCTGTTGAGTCACTACACAGTTGCATACGACAAAAGTTCCTTCATCAANATTTCACTTAAATCCTGAAGCAGTAGGTATTTTTAACATATACTGCAAAAATATACAGTCTGAATTCTTTGTGGTTTGCACATTTTTTCACCTGTAACTAGGACATAACTTTCTAGGAAGTTTTGAGGATTGTCTCCTTTTAAATGGAATGACAGTTAATATTGATACTGTATATGATATTGTATGAGTATTCAGCAACAGGTTAGCAGAAGTTTGTTATTTTGTAAAACTCAATTATGAGAGTAATTGTCTTAGAACTGTTGTAGATGTGCTCCACAGAGAACACCATTTGTTGCACTGCCATGGAAGAAAAATCCCGATGCAGCAGGACTATGGGATGAAGCAACATTGACTGTACTAATAAATCACATTAGAGTCAACAATAAGCTCTTCTGGGGAACTCAAGGTTTCCAACAGCATTTGTGGGGCTTTGATTAAAATAAACATTTCTTTCCTTTTTTCACATTTAAAGAAGCCTGTGAGGGTATGGGGAAAAAATACTGGTTGGACACATTCAGGATTCTAAGAAAAATGCAAGATCTGAAACTCATCACACTTCTTGCAAGATAATTGTAACTCAATTACATTAATCACAAGTGAAGTCACAGTTTTTATCCAGGACCAAAATTTCTAGCTGTTTTTGTTAGTACCCACACTACCCATGATGTGATGGGTCACTTGGATTAGTAGGAATATACTTTCAGTATTTTCAGAAGAAGCAATATCAGAGTAAACGGCTAATATGTCTTTCCCTGTTAAAATCTGTATGACACACTGTAAAAAGTGCCTTCATTTCAGTACAAGAATTGTCATTCCTTTACTGATGGACTCAGTGTTTGCTCAGCTCTTAGTCAATATTTAAGGTCTTAAATAAATGGGCCTACTGATCTTCAGAGCTGCCAAAACTGAACTTGAAAAAGGTTTCTGTTGAAAACCACAAGGGACCTGGGTAGTTGATGTTGGAAACTAAATTGTGAAAATGATGGCTGGTGCTTTTACAAATCAGAAGTTGATCCAAAATCAGCTTTATTTACATGAAGAGGTTTGAGAACTTCAGCCCTAGACTTTCTTTCTGAGCCATGATAAATGGGGATGTGGCTGTAGAAGTGAGAGTAGTGCATCCTTTATTGAGTTTTGGCTCCACCTCCGTTGTGCCAATTCTGTTTATTTAGATTTTCAGATGTGTCTCCTGCTGTTTTTCTGAACATCACTTGTCACAGTCAGATAGAGACACCAGCAGAGAATTGTAAGCATGGCTGGAGAACAAACCTTAATATAGACAATTTTTATGGTAAATTCAGGTTTAGATTTTTGAACTCCTGTAGCTTGAAACTGAGAAGACAGGATATTTGAAAAAACCGAAAAGACATCCAGAAAAGAGTCATGCAAATTAGATACTATGGTAGTCAAATGACCGCCCAATAGCAAAATCCAGTTTGAGAAGTGATTTAATCCACTTCTAAGAAGCCTACACAGGGATGTTGCATCCTGATATGCACAGAGCCTGCAGCAGGCAAATTCTTCCATTTTATTTATAAATTAAGTCCAATATAGCTTCTTGAGGCTCTTTTTTTGTTTGAAATGGGAAGGAAAATGAGTGAGATGAGGCAAAGACAAGTGTCAATAAAACACCTTCACCATGTCTGAAAGTTGTGCTGCCTTGAAGCAGTACCTCTGCTCAGCTCTAAGTCCAGTAACACTGAGAACTGGTGTGTTATCTACAGACAGGATAAAAGGAAGCTGTACTATTGGGAAAAAAAAGGCTAAATATGGATCTGTGTGTCCATGTTAGGCACTGGACAACCAAGAAGGTGGTTCAGGAGGAAGCACAGCTGATGGCCTATGACTTAACTTGTGACTTATGCTTTTTATCCAACCCTGGAAGACAGGAAAGGATCTGAAAGCCAGTAGGGAAGACAAGGTGGGAGAGGGTCATGATGGAGTTGGATAGTGTTGGTGGCAAGGGCAAGCATCTGTGAGCAGTGCAGGTAGTTTCCTTCTAAAGACTTAGGTGATCACCATGAGTTAATGTTTTCTTTGTAGTAACTCCACTTTGTAGCACAGTGTCTTCAGGTGCAGAGATGAGACTTTGTGCATAAACCCGATAGCAAATTTTCTTTAATAATCTACTAAGCTGCAATATTTTCCTTTTGGGGTATGTGTGTTTGCCAGTGCATGTTTTTTCAAAGCTTGCAGCCTCTGGAAATTATCAGTAAGTGTAATTAAGCATCATAGTAGAGTCACTATAAACCACAGACTTACTGGTATCGTTTTTTCATTACCCTTCTTTGAAATGAGTTTTGGTTCATTTCTGTCACATTGACAGAGCAGTGGTGCAGAAAATATCAGTATCTTTTGGCTGGCTCCAGAGTTAGTATGGCATCCCACACACAGCACCTCTAAAGCTTTTTATTATGTGCTTGACTTGAATCCTGTGGAGCACAACACTGTGGGTACTATTAGGAGGACAAAGACTGTGCT
>WEIV01002902.1:43829-55141 GCA_013390005.1 Calyptomena viridis
AACTCACGATATGCTTTTTTTTTTTTCCCTAGCATAGAGAAGATGAATATGGGATATATCATAAAGTCACCCCAAGACACAATCAGAATTAGTCCATTGCTGAGAATGGTGATTACAAGAGTAAGGTTGACTCCCATATGTAGAAAATTTTGGCTTGTGTTGTAGAAAAGTCTCACTGTGACTAACCTCTTTCAGAGAGAGAGTAAGTAAAACCAGAGAATTTGTTTTAAGAAATGTTTTTCATTTTCTTAAAATCAGTGATTTTAAATTTTGGTTACTAACCTTTACTGATAATAGCACCTTGTAACCGTTACAAATGAAAAGCCAGGACTTCAGGTGCTACAGAACAGGTTGATAACCTCAAACACTTCAGAAAGGAGCATTGTGAGATAATCTTCCTGCTGGCATGTGTAAAGAACCATTTTCTCTCTGAGGGAGAGCTCCTCACTGCAGATCTGATCTTTTCCTTGTGAACTCCAGCTGCAAAGTGCATCCTGTTTCTCAGGTCACTGCCAACTCTGCCAGTGATGGATGAGGATGAAGGTACCCCCACGGGTAGCTTACCATGTAATAATCCACACCAGTGTGTATTATAACAGATACTTCAGAGAATGACACTGACTTTATTCTGTGGAGGGACAGAGAAAGGAAAACCTGGGTGTGACCTGCACCTGTCATTGCAATTCTAATTAGTCAGTCACTACTCTGCACTGTAAGTACAAGGCACCTCATAGTTTCTCTACATAGCACCATGTGAAGCAGGTAGTATTGTTTCTAGGATATTGTATTTGGCACACAGCAGCAATGTAAAACAGAACTGATAGACAACCTGAGTACAGGCATAGGCATAAAGCTCAATGTGATTCATTGTGGTTATTTTGGGGGTTATGAAATGTACTATGGCTGTATACAGCACTCTCAATACTGTGCTGAGGGTAGGCAGGTCATCTGTTGCTCTGAGGGGAAATCTTTATCTCTTCAAACTCCCATCTTTTTACTGTGGCATTTCCTGAGCACCGTTTGTGTTTCATTCTTCTTTTATTGTCCCCACTTTTCATGCTCCTCTGGGACACGTTGTGTGTGGAACTAGTTATGACTGCTGTAATCTCTAAAGTCTTTGAGTTTTACAGTAGACTCCAGTATCATTAAAGACATCCTTTCACTGGCCTCTTGCCATGCTTTTCAAGGAAGCACAAAGGTGAGAAAGGTTAGTACTTCAGTACAGATAATAGCTAAATATGTCTGAAAGGAATTGAGGGTTTTGTGCTTCTGCACAATGGTTATGTCCTTTCTGTGCTAGAGTAGCAGTGCTCTTGCATTCTGATATCCCAGGAGCCTGCAGCAGACAAGCTTCTCTACTTTATTTATAAATCCTTTTTGAATCCAAGTTAGCTGAAATCACAGGATTTTCTTCCTGGAGTTTAAATAATTTCCGATTGCCCCACAATCATATTTCTCAGTGTCCTCATTTGCTTGCTGCTTTATCTTTATCCTTTATCCTTACAGCACAATGTTAGATTCTTATCTGTTTCAAGAACGAAATATTACTCCTGATAGTATCTAACGTTATTTAGGGGTTTTAATTATGATGATTCCTTCAGTTTAAATCATCCAAAAACCTCAGACCTTTCCAGAATGCATATGGCCAGATAGTCTTTTTGTAATGTGCATTTACTGAGATATCATTGGATTCCTTGAGTCAGGAAAATTAATGTTTTTTATCAACTGACTCTCCAGTCTGTTCTGTGGTTGAGAAACAGGACTAAAAATATTGTATTTGTTTTACTGTTTACAGAACTGTTATTTGACTTTGATTCTATTTGGCTGCATTTTATTATCACATTTGTGCTACATAGTTAGCTGTGCCTTTTATAGAGCTTTGAGTATAGAGATGATATTGAAGTGTTCATTAAAATGTTTGTTTCTAAGGACACACATTGCCAACTATTCTCAACTGTGAATCTCTGCATTTCTGTTTTCCTTGGCAAGTCCTATCCTACTTTGTTAAATCAAGAAGAGACCATGTCTCGGAATGAGGCCAAAGGACACTAAAAATTATCAGTGATCAGTTCTTGACCCTTCCTTTCATCTGATGAGAGCACTTTTTAGCACCTTGATCTACAAGTTTTTAACTTTGTACTTTTCCCTACTGAACATTTTTTTCTTTGCTAGGGGAAAAAAAAAAAAAACATGTCAAGGAATGAGTTTTGATTTAATAAAAGACCTCAGTTAAGCTTACCTCCACTGAGAGCTAAATCCTTTACACCAAAGATAAAAAGGTCAGGTCTTTGTGCAGCACAGGTTGAGTGAAACTATATCCCCTACCTACATCATATTACAGGAGTTAATACTTTTTTGAAAGTTTGTGCTCTCTGTAGGTCTCCTCAGCTTACAGTGGTTAGTTGACACATGTGAAGAGTAATTCGTATCCCTTTGCCAGATTGTCTTTGGCAAAGGCCTAAAGAGTTAGCTAAATTTAGTCAAGGCTTGAAGGAATCCTAAGTTGACCAGGGTAATTTTGTCTATGTTTTTACCTGGAAAAGATTAGATGGAAGTAGAAAACTAACTTGGAATCTCAGAAGCTGGGTTTTATGTGAATATGAACTATCTCAATGCAGAACTAATCAAACCAGTTACTCAGGGAAATGGCTAAAGCCAAGATAAGAGTTTGCACATCAGTTAATTGTCAGACAGCTTCTTTTTCTTTAGGGTGGTTCCTAACAGCTCCTAAGGACTTTACACATGAAGTGAATTCTACACAGTTGTCTGTGCATCCTAAAGACAAGTCTTTCCATCGTTTCTGGGAGACTGGCAGTTTCCTCACTGCCAACATTCTCCATCTCCATGTTTGCATGCACCTCTCTCTATTCTGCCTGTCTCTGTCACTGGGAAGCTGCTCTCTCTTGGCATGCTCAGTTGTTTTCAATATAGGCAAACTCTTGCATTTTGTCAGGCGGACCAACTTGGTTCAAAACACTGCCAGAACAAGACTTCCTCCCTGCTATCCAGCTGCACCATGCAGAAAACATAGTGTAGTACATAGCAAATTAACCAAACACCATCCATGACAAATCCTGAGGGCCCAATCTGGAAGATTTACATAGGTTAAAAAAACCCTAGCTTTACAGGTTGCATTAGGTGACAGGATGAGACCTACCTTAATTTAAAGTAGTATCTGTCTGGAAAAATACAACACGCATTCTTACCTGCACTTAATATTTTCAGAGAAAAGAGAACAGAGACAACCCCTTCAAGCAGTAAAATAACATGTGATTTTCCTTTGTGTTATTAAAGTGACTTAGAAGCATGCCAGTGATAAGATGTATCTACTTGTTGCTTATTAGCCAGACAATTTGCTTCTTGAGAGATAAAAACTGCATTCTGTTTAAGGGTTTTTCAAGGCTCCTGTCCTCAAGCCATCTGTGTCACGCTGCAGTGCTCCCAGACTCACCACATCCTGATGAAAAAGAATAGGTACATCCCTTACTGATCACCCGTTCAGAGTACTTGGTGACTGAGAGGTTGCCGATGCTTGTTATAAGATCTTCTTAGATGACACTATCCAGCCTAAAATGGGTTTCTATTTTCAAGGAAAATGCAGCCTAGATTGTGTAATGATGTCTTTCTCTCTCTTCCCTAATGTTTTTTATTGATTTCAATTTTAAAAGAAGCAGTGAATATTTTGAAAATAGTAAATCCTTGTCAAAATTACTATTGACAAAAGGCTTCATAAAGTGAACAACTACAATTCAAAAGATACAAACTACATGGTGTCAAAGGTTTAGAGCAAAGTAGATAATGACTTTTTCCAGACCACTGAAGATTATTTTTTCCTTTCTTTTTGCTAAGTAATAGTCTATTAGAGATACACTGAAGCACTGAAGCATTGGACAACTAATCATGTTGACAGACAACACAAAGTATATGCTTGACAACTCCTATTCAATAAATACAGTTCGAAGTTAAATTATATGCTTTGAAAAACATAATTTCCTTCAGGACTTTTTAATCCATTAAACCTTCTGTCACAAAATATCACTGATGCCAGGAATTTACTAGGCATCAAAAATGATGAAGCATTTATGTGGATGGAGAGAACATCCATACTCATATTGGACTGGACTAAGATTATTACTATTTTTTAATTAGGAATGTGATATTTGATTATCTAGTTAAACCAGCAAGGACAGACCAGGACTATGAACTCTTGTTCAGAGAACAAACCAGCTACCAAATTTATGGAGCAGAGTTAAAAAATCCCAGCTATTCTGCAACTGTTTATTGTAGGATTTCTTGCAACTTCCTGTCAAGCACTGAACATTAGGCAGGTTTGAGAGAAAGGTGATGCATTACTTGCAAACCATTTCAGTAAGCAGAAAGTCATAAGTATTGCACCTTTACTTTCATCCCTTTCTCGACAGGTTCTATTATGAAGATTTGTAATTTTCTTTCCCTTGTCTGTTCCTGTCCTCCAATTTTCCTTCATTAATTTCTCTTAGCAATGTGTGTGAAGCTTTTTGAAATATAATCAGTTTTTTCTTGCCTGTAATACGTGAAATTGTCACTTCTTGTATTCTTTCTTTTATCATTTGCTCAAATATTATTTTTCCCCTTAATTCTAAGTCTACCTGATGCCACTGCTTACTTTTTCAAAAAGTCTGAAAACATTTACTGATTTCATGTCTTCTGATCTTAGACAGCTCTACTTTTTCTCAGAAAATATACATGTTGTTTGGGGTTTTTTCTGTCACTGCTCTAGGCAAAGATTTGATTCAATCACTAGTTTTGAAAGGATTTAGCAGAGGAAAAATTAAACTGAACATCGTTAATTTTTCCTAAATGTAATGCTATATCATCTTCTTTCCTCATTGTTGTTCTCATGTGGCATCCTTTCACTGATAGTGGTAATAGCACTTGTTAGTACACAATGTTCCTGTAAGCTTATTATGCCTAATAAGCTGCAGTTTTATGGTTAACTTATTGAGTGTCTGAATAGCTCCTGGGGGTTATTCAAACCTCTTCTTTCATGCACACAAGGAATTGATGTCTGTCTGTTTTTCTGGTAGGTAAACTTTCTTCTGTTGTTATATTTCTCAGAATCTCTACAAAATGGCCATTTAAGGGATGAGTTTTATCTACTCTTCTTGCTCTTGGAAACTGCAGTAAGGCTAGTTCAGGTGCCCCAAAACAGTGAGCTAGAATACTGGGATTTAGTGTCAAAAATAGAAAAGAATATAAACTGACCCAAGTATCCTGTATTGGCTTTTTAGTTTGTCTTTCCAGACTCTGTCATTTTGCCTTGGTTTCTCTATTTAAAGGTGTCTAAGGTTAAGACAATATCCGTCAGGGAAAGGTGGGAACCTTCACAGAATGGAAAGAAACTCCTCCACTTTACTATATGCTTCGAATCAAGAGGCTTTCAGTCAAAAATATAGAAAAAGGAAATAACAATTATTTACTAAAATATATATAGAATAAAAAAAAAGGAACAAACAGTAACACAACAGCAACAAGAAATATCACCTCAACAAACCGTACTCCCAACCACTCTTTCTTTGGTGTTGTCACAAGTGTGAGGGAAACAGGCAGGTCCTACAGGCTCACCACACCCACAAAAGGGGATTCCCTCGGTCTTGCTGCTGAGGTGGGTGAAAGTCACTTGTCCAATACAGGAATAGCGGGAGATGGGGAGGGACAGACAGGCTGGCTCTGAGCAAGTAGTGGTGCAGGCAGCTCTCTCTCTCCGGGGTTGCTGAGGAGCCCACCTGGACACGGGAGCTGGGCTGGGTGAGGCAAAGGCTGCAGCAGAGGTGATTTGGTCCCGAGGCAGCAGTCGGGACCTCTCCACCATTTTCCGGGACAGGAGGGAGAGAGCAAAGAGAAACAGCACCAGCGAGGCAGTGCCGAAGCCCTCTCCCAGGGATTGCTCCCGTAAACCAGAACAGTGGTCTGGTCATTCACCAAGTTTTTATTGTCCATAGTGAGGGGGGAGAAAAGGCAAGCATACTCCACCCCCCAGCCCTCTTGTCTGCAGCACTCACTGGCATTGCCTCCCTCCCTTACAGCCATCCTAGAGTAGGAAATTTCCCTGCCACCTGACCATCAGGGCCATAAACTCTCAGGCTGAAAACAATGAAGTCTTCCTCCCCATCCCTGCTGAGGAATTCTGTTCTTAGCTTAGTGGGTCACCTTTTCCTTTTCTCAGTTTGCCAGCATATCGTGGTAGTAGTGGAAAAATTTCCCTCAAAGAAATCTAAGCCATAACAAAAAGTCATTTTCTAAAAGAAAAATGAGGCCTTTCTGTCATGGATACAACAGTAAAGAAGAAATTAATGCATTTCTTTCACTACAAAAATGAAGAGCATAAAAATAGTCTGGCAACAGGTTTATAATCTGAAACTTGATACACAAAGGATGTTGCAGCTGGAAAAAATATGACAGGATTCTTATTTGTTATTATACAAATTTTTGATAATACAGTCACTAATGATTATTAAAAGGTATGTCTAAATATGCCTTCCATCTCAGGAAATTCCTGTGCTACTGGAAGTCTTTGCCATGAGGAAGAGAGCTCTATACTTCTGTCTGCTTCATTTCTATCTCAGCAACTAGTAACACTCAAAAACAGGAGTCTTTGGAGTAACAGATATTAGAGCATATTTGGAGGCTTGCAGGTTGACCTTCTTTCTGCCCTTCTTCCTTGATCAATACTTGTTCTCTCTTCCTGGTTATTCTTTTTCTGAATGCAGACAAAATGACTACTCTAAGTGTGGGATAAGAACTTTTCTAAGAGATGTATTTTCACTGAGCAGAAATTTTGTGTTTGGTGTCAGTAATCAGGTGACTATAAATTAGATATCCCTGCTACTTAGGTGGAAGTGTATCATCACTATTTGCCTTCATTAAAGAACATTCAGTTGCTTTTTGGTATCTAAAGATATATATTGCTTCAGGCTGTTCAAACAGCTCCTGATCTACTAGTTAAAAAAAGTGTATAGAATTTGCCACTTTGCAAAAACTTTACTTCTTATGTTTTTATGCCCTTGTAGTTTGGTACTGCTCATCTTTTAGGTTTAGACTATTTCAATGTATGTGGAATTACTGAATTTCATTTGTTATGATACATCAGGTAATCAGAGAGATGGCATTCTCAGAAGGCTAAGGAGTTGCAGTTTTAGAAAAATGATACATGACTATCATAAAAGTACCCCCCTATTTTGTTCACAGGCTACTCCATCATTGAAACATTAAAGTAAATGATCCTGATACATGAAGGACTTGGAATCACAAAAGGTGAGACAGATGGCCTGTTAACACAGTGAGAGTATGATCTTTAAGAACAGAACACAGCTACTGAATTATATTCAATACTTACAGCACACAATATCACTTTCTAAACTTGGAGACAAAAACAACAACAAAGTAAGTGTAGTCTGAAAAAAAAAAAGATATTGAAATTTCAAAATAATGTGAAGAATTTTCCAGAGAGATATTATTAGCTAAACTGCATATTGCATAAAGGTCTGACTGAAAGATAGCAAAATATAGAATGGTTGTGGAAAACAGTTTAGAACCATGGTTTGTCAACCAATCATATACATTTGGTGCTCTATCTCTTTGACATGAAGCATAACATTAAAGCAGCAATTTATGTGGTTCACAATGCACTTCTAGACCCACACTTGAAGCAGCATGTAATTATTTTGGCTTTATGAGAAGAGTAGTTGAGAAATTGAAGTAATCCATTGAAGAAATATCAAAAATATCTGTTAGAAGCTCCCATGAAACTTATGTTTCTTTGCGAAGACTACCACAAAATAAAGTGATCATGCAGTGGCATCGAAGGTGGTTTGACTTTAAACTAGGTACTGAAATTGAGGTTTTTATTTCTAGTTGAGCAAAATCATTACCAAATTGGTTTATAGCAAGATAGTTGCCCCAAATTTACATCTTAAGAAAATTCCCATGACACATACTTTTTAACTCCCTATTTAAGGGATTTGAACTGTATGAAAGGGTTGAACTAGATGACCATTAAATGTTCCTTTCAATCCAAACTATTCAATGATTCTATGATGCCCTTATCTCAGTAAATGCATTTGCTGACACATGCAGAGCATACTGCAAAGACTGCATGTCCCACAAAGTTATGTCACAAGGAATTTTTCTTGCTTGATTTGATTCCAGCTTGACGTGGTGTCCTCAAAGCAAAACATCCTACCAAACACGGTATGTAGATTTAATATTGATCCTTGGGCTATCTTGTGCTGTATGGCAGCATTTGTGCTGTGTGTAATGGGAATATCACGTTAGGAGGAGAAGACAGTCTGATTTTAATAACATCTCCAATGGTTAGTTAAAATATGGGTCAAAGGGAGCCAGAAAAACAAGAACTGAATGAGCAGAAAGTAGTTAGCTATGCTTGTAAATGTCATCTTTTCTTATGGAGCTATGTCAAGTTTCAATTGTACCAAGAGCGAAGGAAAAGGATCTGTGTGGAGTTAGGGAGGGAGAGTGAGTTAGCATATGGAGCAAAGCTTTTCCTTATATCAATGGGTGATTTTCATAGTGTTCAAGATGACAATTTTGACTCCTTCAGTTTTCATGTACACTGAACTGCTGAGGTCAGGACATGCATTGGAGAAGACCCAGCCAAAACTGTGCTTGCAGTGTCTTAAGTGCTTGCAGTGTACAGTTAAGTGTCTTAAAGCAAGTCAGTCTTGCTGCTGCAGAGAATGAGTGATTTAAATTACTTGAGTATGCACTTGTGCCTTGCATTCGAGAAAGAAGTGCTGTCTTTCTCTTAGTCAAGCTGGTGGAGCATTTCCTAAGGAAAGGCTGTTTTTTAAAAATTAGTTTAGATTGGTTATTGGTTAGACTTGCAGTTCATTTGACAATGTGGTTAATTACAGGTAGATTTCTGTCTCTGCAGTATTAATACCACCTTCCAAAAGCAGCACATTAGCATGTATCTCAAATCTTCATTCCCTAGGTTCCATGCTTCTCTAGAATAATTTGATTCATTTCTATAGCATGTCATGTTAAATTCACTGACAGGAATTATCTGAAAATTTTCAAGGTGTTGTCTTCCTCTGAATGCTCTCACAGAAGACAAAAATTTTCTTCTCAAAAATCTTGGCTCTGTAGCCTCTGAAATGGCCTCCTCTCACTTTAGATGCAGTTTTAGTATGATTTGGTAGATCTCATTGATAAAAAAAAAATATATCAATTAACTCCAATAATAAATAAAAGCTTTCTATGAATGTTCCAAGTGAACTTCTACTCAAGGTTATATTTAGTGCAGGGTCATCATTGCTTGTGTTTTTTTCTCAGAATTGAAAGGAAAAAAAGTATTTTGGTGGTGACCTGAAGAATGAAAGAGCAGTCACAAGAGATCGCTGAAGTGAGAAGTAATCAGAAGAAAGTCAATATCAGTGCTGAACTTGGAACAAGAAATGTAAAGCTCTAAGTTGAAATCTTGTATAAGAAGAAGAAACAACTAAATTCATGTAAAGTTATCAGGACTGAGCTCTAACAACTGTTTGCATGTTTTATTAAGATTTTTGGATAACCACAGAAGACAAAATGTTATGGGGATTTTTAATCCAGCTTTATGAGTTTTAGCTTTCTTGCCAATATAAAAAATAAAGAGAATAATAATAATAAAAAAGTACCCCTCGTTCTTTGTAAATAGAAATGTACTAAAGATCCATTTTAAGGGAACTAAAAGATTCCTGCTCCTTACTCTGTATGTGTGTCTTTCTGTGTGCATGTGTAGCTCTTGGAAAAATAGGAGAAAATATTAATGCGATCTAGAGTGCAATTTCTCAGCCTAAGCATTACATATAATCTTAATTACATCATCCCTTTCTTGATATTTTTGGGATGAAAGGTCAGAAATGGAAAACACTGAGTAGGAAAAAATATTCTATGTTACGAGAATGCAGAATTTTTCCTTTTTCTTCACATACTACCTTCCTGTGTTTTGCTTTGTTTTGGTTTTTTTGTATCATTTTTTATTGTTTTTTTAATGTGCAAATGCTATCATAGATGCAGTAAAACTATTACAAATTTAAAGTGCTAGATTTTTTGTGTGTGTATAGTACATGGATCACAGTAATCAGAATCTCTGAAGAAAACAGACAAGGCTGACGTGTTCAAACAGACTCTATCTTAACAGCTTGGGAATCTGGGTATTGATGTGGAGTGTCTTTGTTAAGAATTCAGTTGTGTGTGAAAACATGAGAATAATTCCTGTTGCTATTGAGTAGAAACAAATATGTTTCTGAAGTAGAGTTAACAGGACTGATTCTAAAATTGGCTTTGACAACAGACAGGATATATATATCTCTGTGTCAGCACAATGCCAAAGGTTCAGTGCAGCTGTGAGTGAGCTGGTGAATTTACACATTTGATCCCTTCTGGTGAATTTCATGAGATACTATTATAGGTAGAATAGCTGAATGGGAAGGTTTGGGTCCTTCCTTGAAGCACTTTATACTCTCTATTACTCTCAAAAAATAAAGTGGACTGATTATTCATGAGGAAATCTGAAGGAATGACCCATATAGGAAGGTCATGTTGTATCATTGTCACAGGGGAGCCACTGAAGAAAGGCAGTTAAAAAAAGCCACTCACCACCCTGGTATTGAAAAACCTTTTTGTTAGTAGGTAAATCTGCCCTGCTTTGTTTAAAGCTTTTGAACAGAAATTAATAGAATATTATAGATAAATTAAGAAAACATCGTAAACTATTGTTTAACATCTCATAAATGTAATTTTGATTAATTTCGTTTGAATAAGTGTTGGTTACCCACTTTTCAAGTATTGCATTGGATTAATTTGTATAAATATATTAATCTGAATAAAAGGTTACCCTTGTCTGACACAAGTATAAATTGATCCATCCCTCACTTCTGTCTTCTTTAAATTCATATTCATGGAAAATATGTAGAAAATGCTACAAGTTTTTATGTAAAAATAATTTTGGTTTTACTCTATGGTAGGGCATCTTTTCTTAATGGTCCAATTTTTAGTTTTTCTTACAGTGATCTCTAACTGTCAACCCATCCTTTCTTTCTTAATCAGGACATGCCATGGTAATGTTTATTACTATACCTTTGACCTTTCTATCACTATGCTTTTCATTGCTTGACTGACTGAGTATATTTGTTTTCCCCCAAAAAATGTATATTCAGCAAAAAATGAATTACGAAAATCAGATATTAATTGGCATTTTGCAACCAATTCATCACAGCTTTTCTGGTGGGAAAATTTTTTATATACAAGATATTTCATTTCAGTGTTTTGAA
>WEIV01002902.1:60097-72281 GCA_013390005.1 Calyptomena viridis
TAAAACTATTTTTCTAAACCGCTCTGTGATCTTTTTGTTGTGTGTTTAGCTTAGTCAGTACCTGGATTTCAAAAGCACTTAATTCAAGCTTATTAGATCATTAAAATTTACATTAAACTTCTTTGCATCAGTTGCCTTTGATTGCAGCCAAAGGAGCACTGAGGGATAATGGAGCATGGCAGAGCCAGACTACATGACGGCTGATCAAGGAGCTTAGTTTAAAAAGGACATAAAATCTCCAATAAAACAAAGAGGAATTAAAATGTGACAGTGGATGAAGTAATATCATTAAGCAGAAAATGAGAGATCAATGAGGAAGACAGTGCTAATATTGATAACAGCAAAAACTGGCCTGCAATGCAATTAGTGCCTAATGAAAGATGGGACAGACAGTGGTCAGTTCAACACACACTAGTGTATAAAGTATTTGTAAAGCAATGGCAAGACTATAGGCAATCAAATGGAAGAATTAACAGGAGGTGAGGACAAGGTGAAACTCAGTAAAGCTTGGACTGATAGAAACAGAACTGGAAAACAGTGTCTGAAACTGAACTATGGACTGTGTATTGCTCGTGAAGAATGAAATGGTGGGTTACGTATTCTTTTTTATTTTCTTTAATTGGCAGTAAAAAAATGGAAGCATTTCCACAGTTAAAATAGAACACTCCTAAAATGACATAACTGGGAGAAGAATCAACAAAAATTCTTTCACAGTATTGAGTAATAGGATCCTGTTGTTGAACTCCACTATCAGATCTGGCTAATTTTTCTGCACAGAGAAATGCTATTAGAAATGTTATCTTTATGTGAAACATTAGCTTCCAAAGTGCTTGTTAGACAATATATATTATTGCTAATAATAAAGTCTAACACTTCTGGCTGTAACAAAATTTTTCATTCTTTTTCATTAATTGAGCCATAATCCAAGAACAAGTGACCCTGTCTTGGGCCTGCTTTAGATAACCCATTAATCTATGATCTAAATATAAGCAAAAAGGTTTGGATCAACTGACTGCAAGTTGATTGTTTAATTTTGATGACAATATGAACAGGAGGACCAATTCTGTCTGAATTAAAATATCCAGAGGAAAATTTAAAAAAACCAGTCTGAAAGGACTCAGCATTTGAATGCAGAAAAGCTCCAGCATTTTCCAAAGCCAAGGGTGCTTGTACTACTAAGCAACTTTATCTGGGTCAAGGGAAGAGTTTACAGGAGTGGGCTCCAGAGGAACAAAAGAAGATATTAAAAATAATTAGAGCACGTTTAGAGAATAAGAAAGTCTATGAACTATGACAGAAGACTGTCCAAGTTGTCAAGGAATATAGAGATAAAACAAAATCACTAAAAGATGATTCAGAGAAAGGGAGGAAGGGAAAAGGGAAAGAAAGAGGAAAGGAGGGAAGGAAAGATAAAAACTGGAATGAAAACTGGAATGAGGAAACACAGAAAAGTTTACTGAAGGAGAGTCAATGTGGCTCTTAGGAAGCACTTCACAATCTGTCCGTTTTTTTAAGTAATCACAAGCAATGTGATCAAACAGAATCCAGGTGACATCTGTTCTCTGAGTGGTGGCTCAAAAAGATTCTCAAAGAAACTTCAGTGCCATTGGGATGATAGAGAGGATCACTACATAGGTAAGTAATTCATTAAAAATTAAGGGCTGGAATTGCTGGTCAGCTTTTCTCAGTGCAGCAAAAGGTACAGATGCACAAAGTCATCTGGGGTATGAAAAATAAGCTATTGCAGAGTCATAGAAGGACATTGTGATACTGACTGACTAACTGGCTGACCAACTGACTGGCTGAGTGAAATAAAATGGCAGGTGGAACTCAGCAGAGATGTATGCAAGATGTGGGGAGAAAAAAATCCTGCCTTTTAACAGGTAGTTGTTGCATCTGCTCTGTCACCATTTCAGAAAGACATCTTAGAATTACAACAGACTGTTCTTGTAAAAGGTTCTACAGACACAGTGAAGAGCAAGTCTGGGCAGTAGCACATTACTGGCACATACAGCTATGGGCCCTGCGACTTATAAACTTTTCTTTTCTCGTCTTTCCCTAAACATTTTTACTCAAATGTTTTACACAACCCCACATACCTCTTCTGGAAGCCCATCAGAATTCCCACAAAAGCCCCCTGATATATTCCCTAATGCTCATGTTTCTTTTCCTCGTCAATTATATCATTCAAGGCAATTCTCCTGGCTGTGCCCAAGCAGTTTGCTGGATGGCCATTAATCAATGACCAAAGAGTTCTGGGTTTCACTAATGTCCTCATGATCATCTGCTTCTATAGCAATATACACGAAAAAATATTATATGCTTGTATTTGTTTTGTACTTTTCTCTCTACATCTGGTGGCAATTATTTTGGGAGACACAATATTGGGATAGAATGACATTTTCTTGAACCTAATTAATGTAACTCTGTGGAAAATGAGGATTCACTTGGCTGAATTGACACTGAAAAACACCTCTTTTTAGCAGCTTCCAAAGGAATTCATGCATTAAGTTAGTCTTTTAGTAGTCATGATCAATGTGTTACTGGCATAGATCTCTTCCAGAATGGTCAGAATACTTTAATATTCAAGACCACTGCAATTTTGGGTGTGAAATACTTTGTTATTACTTACTTATCTAGAAAGTATATATCATTTGGCCCTGGAGAAGACAGAAGAAAATAAATATATTTCTTTTCAAAATCCAAAATCACAAAATCAAAGAACGGTTTGGGTTGGAAGGGACCTTTAAAGGTCATCTAGTCCAACTTCCCTGCAATGAGCAGGACACAGTCAATTTAATTAAAAAGATGTGCAATGACCAGTTGAACAAGAGGAAGAAATCATGTTTCATTTCCCTATTAAGCAAACAAGACAAAATCTCAAATGAATCCCTCTTATGAATCCTTCTTACACTATGTGCAAGTGTGCTGCTCTTTACATACTACGTTGTCAAGAACTGCATCCTTGCAGACTCCAGAAACACTTTGACTTCCTTCATAGAAGTGACTATAGAATTGGGGAATTCTGCTTTCTTCTTGGTCTTCTTCTGATGTTCAATTAGGATACAAAATATTTGTAAACTCAGTGTAAATAAAAAGCTCTTTTTCTTCTAAGTACAGCATTTTTAATATGCTAAATTTTAAATTTCATTTGAAGCTTGTAACTTGCTGCTGAAATATCTTTAGAAAACTTCAGTAATATTTAATAGTCTGTCATTTTTATGTAAATTCTTTCAGCACTTCAGTTCTGAACTGGATTTTCCTTAATTCTGTCATAATCTAAAAGTCATTGAAAATTTGTGCACTAACATTAGTTGTGGATGTTGACTTTGGTTTAGAAGGCAAAACAGATGATTTTCAGTATGTAATGAAAGGTTCCTCCTTTGTAACAATATAAAGTATCTCTTGTATGTAAACTGTTGACTATCATACAGAATTATTTGCTGACAAACTCTTATTGAAATCATGCTTTGGGCAACCTGTAATTGAAAATGAACAATAACATCCAAACATTGATGTTGCTCCAAAAGCCAGATCTTCTACATAAATCAGAAATAGATTAGACCTCTTTCCGAAATAAGGTTGTTTTCCTATCAAGACTGGTCAATATGAACAAAACAGAGTCAATAGTAACATGATCAGTACAACGATGTGAAGCATAATTCATTGAAAGGAACAAATGCTGATTGCATGCATTAAGAAACTGGTAATTATAAAGCTGACAATAAAAAGCAATAAGGGGAGCTCAAAAGGATTTCAAATCAAGCTTTTCTATTGTACCACAAGAGGTTTATAGTAATTGGCAGATGTTATTTTTCATCATAAAACATTTCATGCTTAGAGACTATCTAGCCCTTTTATTTTGCTGATATTTTGTATAAAAGGATGTATCTCAGAAGCAGAGTGCAATCCAGGAAATGAATGCAGATTTGTAGGGAGACAACTGTGGATATATCCCTGTCTACTTTAATCTCTGCTGCTCCCTAAGATTGCTTTGCATTTTCATTCAAAGTTGCTTCCAATATTTGCACTAAGTCAAGACAAGACTCGTACACTGTGCACATTGCAAAGACCTGTGTCCATGGGTGTTTGCTGACTACATGAGGAACATTGTATCTCTAATTTCTCATCTAAAACTTGGAGAAAGACTTATATAAAATAAAATATGATATAAAAAGAATATTGAAGAGAGTGTTCCTCTCTGGTGTGAATTGATGGTGAGCGGACCTAAAAACTTAAAAGCTTGCAAGTGTAAAATTTAAAAAAAATTTATTGTCCAGAAAGAATTTTCATCCATCCTGTTCCCTGTCACCCCCCTCCGGCGAATAGCAAAACATACTTAAATGCACCTAGGTGGTACATATGCATAACTGCTCCATGAATAAACATATACATTACATCATTCTCAACACCAATCCATCCTTGACTAGATTAGCATAGTCAACACCCATCTCTGCCCAGATCCCTGCCCCTCTTGGGGTCTTTTGGTGGTCTTCTGGGAGTCTTTTCAGGCCCTTATCATCACCCTCAGCCTGGAGAACACTCTGTCATAAACACAGCTTGTTTGATTTTGTGAGATGCCAAAAAGTCTGGAGTGTCCTCTTGCTATCTCTCTCCCTGTTCCACTGTCTTTTTGCTTTTCATTCCAACCTCATCATTACCTAGGCAAGCAGAGAGAAGAAAAGAGAAAAAAAACTATATGAAGCTCTGACTTAGCTTAAAACATATATTAAACCTATATTAAAATTAAAACTCAACCCCATATTTCCAAATCAGGTGGCTGGAGAATGAACTTTCTGGACATGTAGTTAAGGGTCTAGATGAAGTTTGTTTAAAGTGAGGTAACTCACTGGAACACTGCATCTCACAGTAAGCACAGGTACATAACATAGTTGGGGGTCAATCATCTTCCAGTTGTAATGTTAAACCAGTTGAAAATTAATCATAGACCTAAGAAACAGACTTTACACCTAAAAGGAGAAGAAATGTGACTACTTCCAAGATATGTTACCTAAAGTTTATGCCAGTCTAAATTAGGGACTGTCTCTTTCTCTTTTTTTCTTCTTGTTGGAAGAAAACTAGTAAAATAACAGCACAAACCTAGGATTTTCAGGTCAAAATTGGTTCTCATTTACTTTCAAATCCCAACATGATAAGAACATCTCTGCAAAGTTTTTATATCTTAGCACTGAAGGCAGCTGAGGACATTTGAGACTTTCTGAGTCTTGAGACTTCTGTTAGTGAGAGGAGGCTTCTTTGTGAACCTGACAGGTTTCTCATGGTATCTGTCTAAGCGATTTATTTATGACAAGCTGCATTGGAAGCAGAGACCTCTGCCAGCTTAACATGACCCATTGAACTGGTTCTATATGACTTTTATCTGGGATTGGAATTGGGATTGTAATTCTAAAAAGCTACATAAAACTTCATGAAGTAAAGCAAATGAATAGTATGTTTCATGACAACTTTATGGAACAGGTCCTAAGGGATCCAACTTGAAAAGGTGCTCTCCTTGATCTTCTGCTTGTCAACAGATAGGATCTCATGAGAGAAGTGAAGACTGGTGGCCATCTTGGCCACAGCGACCATGAAGGGATCAAGTCATAAATCTCTGTTGACACAAGGAAAAGTGGCAGAAAAACTTCAACTCTGGACATAAGGAGAACAGACTTCAGGCTGCTCAGGGAATTAGTAAGTAAGGTTCCATGGGAAAATATTCTTGCAGGTGCTGGGGTCCATCAGTTCTAGTCACTTTTTAAACATAACCTCCTAAGGACACAGGAGCAGGCAATTCCCAAAGCCGGAAGTCAAGCAGGTGAGGCAGAAGGCCAGCTTGGCTGAACAGGGATCTTCTCTTGGAAATAAGGCAAAAAAGGAAGGTATATGCCCAGTGGAGGCAAGGTCAAGTGACATGGGAAGAATACAGAGATGTTGCTTGCCACTGTAGGGAGAAAATTCATATGACCAAAGTTCAGCTGGAGTTGAAGCTGCCCAGAAATGTGGGGGACAATAAAAAGAGCTTTTTCTGATACATTAATGGCAATAGGCAGTATAGAAATATCATCGGCCCATTACAGGATGAGGATAATCACCTCACAAACAGGGACAGAGACAAGGCAGAGGTGTTTAGTGCTTTCTTTGCCTTTGTCTTCAACACAGATGATGGACCAATGCAGTCTCAGTGCCCTGAGCTGGAGGACCATGACTGTGAGAATGATCAATTCCCAGCTGACCATGAAATTGTACAGGATCTGCTGTTCCAGCTGGATCCCTACAAATCTATGGGGCCTACTAACAGGATTCATCTCAGAATCCTCAAGGAGATGAATGATGCCATCACAAAACCTCTCTCAATGATTTTTAAGTAGTCTTGGGAATCTAGAGAGGTCCCAGCTGGCTGGATGCTGATGAATGTTGTCCTGATTTTCAAGAAGGGCAAGAATGAGGACTCCGGAAACTACAGGCCTGTCAATCTCCCATCAGTGCCTGGTAAAGTTAAGGACAAGATTATGCCGGGAAGTATTGAAAAACACCTGAAAGACAATGATGTCTTTGGTCACAGCCAGCACCGCTTCATGAGAGGAAAGTCCTGCTTATCAAACCTGTGTTCCTTTTATAACAAGGCAACCAGCCTAGTTGATCAAGAAAAACCAGTTTATGTAGCCTTTTTTGATTTCAGTAAAACTTTTGATATTGTCTCTCACAGTATCCTTCTGGACAAAATGTCCAGCACACAGCTGGACACATCATGTGGTGGGTGAGCAATTGGCTTATGGGTCGAGCCAGGAGTAAAATAGTGAATGGGGTAACATCAAGCTGACAACCACTAGTGGGGTTCTGCAGGGCTCCATCTTGGGCCCTGTGCTCTTGAACATCATCATGAATGACTTGGACATAGGACTGGAAGGGATACTAAGCAAGTTTTCAGATGATACAAAACTGGGAGGAGCTGCTGACTCCCTAAAAGGCAGGGAAGTCCTGTGGAAAGACCTTGACAAATTACTGAGCAATCACTGACTGTATAAAGTTCAACAAGGGCAAACTGGATTCTGACCTTGGATGGGGCAACCCCAGATGTACATACAGATTGGGGAATGAGATGCTGGAAAGCAGTGCCATGGAAAGGGACTTGAGGGCTCTTGTTGATGGCAAGTTGAATATGAGTCAGCAGTGCCCTGGGAGCCAGAGGGCTAACCTGATGCCTGTGAGACATCAGGCAAAGCATCAGCAGCCAGTTGAGGGTGGTGATTGTCTCACTTTGTTCTGTACTGGTGCAGCCTTACCTTGAATATTCTGTGCAGTTTTGGGCAGCACAATATTAGAAAGTTATTAAGCTATTAGAGAGTGTCCAAAGGTGGGCAATGAAGATGGTGGGGGGCCTTGAGGAGAAGCCATATGAGGGAGGAGCAGCTGAGGTCCCTTGGTCTGTTTAGCCTGGAGGAGACTGAGGAGAGACCTCACTGCAGTTACAACTTCCTCGTGAGAGGAAGAGGAGGAGCAGGCACTGATCTCTTCTCTGTGGTGACCAGGGACAGGATTTGAGGGAATGGCCTGAAGTTGGGTCAAGGGAGGTTTAGGTTGGATGTTCACCCAGGGGGTGGTTGGGCACTCGAACAGGCTTCTCAGGGCAGTGGTCACAGCACCAAGCCTGATACAGTTCAAGAAGTGTTTGGATGATACTCTCAGTCACAAGGTGTGACTCTTGGGGATGGTCCTGTGCAGGGCTAAGGGCTGGATTCAATGATCCTTGTGGGTCCTTTCCAACTCACCATATTCTGTGATTCTTGTGATTCAGTGAGTATTTATTTATTAAAATTAAATGCCACAAGACTAAGAACATTGTTTACTTTATGGAGGGAGCATGGAAGAAAAAGCAGCCCAAAATTACCACTAGACTGATAATTAAAATGGCTAATGATAGGAGGATTTATAACTATTTCGTGACGTTTTAGTGGGTGTCATGAAAATAATCATGGAACTTGGTCACACTGCCCAATGTGAGACTTTGACCACATAATTTGAGCTCCCGTTTTATTTTAGAGCATTTCATCCTCTTCTCCCATTGTTCCAGTTATAGTTCTCAACCCTTTGCTGCAATAACTTTTTCACCTTGAATTAAATACTGGGGTTTGCTTCCTTCATTTAGAATACCCCTTTGCATAACAAACCAAAATGCATCCCTTCTTATCTCTTTGCACTACAGTAGTAGCTTTTCCTCCTTTTAGCTTGTACATTTATCTTTTGATCTTACCTGTTAAGTTTAGGGTAGAGTTCATTATTAGCAATTCCAGACTAAGAGCCTTAATAGACTTTCGAAGCTTCTTCAAAATGCTCACAGAAATTTTATTCATGCTTTGATTTTGATTTATTATATTCTGGGGAGAGAGGAGGAGAGAGATTAGTGCCTATTATGTACTTGTGATTTTTTCTTATTGAAAGAAAAAAAAATCTCTTTAAGAGGGATTATTAAGAGCAACAGTAATAGTGACTGATCATTTCATAATAAAAAAACCTCATAGTTATGCCACTATTAATGTCCTGATGTAAAAGTTTATCATCAGTACACTTTAAGAGTTTGATTAATGTTGATGTTAATGAAATCTTAATTTTTAGACAGACATCATTAAATATTTTCCTCAAATCTGATTCATATACATCAACTGCTGGTCAAGAAACTCTCACTAAGTAATCTGCATCTTAAAAATAAGACCAGAGTAAAACATTTTCCTGATGTGATAGACTTAATCCTTTAGATATCACTCAGATAAAAGACCTTCTTAGGTTAACATAATGCTTACTTATGTTTTTCTATTCATCTTCTGATTAGCAAAGCCTATAGGAATGATGCAAAACTTGGGTCCAGAAACACAAATATTTAATCAGGCAATGACTGTGTATTCTCTATACAAATGTCTTCCTGTCATTCTCTTTTATTAAACACAGAGGACAGAAGAAAGCAAATTATTAGGGCCAGCTCATGGTAATCACTTTATACAGTACTTCCCACTGGAGTTCCTTAGGAAACCACTAATTGAAATCAGTGGGGCTTTTGAAGGTGTAAGGAATTAGTCAGGAGGAGCAAGGTTACACTTTAGCTGCTCTCGAATCTCTCTGTTTCCAGGTAACCCATCTGAATAATTTATTTATTGAAAGGTTTCCTGCTTCTGAAAATGTGAAGTCTATCTTACTTTCTCTTGATGTCCTAGTTATTACCTTTCCAGTTCCCGTTGACCTTGTTGAATGAATCCATACCCATTATCCTTAATGCTGGGATTTTTTTTTACTTTATAAGAGTCAGATTTGGTTTCCAGAAACTCCCATTTTGAGTTTCTAACAACTTGAAAACCACCTTTTATTCTCATTTTTATATTCCTCTGAATTTTCATCTTCATATTTAATTTCTTTCTGCCTTTGTCTTTTGAATTAAGCATCATTCCTCAAGAAAACTATTATCTTCAGCATTCATTAGTGTAGTAGTCCTTGAATCTGTTCTTGTTTACTGATTAGGACTAATATTAATAAAGAAATTGTTTCACGAAATAGTTGAGATGAACTTTTTCACTTTGAGTAGGAGGTATGTCTTTTATGCAAAATACTGATCTATTTTATTCTTGTTTGCATTGTTAGTAACTGCAGCAGTAATTGTTGACCTGTCTTCAGAGGCCGTTTCCATTTCAAATTTAAGCTAAGTTCTTCCCCTACACACGTGGCTTTTATGTGATTAATATGTAAAAGAGTAGGTTTGGTTGCACATCCTGAGTACTGCAAAGAGCATGAAAAGTGAATATTCCTGACATAGAAGTCAGAGTTGGATCTTGAGTCTGAAAATTAAGAACTTTTAGAAACTGAGATGTGACTTTTTACTTCTATCCTCTCGCATGTAGGAGTTGCAGGGTCAGGAGGGGAAGAATTCTTATTCACTGAAGAGTCTCAATTTTATTGAAGAAGAGGCTGGGAAGACAGCTGTAAACACAACTGCACAACTAAAAGAGTAATTCCACTACCATGGAAAACTATGTGGATGGTAAAGCGATATTCTTGCAAAAGGCAGCAAGCAACAACAGAGCTTGTGTAAACAGTATGTGGATCCCTAAGGCATTACTTCTCCCAGAAGAGTGCCCTTTGCCCTGAGCGACATACATGCCTTCTGCAGTGTGCAAGAACCACAATTTCACTTAAGCTGTGAAGATGAATAGGTACATGATGAAAGAGATGATTTGATAGTGCTTTATTGGCATGCTCATATGTGTAGAAGTCATCCAGGTTTCGTACAGCTGTCAAAAATGGCAAAAAATGTCTCTAGTTTTGGTGTTCTTATACCAAAAATGCCCTGCTAGCTGCAATCTTCTCATGGCTTCCCTAAACCACCTGGGAAAGGCATTATCAACAGCTTTTGTTTTTCCATACATCATGGAGTCATAGAACCATAGAATGGTTTGGGTTGGAAGGGACCTCAAAGATCATCTAGTTCCAGCCCCCCTTCCATGGGCAAGGACAGCTTCCACTAGATGTCATTCAAAAATGAGTTCCATGCCTCAAGAGAACTGTGAAAATGAACAAACTCTTTCAAAATGAAAATAAATGCAGAAAGAACACTTTCTAACCAGGAAGCAACTGCTTTTCAGACGACTCGAAGTGTTGGCACTCCATGCACTACAGTACCACAGAAGCATAGGCAATCCCATGGCTAAAGATTCTGTTTAATCAAAGACTTCTATTTTATGAATATTTTTATTTATGCATATTTTTCATAATTATTTCCATTTTGAGTCCTTATTTTTCTTGTCCTTACTACCTAATTATTTTTCTAAATTGTCTCCTTAACTGGTGCATTTTCTTGTTCAAATTCTCCTTCTCTAAAGAAAATCTTTATTCCAATGATGCTCAGACACCAGCTTATCTGACACTGCCTTCTTTGGACTGTGATCTGTCAGCACCAGCACATCCACTAGAATTGTACCTGATTATTGGAGAACACTTGGTTTTATTGTCCATAATGCCTCTCTAATTGCCCTTATCAGGACAGGGCGCAGAGAATTCCCACTCCACTTGTGACTCGAAGATCTTATTATCCTCCACTCAGTCAGATGTAATTTTGTTTTCACTGCCTTTCTCAGGTCACATAAATGAGACAGCAAGTTCCCCTTTTCATTATATTTGATGTTTTGACCTCTGCTGCTTGACGCAGACCATATGTTAAAAAAATTAAATCATCATTAGGCTTGAGGGGGAGCTGCTGAAGAGGATAAAGGCTCCTTTTGGCCTTTCAGTACTTAAAGGGGGCTTGTAAGAGAGATGGGACAGACTTTTTAACAGGGAAGCGATAGGACAGGTGGTAATGTTTTTAAACTAAAGGAGGGTAGATTAGGTATAAGGAAGAAATTTTTTTTGTGAAGGTGGTGAAACACTGGAACATGTTGCCCAGAATGCTGGTAGATGCCTCTGCTGGTTTTGGCTAGGGTAGAGTCAATTTTTTTTCAGAGTGGCTAGATTGGGGCTGAGTTTTGGATTTGTGCTGAGTACAGTCATGCTAATAAAGGGATGTAGTGATAATAATATAGAGATATTTTTGTTGTTGCTGAGCAGTGCTTACACAGAGCTAAGGCCTTTTTGCTCTTCATACTACCACACTGATGAGGGAACTGGGAGTGCTTGGGAAGTTGGGAGTAGGGACAGCTGGGACGGCAGACCTGAACTGACCAGGTAGGTGGGGGGAAGAAGGAGAAAGAGAGGGACATTTGGAGTGATAGTGTTTGTCTTCCCAAGTAACTGTTATGTGTGATGGGAACCTGCTCTCTGGAGGATGGCTGAACACCTGTCTGTCCACAGGAAGCACTGAATTAACTCCTTGTTTTGCTTGCTTGTGTGCATGGCTTTTGCTTTCTCTCTCAAACTGTCTTTGTCTCAACCCATGGGTTTTCTGGCTTTTAGCCTTCCAATTCTCTCCCTGATCCAGCTGGTGGGGGAGTGAGCAAGAGGCTTTGTGGTCCTTGATGTCTGGCTGGGGCAGAACCAGAACAATGCCTCACCCTTAGAAACATTCAAGGTCAGATTGGACAGTGCTCTGAGCAACTTGATTTAGTGCAAGATGTCCCCGCTCATTGCAGGAGAGTTGGACTAGACGGACCTTTAAAGGTCCCTTCCAACCAAACCATTCTGTGATTCTATTATTGCCTTTTTTTTT
>WEIV01002902.1:73339-137151 GCA_013390005.1 Calyptomena viridis
GGTTTTATTGTCCATAATGCCTCTCTAATTGCCCTTATCAGGACAGGGCGCAGAGAATTCCCACTCCACTTGTGACTCGAAGATCTTATTATCCTCCACTCAGTCAGATGTAATTTTGTTTTCACTGCCTTTCTCAGGTCACATAAATGAGACAGCAAGTTCCCCTTTTCATTATATTTGATGTTTTGACCTCTGCTGCTTGACGCAGACCATATGTTCAAAAAATTAAATCATCATTAGGCTTGAGGGGGAGCTGCTGAAGAGGATAAAGGCTCCTTTTGGCCTTTCAGTACTTAAAGGGGGCTTGTAAGAGAGATGGGACAGACTTTTTAACAGGGAAGCGATAGGACAGGTGGTAATGTTTTTAAACTAAAGGAGGGTAGATTAGGTATAAGGAAGAAATTTTTTTTGTGAAGGTGGTGAAACACTGGAACATGTTGCCCAGAATGCTGGTAGATGCCTCTGCTGGTTTTGGCTAGGGTAGAGTCAATTTTTTTTCAGAGTGGCTAGATTGGGGCTGAGTTTTGGATTTGCGCTGAGTACAGTCATGCTAATAAAGGGATGTAGTGATAATAATATAGAGATATTTTTGTTGTTGCTGAGCAGTGCTTACACAGAGCTAAGGCCTTTTTGCTCTTCATACTACCACACTGATGAGGGAACTGGGAGTGCTTGGGAAGTTGGGAGTAGGGACAGCTGGGACGGCAGACCTGAACTGACCAGGTAGGTGGGGGGAAGAAGGAGAAAGAGAGGGACATTTGGAGTGATAGTGTTTGTCTTCCCAAGTAACTGTTATGTGTGATGGGAACCTGCTCTCTGGAGGATGGCTGAACACCTGTCTGTCCACAGGAAGCACTGAATTAACTCCTTGTTTTGCTTGCTTGTGTGCATGGCTTTTGCTTTCTCTCTCAAACTGTCTTTGTCTCAACCCATGGGTTTTCTGGCTTTTAGCCTTCCAATTCTCTCCCTGATCCAGCTGGTGGGGGAGTGAGCAAGAGGCTTTGTGGTCCTTGATGTCTGGCTGGGGCAGAACCAGAACAATGCCTCACCCTTAGAAACATTCAAGGTCAGATTGGGCAGTGCTCTGAGCAACTTGATTTAGTGCAAGATGTCCCCGCTCATTGCAGGAGAGTTGGACTAGACGGACCTTTAAAGGTCCCTTCCAACCAAACCATTCTGTGATTCTATTATTGCCTTTTTTTTTACCCACATGGAGTGTGGTGTGCCTGCCTGCCTGCCTCAGCTACTACGAGTCCCCAGTTGCTGGAGGTGGCATTGATTATTCACAAACAGCACTTTAACCTTTTAAGTCAGTGCTGACAACATGTTCCAGCATGAAGGCAAAAGCGCGTGGGGAGACCCTTTGAAAGAGAAAGCAAGCTGAAGACTAACTCTGTGGGAGCATTAAATACCTTTTGATAGAATGTATAACAGTGTTCTCAAAAAGATTGTTTTCCATAAGAATGTCAAGGGGACTGAGTACACTAGAGAAGGGGTACCTTCCAAATAAAAATTCATTTGTTTAACTTTCAAATGGTATAAACTTCAACTTATTTCATGTATTTGAAGCAACTTTAAAATTTTGTGATTTTTAAAGGAAAGTAGAACATTCTGTAGAACAAAAGGAAATAGCGTGGGATTAATATGGAATAAATTAATTTACATCTTTTACTGTTCCATTTTACTTGTGAAGGAAAAAAATGTACTTATTCTTCTGCCTCTTGAGACTTAGTTCTGTCCTACTGTATCAAATTTCCCCTTGCGTGAGGTAAAAATTGAATTCAACAGTAGCAATTGAAAACTATTATGTGAATTTGGGAAGTTTCTTGGCATTTTACTCTGAAACTTTTAAATACCAGCAATTTAGGAGTCACCAAGTGCTGTTCTTTTGGCTTCGTGCAGCCTATGTTGCACCTTTAACATTTTCAAAGACAAAAGGTTCACTCAGCATGAATGAACTTGAAAATATATGAAAACTAATGTGACATCAACTTTCTAAATGTCAGCAGAATGAAGAGAGTGAATTTCTTCCCTGTTCTTTGGGATATGACGTAGGAGAGAAAAAAACAGACTAAGGAATGGTGACCCTCTGCTCCACCACTTCAGAGACACACTGTGGTATTGCAATCCAGAAAGAGGAATGAAACTTACATGTTTTTTCAGTAAATGAAATTTGTAAAAATGTACAGCAGAGGTGGAATATGTCTTCAATTCAGTTTGATAATTGATGCAGCATTTCATAATGCACATTTTAAAAACTTCCATCTTAAAATTTCAGTCCCAAAAGTAAACTTCATCCAAAGTATCAGCTGAAATAGCTCTGTGAACTCTTATGAGGACTGTTAGTGGAAAGATCTGTACCTGAGAGACAAGTGTATGTGTTATTGAAAATCTTGTTCAAGAGGATAAGATCAGTTAAAAAATAAGATAACTATTTTCAGATCTCTTCTGGTAGTTTTTTACCTTGTGAAGCCACCTCCTCTTTTCCACCCCTTTCTCCCCTAGACACTAACAGCATACAGTTCCAGGACTTCTTCCAACAAGGCTTCACACACTGTCTTCTCCCTCAAAGCCAACATCTCCATTGCAGTTTATGCATTTCCATTCCCAAATCTTTTCTTCCTACTACCACTCTGAGGTTCTCTGTATTTTTCCTGACCTTTCTTTCCCCAACATTCATGCTCCATCTTCTCTGTAAGAGTAGCACTCATACCTAGGTGTTGATTCATGTGTATTTTCGTCTCTCTGTGAGGACTGGTTGTATGATAAAGGGATGTTGTTATCCAGCCAGGCATTAACACCTATAGTCAGCCATGGTCAGCAAGGTACTTGGACAGTGCTGCTTTGTGGTTAGGAGACATGGTGTCTAGGCTGACCACTAGAAGAGTTGTAGATCTGTTCCAGGTAAGTTACCAACTGTACTCTGTCATCTTGCTTTAGAAGGCTAACTGTGATTTAAGGGACAGAGAAGAGATGAGAAACTTGCCATCTCTCCTTTTTGCTATACTGATTAATGCCCACTGACACCTTCCTAAATCAATACTTTTCTAGTGATTTAAGCCTGTAAAATGTGTGGCTCTCAAAAGTTATGGAAGAACAGAGCAATAACATCAGCTTTAGCATGTGGCCTCACAGACTCACATAGAAACAGACTCGGATTAAAGAGGATTTTTTCTCAAAAAGTTGGTTTTTGCAAAAATGAAGTATTGAATCACTTGAAAACTTAATTAGTCTAACCTTGGCTAGCTATTTATTTTGCCAGAGAGGATTAACTAGGACCATATATGCCTCTGCAAACGGCACTGATGGTCCTCCTGCTGAAATGCTTGTTGCTGTCTGTTACTGGGGACTATAGAAATCCTAGTTTTAAAAGATTTTGATAAAATTATTTGGAATTAATTATTTCAAATGAAATGGAATTGATGATTTTGGGAGGGATGAAATATTATGTAAAACTGCATCAAGCTTTTCTATAGAGGGTGTTTTTCAAAGTTGTGTTTATTATTCAGAAAAATCAAAGACATAAGATAGGATCAAAGTAACTGTACTTCGGACTGATGCAGAAGGAGGGCAGTGGGAAGAGAATCAAGTATTCTGACCTACTTGAAGGCCCCTGGGCTTTCTTTATATTTTGGTTGAATGCATAAACAGAACAATATCATACCTCTAACCCAACATCTTTTGGGGCAGCTTATACCAATGTTCTTAATTGTTGAGACCATGATTTTCTGAGAATATGTATACATGTAGAGCAGCTAGAATCACAGAAACACAGGGTAAGTTAGGATGTCAGGAGGTCATTTCTCCAGCCTCTTGCTCAAAGCAGAGCTTTGATGTTTTGTCAGGTTGTTTTTAGGTTAGATTTCCATAAGGGAGATCTTAACTCCAAAACATAAAATTCTGGCCTATTAATGCTGAAATCTTATGTATATTGATTTATGTCTGTTGTGAATAAGCAAGTGGATATGAAATGGCCATGAAAGTATTTTCGTTTGCACTGGTCTCTTTATTGAGAGCGTATGGCTGATTAATTAATTACTGTCAG
Source organism: Calyptomena viridis (assembly GCA_013390005.1). Lineage (NCBI taxonomy): Eukaryota > Metazoa > Chordata > Aves > Passeriformes > Eurylaimidae > Calyptomena > Calyptomena viridis. The sequence goes on from WEIV01002902.1 coordinate 77,385, forward strand.
TATCAGCCAATATTCAGGATCCAGTAAATAAATGCATAGTTAAGCTGTGATGTCTTAAAAATAATACTGATGTCACCATTTGCTAGCTGTGACACTTGTGGGCCTTATCCCTATTATAGTTGTATTATCTGTAAACATAGTGTTATCTTTAATATCTCACATAAAATAAGGAAGGAATTAATATAGTTCTTCAAAAAAAAAAAAAACCAAATGAAACTACGTGAATTGCACTAAAACCTGCAGAACTAATGAACTTTTCTGTGAGTTTGAACTTCTCTAGGTGTTCATGGCAGGGATACAATTCACTGTTCATTCCACAATCATTTTAGAGACTTACAAAGAAAACCACCCTTCCTTTCTTTAATTTTCCTGTAGTATACAAGTACAAATCATGTATTTTTCTGTTTGGGCCCTGTTGATCCTACAGAAATTAGCTTTTCTTTCAGTCTTGGCTAGAGCTTTTCTGATAGTCGAGAAAATATGATGAAATTGTTTATGTGAGAAGAGGATAAAAAGAAAATAAATATTTTACAATGGCTGCATTTGATAAGATTGTGTTTTGTCTGTGCTAATGCACATATAATTCCCTTTCCCAGCTATTTACAATGCAGCTATCAATATTCTCTTGATCTGACCATATTTTTAGACCTTGAATCCTTGCATTGATCCCATTGTTTTGCTGCTGACTGCAGGATCTCATTAAGTTCTAGTGAAAGTCTTATTGACAATTTGAATTTTTCACTGTCATCTCAAGTTCCTAGTCTTTTAGTTCTTCTGCAAATGGAAAACTTCCTTTTATGCAAGGCACTGGCCTCACCAAACCATTTTATCTACCGATTCCCTGAAAAATGTTCATTTATAGGATCTTGCAGCAGGAAAACTAGCCATAAGTAGAGCAGATGAGAGACTCAATCATTGCTTTTGCTTTTTCCACTTCTTTCTGCAAAGTGCAAGTTCTTTGTCAAGAGATTTGGGTCTCTCCCTTGTCATATTTTAAGAATCATTCAGATTTTAATAGCATAAGCGAAGTATATATTTGCTATAGGATCCAAACACGGCAAAATTTATTTCAAGGTTATTTGATTTAAAATCTGATTTTGTGTTAAATGTTTTCCTTCTCAGATAAGAGTATGGAAGTTTAGACAACCCCATTCAGCTATTACAAGGACAGGAGATTTTGGCTGGTTGTCTCTTAGGGATTTTATTTGTTTTATTGGGAAAGTTGAACCTCTTGCCATGAAGTCAAATATTTAGCACTTTTACAAGTAACTGGTATCTAGGCTGGAAATATTTTATTTTATTTTATTTTATTCATTAAAAAATAAACTTCTACATTTTTAGTCATGCCATTGGATGTTGCAGTTAGTAATCATACAGATAGATCTTTTGTCATCTTTTCCTTTTTAGGAAGACTGTAGTGGTTTGACCCTGGCTGGGTGCCAGGGACCCGCTAAAGCCAATCTCTCACTCCCCCACTGTAAACAGACATGGGAGAGAAAACATAGTGAAAGGTTTCATGATTTGAGATAAGGACCATTAAGAAACCCCTTACCAATCACCATCACCAGCAAAAGAGACTCCAAGTGGGGACATTAAGAATTTATTACTCTACAAGATCAGAGCTTAAGAATGACAAGTACAATAAATCTTAAAGACACCTTTCCCCCCCACCCCACTCCTTCCAAGTTCTACCTCCTCCCCCCAAGCAGTGCAGGGAGATAGAGAATGTGGGTTATGGTGAGTTGTTGTTTCTGCTGCTGCTCAGAGAGTGGAGTCCTTGCCCTGCATCCCATGGTGTCCCTCCCACAGGAGACAGTTCTTCACGAACTTCTCCAGCTTGAGTCCATCCCATGGGCAACAGTTCTTCAGACACTGCTGCCACATGGGTCACTTTTCCACAGGGTGCAGTCCTTCAGGTATAGGCTATTCCAATGTGGATCTCTCCCTGGCCACAAGTCCTACCAAGAAGAATCCTGCTCCAGTGTGGGCTTCTCTCCCCACGGGCTGCAGGGCCCTGCCAGGACCCTGCTCCAACATGGATCTCCCATGGGGTCACAGCCTCCTTCCAGCATCCACCTGCTCCAGTGTGGGCTCCTCCATGGGCCGCAGGGGCACAGCTGCTCCACCATGCTCTTCACCATGGGCTGCAGGGGAGCCTCAGATCTGGTGCCTGGAGCACTTCCTCCCCCTCCTGCTCCACTGACCTTGGTGTCTGTACTGTTGTTGTTCACAACTTCTCACTCTGCTCTTCTTACGCTCCCATCTTCATCTACCCCTACTTTTTTTTTTCTCCTTTCTTAAATGCGTTATCACAGAAGTGTTACTGTCACTTCTGATAGGCCTGGCCTTGGCCAGCAGTAGGTCTGGCCTAGAGGCAGCTGGCATTGGCTCTGCTGGAAACTGGGGAAGCTTCCAGCAGCTCCTGGAAGAAGACTCCCCCATAGGCCCCTCCCCGGCTGCCAAAACCTGGCCACAGAGACCAAATACAACAAGGTACCAAGGTACCAATAATGTGAAAACAAGAAACTAAGAAAATTTTTAATCTAAGTGTTCCTAGAATAAGAGTTCCTCCTTGCTAATCATTTGGCCATGTTTAAAGACATTTCCATGGAACTGACTCTGGAACATATTCCTGACTGTATTTCTTTGATCAGTTCCTTTACAAAAAAAAAAGCATACCAGTATGACATTCAACACTACAACAGCAACAATAAAAAATCTGGGTCATGAACTACATAAGTCTATTTTCAGCTGTCAAAATTGCTGCTTTTTCTTTTATTGGCAATCTTCCCAGCTCAATAATGATTTGCGAATTAGTGTGTAGCAAACATTTGTGATACACAAACTTAGGCTGTTTGCAAATCTAAAATGAATGCAAATACCAAGAGGCTTGCAACTCTTTAATTAGTTTCACCTCAATGGCTAACCTGATTTCTGCATTAACAATCTTGATTGTCCAGTACAAACCAGTGAAAGTCACTGAATACTTGAGCAGAAGATGATCCAAGTCTCACCCCACAGCTAGAGCTGTCAACATTCTGTGTCAGTGTTGTCAATGCAGTGCAAAGGCTGTACTGCTGCTACTGTTAACAGCATTTTAGCAATTGTTGTACCTCATACTTCATAGCTTCATAGGACTGAGAGGACTGATAAGCATCAGGATCTTCATCTCAATGCTGTCTTCATGCCCCTTTTCTACTTCCTGTATTTTGAAAACTTCTCAAAAATGTCACATAGGTCTCGGTATGCTCCTTTCCTTCTCAGGGCAGTAGGTGCTTGCATTTTTCACTCCCTTTTCTGTTTTACCTGTTTCCAAGGATCCTTCCACAGCAGGCATTTTTTTTGTCCCTGCTCCATGCCTGTAGGTACTACTGCAAAATAAAACTACCTCTGGAAAATCTGCAGGAGTAGCCTGTCCTCCTTCTGTCCACTTGACTTTGTAAACATAGAAAATTCTAGATTTGAAGGCAGAATTGAAACTACTCTTTTCAACGAAGTTTTTATATAGTCTATGTCCCGGTTCCTCTTTTTGGTTTGTCTGATGGATAAATGTTGCCTCTAATTTTGAAATTTATCAGATGGGAAATGGGAACAGACCATTAGTACTGTTTGGTTTCAGTTTTTTGACCAAGTGAATAATGTGTTTTCTTCTGATTTTGTGTAATATAATTCCATGGAGTGAAACAGAGAAGAAAACCTGATGGAGAAGCCACTTTATCTCATGAGAAAGTCTGGATAGAAAAATTATAACAATGCATTATTTATCATTAAAATTTTAGGCAGATGCCGAAAATATAAATCTGGTGTTACGGGCTTTTTACTTCGTTCTATACAACTAAGAGTGAGATTTTGCATCTCTGACTTATTCAGCAGCCTTATGAGCAGGTGTGATACTTTTACTAAAATTCATATTTACTTGAGTGAGAGGAGCAAAAGCTAACATATTTTTGCTGTAAAATTTTTGTAGCATTTTGTTTCTACATCTTCCCTTAAGTGAAAGTAAAGGCAAAATATTTTGTTTGTGTAAATATAGACCAGAGTAGAAGTCATGTATTTTATATATTTCCATATTGTATGTTATGTATGTCTGTATGGCCTATAACAAAATGCAATGCAATCTACATGTTAAAAATATTCTATTAAGCCTTCAGGAACTTGGGGGGACCTTAAAAGACCCTGGTGTACATAGGCACAGTATTTCTGTCCAAGTGACAATGAAAAGACCATGCATTTTATACAGTGGCTCATAAGACCTACATAAGTTGTTTGGGGTTTTTGTATGTGTCCCTACTCTACCTTTTTTTTTTTTTTTGGAGTCATGTAAGGAATTTTGTGTAATGTAAGGAGCACTCATCACGACCCTCTTTATTTTCCAGTCAAATTTTTTTGTTGTCATTTTTGAGAATTTTCATTAAATGGGAAAAATTCATCTACCAGGAATATCAATAATGTGTTGTGGGTCAAGAACATTTTATTCAGTACTATGAACCATGACATTCACAATTCCTTTGTTCCCCACCATATGATTTTAAAAATGAAAGTCATGGGTATTTTTCACTAGGTTCTTTTTATTTATCACCTAGCACATTTTCCAGGCTTCAAGAATCTTATTTTAATAAAAGCAGAGCTTCTTAAAGAATCATGTGACCTCAAAGCAGGGACTTAATATAAAATATTTAGTTTTTCAAGGCTTACTGTAAATGTATAAGAGCCAGAAATATTTGTTTTCCCAGTAAGAGCCTTCCAGCTATACAAAGGGACAAAAAGCTGACCAAAATGAAAATGTATTAGTCTACATTCAGACTATTGTGTAAACAGATAATCACAGTAACTGATAAAAAGATCAGTGATATAAGAGTAAGAATAATTTGATATCCCAATAATATTTTCTTATCTTCAAAACTATTCCTATATAATATCATCTAACACTATTATGTCTCATGATATCATGATCATTGAATCATAGAACTGTTTGGGTTGGAAGGAATCTTAAAGTTCCAATCCCCCTGTCATAGGCAGGGACACCTTCCACTAGACCAGGTTGCTCAGGGCCCTATCCAACCTGGCCTTGAATACTTCCAGGGATGAGGCATCCACAATTTCCCTGGGAAACCCCAGGTTCACCCTCACAGTGAAGAATTTTCTCCTAATATCTAATCTAAACCTGCTTTCTTTCAGTTTTAACCCATTCTCCCTCATCCTGTCACTACATGTTCTTGCAAATAGCCTTGCTCCATCTTTCCTGTAAATTCCCTTCAGATATTGATGCCATTGCAAGGGAAATACCTAAGAGGTGCCATCATCAGTTTGTTGTACGACTACAAAGATATCAAGGCACTTGCTGAGGCACCTGACATAATTCAGTTGACATCCTGATGGAGTAAGAGAGAACTTGACAGAAAAATGGATTTACTGAATGAAGCAAAAGTCTGATTTAGTCCAGTATCCAGGGACAGTCTTTTGATTTCTAGCAATCTGAAGCCCAAGCAGTTGCTGGACTTCATACATCATGTGGCATTCTTATCTTTAAGACATTTTTCTTCCATGAATTTTTCAAAGGCTGTTTGAACCCATGTTAACTAGCAGCATCTTCTGCACACATAACTGTGCACTATCAATAAGTATCAGAAAGATATACTCTTGTTCCTTTTGAACTTGCCAAACAGTAACTATATTTCATACACTTTAGTTCTGGTTGTGAAGACAATAAGTAACTGTTCCTTATTGCCTTCTTCCGTGTCTGTGAATGTTCCATGACTGTTTTATCCTCCTTCATTTTCCCTCTTTCCATGCTGAAAAGTCATTGTTGAATATTTCACTGTTTCTCTCTATATTATCCTTGTTTCCCTTCCTGGTATTATTTGCAATTATGCTGTACACATTCTGAGATGCACAGACCAGAACTGCATAGGGTATTCAAGATGTGGGTTATACACAGTCTTAAGATGGTTTTTTACTCATTTCTTCCCAACTTCTACATCCTGTTTGCACTGCTTAGTACTGATGAGCATTGAATCAATGTTTTCATCAAACTACTTCATCCCCAAGAGTCCATTCTTGAGCAGTAGCAGCTAGTACAAAGTCTGTCTTTAGTATGCAAAATCAAGATTGTTTCTTTGCCATGCACACTATTTATCTCTAGAGACTACAGAACTAGCATAAAATAGAGTTTAGTTTCACTTTCCAACTTATTTTTATTAAAGGATATATTAATCTTTTTTCAAAGTTCTCATTTATCCTGTTGTACTCCCCTATTTTCTCCTCACCAAGAGGTTGTTTAAGGAGGAAATGACAGTGCCTTGTTGTCTTGCAGGTGACAGGTAGAGTGACATTGTCTCTAGCTGTAGTATTGCCTGTAGCAGAACTACCAAAATCTTACAAATGGGTCTAATAGGTGCATACCATAACATAATGCACTCCCACAATCTATCAAATGTGAGAAGTGTGAAAAAAATTGATGCTATTGCTATCCACCAGAATTAACTCTTACAAGGATCTCATAAAGCATGCAAAACAGGGAATTACCATGCTATTATGAAACAATCACTTGTCCTCCTGATTTTCAAGGGAGAGAGAGGGAACACATCCAAAAAAGACGAGTATGGGAAAGCTTCAACTGTATGAGATACTAAAAATCCTAGACTGGAGAGGAATATTAGTCTTAAAGCACATTGTAATCTTCTTCTCTGCTTTTGACAGCCCTTCCATTTTACTGGTGATAAATATCCTGTCTCAGTCTCTTATCTACAGGAGATAATATCTTTCTCAGCTTTTCCTGCTAGTATTATTCTCCCCCTAGTCCTACCCTCTGCATTATACAGCTACCTTTTCCCTTTGGTGGCTGAACATTGTCTAGTTAAATTCGAAGTAGTTTTTCTCAGTTTATATATGGCTTTGAAATCTGTGGTTTCCGGGCCTTTGTAACCCAAAGCTTGCCTATTATTTTCTAACTAGACCAATAAGTTCAGACCTTTTCCCACAAACCCTTACACTCCACAGTCTTGAAGGCAATCTGTTAACTAGTCTCTTTCTAAACGGGTGATTTCTTCAGAAGGAAATAACCTCCTGAGTGCCCCATCTCGAGGCTTCTGTTAAAATTAAAAGTGAGGAGCACTGATCGCTAAAAAACCCCAAAGATCATTAAGAAAATCAGTTACTGGTACTAATTGCACTACATAGTTTCAAGAGTATATGTGTGTGTGCTTATTCCTCATGTACGTTTATAAAAAATAATTTTAAAGGAAATTAACATGCCGTTAATTTCTTTGTGTCTTAATATAACATGGTTAATTCTTCTGCTTTCTGAAGGATTCTTCTTAGCTATGGCTGAGTTTTACTTGCTTAAAGGGGCATTTCTTTCTATACGAAGGGACTCTGGCAGCATTGATGGTCCCTGCAGACTGCGACAGAAACAAAGGTTCCTTTTCTTCAGAGATGATTGTTTGTTTTCCTTCTTTGACTTGTATTTACATCTTAATGAAACACAGTGTTCAAAACAAATTAACCTTATCTCCAGCACACCTCTCACTGTTACTATTGCTATAGACTAATTTTAGCATACACTATTAGAAGATATGCTCAGAGAACTTGTGTTCCTTAGGATCAGTGCCAGAAGGCAGGAAATGGGCCTATGAGACACGTTTAACTTGACTGAATTTTCAATTTCACTAGCTTTGACGGCCTTTTGCTTACATAATTTCACAAAGAAATCTGGCTTGGAGTGACATTTTCTGGCTGGGAATATTGAAATGTTTCCTGTGTGGACTGACATTTTGAAAGCTGAGGAATAGCTCATAACTACCAGAAGAAATCAGACAATGTAGCAGGTTCAGAGAAGAACTCTCCAATGCAGTCTGGTGATAAAACAAGTTTAATTTTTAACCTACACATCAAACTTCAGGTCAATGTTTGCAATCTATGACAAAGATGATCTGCTGACTTTTCAGTGTTCAGCCTGGCAGTGCAAAACTGCACAGTGCAGCACTGCCAAGGGCATAGCAGAAGGGATAGAAAATTGCACAATTGAAGAACTATTCAGAATGGAGCAAGAGCATTGAGGTGATAAAAACATGGTCAAATAAAAACATGGTCAAATAAAAACAAGTTTAAGAGGTTTTGTAAGTTATCTGGTATTTCCAAGAGATTCTTTCTGATTCCAATGAAAAATTAGAAAATGCAAGTCCACAACACACCCTTTCAGGGATTTTTTTTTTTTTTATGGTGTGTTAAAATAAAGTAAATCTCTGTGAGAAAAATATCTCAGAGAGATTAGGGCTGAATTAAGTGCAGATTCACAGTGTGGAAGAGCTTAGTTGAAATGAACAATCCCACTTTTAGGCAGAAACTGGTAACAACTGAAAAGGAGAAATAAATAGTCTGCTTTCAAATAAGAAAAAAGTGAGTAATGGTGTAAGTTGAAATATCTGAGCAAGAATGGATATTTTCAAATGTTTGCTCAGTTATGCAAAAGAAATAGAGGAGCATAGAGTTGGCAAAATTGCTAGAAGAAACAGCATTTTTGTGAGATATCTGGAAACTCTGGAGACATCACAAATATGTAGAAGATGGCAAATCAGGCCATATTAGCACTTCAGAACAAAACTTGCTAACTTGACATTCATTTACAGTTCCCTTTCTCAAAAGTAAATTTCTCAATTTTTAGCAATCATTATTATTAGTTATTCACAGCACTCAGTCCTCATAAGTCATATCCTAAATTAGCTGTGAGTTTACAGCACCAGGGATCCATATCTTACAGTTAGCCTTGATGGTTAACTTGGTGCTCTTAGTCAGTCCTTAGTGGACCTTGGTGGTCTTAGATGGTGAAACATATCGCTGTGGCAGATGTCTTGAGTGCTGTGCTGAACCACACATACGCTGTCACAGTTTTTTTCTCTGCCTGCAAGCTTTTGACTTTGAGTGCAAAACAGCTATCTTTTCCCCAGTTACTCACTGTTGTAAAGAAAAAATGGCTATTAGAGGAAGACAAAACTTCTTGATCTCTCGTTAGAGGGAGTATTTAAGAGAATAAACACTTAAGAAAAAGCTGCTCTTTCAGATACCACAAACTACTGTTCAACTGAGATTTGTGAATGAGATTATCTAAATGCTGCTAATTTGCCTGTTTCACAAATATTGTAGGTATATATGTAAAACGAGGTACATCTGGAATGTGTCACACTGGAATCACTGATACCCTTTCTATCAGGCCAGTAACCTCAATGTCCCAGGATAACTTCTGCTGTTTTATCATGGGCTGAAGAGAACAGAGTACCAGGGCTGGTTGTTCTGTCAGGGAAGAGGATAAATGAAGCGTGATATAGTTTTCTTATTTTCAAAGGTTTATTCCTGTGGTCATACTCTTAAATGCTTCAGTGACTTTAACTTGGAAGGTGTAAATCATGCATATATTGGTTGTAAAATGGCTGATATAAGCAGGCTTTGGACATTTGATTTGGCTGACCCACATCAAGGTATATGTGAGAGTGCTCACTACATATGCCTGTAATTTCTTTCGATTTCCCTTTCTAGTAGCTATTACAGGTTTTGGAGCTCCTCACCTGACATTAGCTTTGACTTCTTCCATTTCACAAGTGTCTTTTTTGCTTGAAGAAATGTATTTGCAGGGCAAATGGATATTTGCCATTCTTTTTATTTATTCGCTTGCTTGAGCTGCTTTTTTTCCGCTTTCTTATATGATGAAATATTAGTGCATTACAATAATCTCATTTGTGCTTCTATGACATTTTGGAATGTGGGTCAGTTTCAAGCCCTTGCTCATGCTGCAAAGTGCTAAAAGATAATAACTCTAGTTAAAAACTGACAACTAGTAAAAGGGTATTTTGAAAACTCACAGAAGGAGAAGTCCACATTGCTTGTTTTGAACACTAAGTTTTGGGGGGGGGGGGTTGAAAGGAATTAAGTTGATTTGATTGTAGGATTTACATTGTGAAAATGTTCCTTCTCTTATTCGTTTAAGTTCTTCACCTGCTCATTTCATTAGGTGCCTCTTAGAATATATCTCATGAGAAATAGAGAAGTGTTCCTCTTTTAAAAGTTCTTTTGCAAACTGAAGGATACTAATCTTTTATGTGGACATTTCTGGTACGCTTTCCTACTCATCCCTCCAGCTGCACTGTGTGCCTTCATTCAGATGTTTTGATCAATCACAAAGTTCTCATGAAGTCTGCACCAAGGAGATATACTGAGGAAGAATGAAGATTTCTGCAGTCTTCATTCCTTGCCTAATAATTCCTAGCTTTGTTTTTACAGTTTTGATCATCACTTAACTTACATTTTCAGTTAATCATCTACAAAGACTCCTGGATCTTCCACCAAAGTGGTAAAATATAATTTGCAATCACTATTATGTCTATTTCTTTAGGGATTTTTTTTCACTTCGTCATCTTTTGCACATTCAGCACTGAATTAATCTGTCATTTTATTGTCAGTCAGACAGAATTATAAGATCATCGAGCAAATCTGATAGATAGTTCAAGTTGTTATTAGCCTGAATTATTTTCTTTTATCAAAAACTTTGTCATGACACTATTTATTTCATTTTCTTTCTAATTGTTAAGGAATATGTTTACCAGTGTAGTCTCCAGAATGAATATCTTGGTCATCTTATTGGTAGCTGCTCATAAATACACCTAACCTTTGTCATCTGTTTTGCCACAAGTGAGAGAACCTCTGAGAGACAATTGATTCCTTACGCCCATGTAGCTTCTTAAAAAGAATCTGGGGAAGAACCATCATGAAAATAACATTATGTGCACTTGTGTACTCCCCCAAATAACCTTATTCACAGTTTTATGGACTCCTTCAAAGAACTTTAACAGATTTGTGCACATGACACCCTACTCCAAGTATTTTGTTGTCTAAAGTATATCATATTTACCCATGTATACACATTCAAATATCTTTTACTTATCCTATTTTTTCAAACTTCAAGCTCAAAATATCCTGTCAGTCACAGGACACCTCCAAAAGTTCATTTTAAAGTCTGATGGTATGTTTGTCACCTTCCATCCTTTGGTACTTGTTACATACCACAGCTATCATTTTAGCAATGTCACACTTTGAATACTTCAGAATAGTCTTGTCCAAGCAACTTGTTTTTTTTCTCCAAGTTTTCTTCTTCTCATACTTTGGCTTGAGACTACTCCTAATGCACACAAAAGAAAGACCTCCTCAAATTTTTGGGGAGCAAATATCAGTACATTAATTTTGGTTTTCTACAGTTCCTTCCTTCCTTCCTTTCTTCCTTCCTGCCTGCCTGCCTTCTTGCCTTTCCTCTCCTAATGAAACCAACTCATATGTCTAACCCATACATCTTTAGTTATTTTCTCCTTTTCTCCCTTTTTTATTTTTAGCACCAGGTATAAAATTACGACACAGTTATTTCACATTCAGCTTCACAAAATTGATGCTCTTTGATGTTTCTTCCACTACTGACATTAATCAGCTTCCATACTGCCTGCAAACATTTTAACTTACCATTTGGTTTGTCTCAAAGGTAAGAACCTTGAAATACTCTGCAGTTGGTTGCAATATTTTCCAATTGTTCTTGATTTCTTAATCACACTAACACTTTGACTGCCAAAAATTTAATCTTAGTAAGCAGATGCAGGTTCTAACAACACAGCTGTTAAGAATGGTAATTCCTAAAAACTGAGGGTGAAAAAAAAATGTTTTCCATTTATTTAAGTATAAACCAAAACTTACATCAAAATGTACCAGGTGATTCCAAAACCCCACTACCAATTCACATGTCATTGAATTAAGTCATTGAAACTTTTAAGACTGTTTAAATTGTTAAAGCCAAAAATATATATGAAATGGAACTCTTTTAAATCCTCTGTGTTTTCAGAGACCTTGTGTCAAATTACATTCTCTCTTCAAACAGCAGTCCTTGGTGGCATGAGCTGTTCTGTTTTTATGGTGTTCAGATGAGAGGCAACGTCCATGTGACAGCACTTACAAATGCAAACCATGTATTTCAAGTCCACATGGCATTCCCAGAATTTGGGAACATGGTGTCTCAATATTCATTTTTCTTCTCAAACCAACTACATCAGAGAAAAAATTTGAATTCTCCCCTAAGGACATGTGTGACTTTTCTTTCAGTAGAAAAGAAAGACTTAGAAAAAATCTGAAGCAAACCATTTATTATTTTTTGTCTGCTTTTCATCAAGATTTGATTCTGATTGATTGTAAAGCTCTCAGCACACATTTGACATTAAATCCACCCTGGCAAAGAGAAGTTAGTGATTTTTTTTTTTTAATTGCCTTCATGGTATATTTTTGTTTCAACTATTGCATTTTCTCCTCCTAATCTTGTATAACCAAACCTCCTCCAAAGTCACGCAGTCATTGCTTGAGTCCTGTAAACCAGTAATTTTGTACTTTGTGTTGATATGTTTAAAAGTAGTGGTGGTGTTTAATACTTGATTCACAGGGCATGATTAGTATTTCCCAACTTACATCAAACCTCCTTTGTCTATTTTGTATTCAAAATTGACTACATTACTGACTCAAGCCTTATCTGTAGGCGTTAGCTATTCCAATGGAAACATTGTACTTTGAGAGAGGCCCATTAAAATGAGTATTGTTTTATATGCTCCAGGTGGCACCAAACTGGCAAAAGAAAGGATGGCAAAGTGTATCAAAAAGGAAAGAACATGAAATTTTATGAAATTAGTTGATAAGAGGCTTTGATTATTTTTCTAAAATATTTTTCAAAAATTGTAACTAATTTTAATCTTTCTGTTCACAATGTAAGTAGAAAATACTATTACACCTTGACAAATTACCTGTATTGACTTTCTTTCTTGATTTAAAAATAGGGGTTTCTTACTATATGCAGAGGAACCTCAGATCTGGCACCTGGAGCACCTCCTCCCCCTTCTGCTCCACTGACCTTGGTGTTTGCATTTTTCTTGTTCACAACTTCTCACTCTGCTCTTCTCTGCCTCCCATCTTCATCTCCTTTTCTTTTTTTTTTTTTCCTTCTTAAATATGTAATCCCAGAGGTGTTACTGTCACTTCTGATAGGCCTGGCCTTGGCCAGCAGGAGTCCCAGCCCAGAGCTGGCTGGCGTTGGCTCTGCTGGTCATGGGGAAAGCTTCCAGCAGCTTCTCAAAGAAGACTTCCCTATAGCCCTCTCCCCTCGCTACCAAAACCTGGCCACAGAAACACAATACATCTAGATCCCTTCTGTGAACTTGCCTGGACCAGTGAGGTGCAATCAGTAATGCAGGTAATGGCCCACCAACAAGAATGTAGTCCACTGTGAGAGACCAGTCAAAAGGAAAATTAGAGAGAATGAGTTCTTTGAACTTTGAGTGTTGCAACTTATTTTTAAGGTACCTTGAAACAAAGTATTTTATTTTTCCCCCCTGACGGAAATATTTAGACCTGTTTTGGACCAATCTTGAAGAAACTCTGAAGTTACATTCTTTGAAGGTCATATTGGTTCTTGTCCAGATGTTTTCATCCTTCTAAGTGTTTCAATGAGAATTGAGAAACATTGTAGGGTGCATTTTGGAATTGCCTTTGATGATTCTTTTGTGCTATACCTTTGATCACTTGACACAAAGGTCAACAAAATGCCTCATAGAGAGGCAGTAAACTTGTAGGAAGAAGAATGGAGTGTAAATACAGATCTGCTACTTTTTGGTTTATAGTCTTCACATGTATCATTTATTTATGATCACCTGAGTATTAGCACACTTCATACTCCTGTAAGCTGAGGGGCTGTAAGAAGCACTGTAAGGAAATCACAGGCAAGAGATTGCTGCTCTTCAGAAGTCCCTGAATTGTGTGGGATGGAAGTGGATGAAGCTGGATCCCCAAGGGCTGATATTACCAGACCACAAGAGCTCATCATTTCTCACAGTGGAGATGGTACAGCAGTCACACCCCATCCCAGGCCTCATGCTGCTCACGAGATGCACAGGAAGCCCTCTTGAGCGATTATTGTTTAGGCACTACTGTCTTTGGCAATAGGAATAACAGGAATTTTATTATTTGATTTACATATGAAATCAAACTCTGTGAAAGGGGTTTGCATAAGGAGTGCCAATCGTGTTCAGAGAAGGACAAGAACTTTATCTGCCTGGTGTGGGGATGGATTTTAGACACGTTGGTTTTGTATGGTGTTGACTGAAAGGTGATGCAAAGGAGTATGTCATTCGCTTCTCACTGACTACAGAAAGTTTTTTTAATCCTGATAGTCATCACTTCCTTACCATGTCTTCTTCCCCTCTCTTTCCTCTCCAACAAAAAAATCCCAACAAATGAAATAGTCCACTCCCGTATGCTAAATGCTGAAAAAATGGCAAATCCTAAAAGTCTTTATGTCCCTTCCCTACAAATTGACAGTTCCCTATTTCTGTTTCCTTTTTATTAATAGAAATCTGTTGCTGCATTTTGATTTCCAGGGTGATAACAGGACTCAAAGTTTGAAAGTGCTTTTAGCTTCAGACAGTGACAGAGGATAGTTTTTACTTTCCAGAGAGCTTGTGCTAGACAGATAGATATTGAATATAATATACTACTTGCTCTGTTATAGTGTTTAAGTGCCTCTATTAGTATACAATATTTATTGTAGTGAAAATATTAATACCTCCATTTAAAAACACTTCTACATATTATATATATATTTGAAATTGTTTGAGTTCTGCACTTTGCAGAAGTGTCTTGTTAGTGTCAGGAGAATATCTTTTTCATTTTACATCTCAGGAAGATGCGGAACACTGATGCAAACTTCACTTGCAGGGCTGATAACAGAGAGGACTGGGACTATACACCTAGGAAAAGGAGTGCTTGGCACATCAGAAATAAAAGTGAGGCAAAGATTCATTTGAATCCAGAAGATTTCCCTCTTTGCTAAATAGATATGCAAGTCCTAAAGCCTTGTTTCATATTTGTTTGGCAATATAGAAAAGTGATAAGGCATCACCCTTCAAAAGAGTTTGTTTTAAAAAGAGATTTGAGAGGTTTGGTTCTTACAGCAGGTGTTTTGAAGATTTATAAATTCTCTGTGATCTTAATAGTGCCATAAATATAGAAGCAATGAAATATGCAAATAAATGACTCTTTAACCAATTGAATAAAGTAACTACCATATAAAAAGAATTTATGACATATTTGAACAGTGAGTATGCAAATTAAATAGCTTGGGTTATGAAAAGATACATGTGATTACTTCTTGCTTTCTGCAAGCTGACACCTTTAGCATCTCTTGGCCATTGTAATTTTTCAAGACAATATTATGAGGATGAAAGGGATAGCAAACTGCTGGCAAGTTTTTGCTTTGTTAGAGTGAAATTTTTTGCAAGCAATGCTAATGTTCCTGCTTGACTTCCATTTAAAAAGGGGATTTTTCTGTAGCAGATTCAGTGTGGCAGTTGGGGAAGGAACCCAGCAGAAATGATAAATGCAAACTGGACTCAACATGCACTCAATTTAAAATGACAGTCAACAGTGTAAGCACTTCCCACAGTGCCCTTGGATCATAAATCTTTAGTTGTCAAAATAAGCCATGCCCGGCTTATATGCTCTCTTGTGACAAGAAAGGACCTAGGAAGTAATATTATAGGCTATAGTCTAGAACAGCTTTTTTTGAAGAGAACCGCAACACAGGTAGGGTCCCTTGGGGGAATTTAGTGTTGCGATAGTGTCTCTTCCAAAGTGAGGCAAGTCGCTACCATTCAAGGCAGAGGAGCTATGTTGCCACGATTCAGTCCTTAATTTAATAATTTTCTTGGCTTTTTCTTCTTGTGTCCCTCTTTTCTTATCAAGAACAGTGAATCTTTTGAAATCAATCAACAGACATGAAACTAAGCTACCAAAAAATGACCTGCAAATTTAGCCAGTGCTTTTTGTAAAAGAACTGAAATGGGAATTTTTTGAAGTAAATATAAGCAGATTCCTAACAACTTTGCACTTTCTTCATGTACTCTGAGCCTTTTGTATTTTTGCAGGCTTTGAATTTACATGTAAAAATAATCTCCTATCTTGCTTTGCTGGATTCTCGATAGTACACCCAACCTCTGCATGTAAACTTGTTCCCTCAACCCTCCCTACCACACGCAACTCCTTTGCACCTCTGACTAACTCAGCTTTTCCTGCTGGAAGGGTTGGCTGCAAAGCCCCATACACCTACTCTCACACTCCCATCCATACTTAGGCCTGGCAAGAAATGTGAAGTTCTCCAAGAACCATAAGGAGATGCTGAGACGTGCCTGAGAATGAGATTGTTGCCTTATGGCTTCAGTCAGAACATTTTTTGCGGGGGTGTGGATTGCAAGGGGGGGTGTGAGCAATACCAAAGCTAGACATAGAAATAAAATGGGAGGTAAAAGTCATGCTATACTAATCAGCAATCCATTCAGCTTCATGAAACATCAAGAAGCTAAGTAGACCATATTGCCTGAGAGAGCCAGAAAGAGATAGTTAATAAAACAGTTTCCAGAGCTGCAAGTATCTGTATGTGATTTAAATTGTGAAGCCACAGATTCTTTTTCAAAAATACTTACTGTTTATTTTGGTCAATGGCCCTGACAATCCCAAAAGCATCTTAAAATTAAAGAACTGGAAGAGAAACTAGTCTGATCACTGAATAGAGCCTATTCACTCTGGGTTTTGACCTACCTCCCCAGCAAATAAAACACCATTTTTCCTGGAATACTCAGGTTCCTGCTCAGTGGGATCAGGAGCAGCAGCACACAGAGCTAGGTGGTAAGTACCATCTGTAATTGTGTTTTGCGTAAAGTGAATTTTATATCTGAAGCATACAAACTCTTCCAGTGCAAAATCTATTTTCCTGCAAAGCAGAAAGGAATAAATGCATTTAAATAGGGAGGGAGAAGAGTGTGAAGAGAAAATTTAGATCTATTTCACTTACAGTACAGCAGAACTCCACTGTTGAGTATAACTGTAGAGTGCTGAGAGGTTGTACTCTATCTCTTAATCAACTAGCTTTAGCAGAAAAGGCCTATGAAGGACTCTAATCTCATACACATATCTTAATTCCTTTAATCAGGTGTTGTGCTTGAAAAAATATGGATGCAGTTTATTCCTGAGTTATAAATAATACTAATCTTTTTAACAGATGGAAAGCTTTAGTGAGTCCTGAAATAATTACAGGAAAAAACCTTCACAATTCTGTACGAGTGTCTGGTTAGTTATTCAATTCTGACTAAAGTAAAAAATAAAATAAAATTATTTTTAAAAAGCTTCATTTTATTGTGAGTTTCAATCACAAAGGGAAAGAGAATAAATTTACTGAAATCTCAAATCCTAAAACCTGTATTTTTGGTCACTGGGAGAAAATATAATCATATTGATTACATAAATATTTACATGGACATTTTTCTCCTGTTCCTAAATAAGGGCACACCATGGTGAGCACAGCATATTTAACAATCTGTAAATATGTAAGTAGAGCTATGGATCTTTAACTTCAGATGCACACATTTTAGAACATCAGTGATATTGTGTAGCAATATCCTTGAGAACAAGGATTAGGATGTTTATGTTCTCACCTTCAATCTCCTACTTCACACTTGGGGGTTGCAGTGAATGCAAGCTGCCTCCCTTGAGGATATGAGAATTTAATCCCTAGTCCTTCTGGCTATATATGCTAGATACTTTCTAAAACTCTCATTAAAAATATCTAAGCAAGGCTCCAGGTGATGAAGGCATTACATATCCAGAGTCCTCTAGGTTTGTAGGCATTGTATCTTCACAACGACTCATTGCCAGTAACGACACATTACCTGGTAAAGTTCAGCAGACTAAATTGAACTTGGAGCTAAAATCTGACACTGGTGCTTAGGTCACACTTCCACTGATATCGAGAGGGCACTTAGCTATTGGATCTTGACTTCTAAACCTGCCTTTCCTTTTGTCATCGCCAATATTGGTAGCACCATTTTGTTACATAGAATTGCAGACATAAATAATATCAGTTAGGTCTTTAACTGCTTGACTGTGTCACACAATCAGGGTAATGTCTCTCTGCTGGTATTAATGTCTACACTTAATTATGTGCGATTTCTTTGGCCACAAAACAATATATGTCTGAGAATTGCCTTTAGTGACTACTCTGAATCACTTGAGTGGTAATCCTTTATCACTCTTCTTTCTCTCCAGATCTTCACTCTATTTATCTTTCATCTTTGAATTTAATCAGGAGCATCAGTGAATTAATTTTGCACTTTTTCAAATGAAAGTTAACAAAATGCAAAATTTAGTTTTGAGATTACCCTAAACCACTCCCCTATTCTATTCTACTTTCTTTCTTTTTCTTTCTTTTTTTTTTTTCTGCAGATAAGTTCAGGCTCGGCATGCTATTTCTTTTGTTAAAATACAGTTTTCAGGGCAAAAAGAACAGATATTGAATTCCCTACCTGTACTAAGCTATTAGCTTTCAGGACAAAAAAAGTGTTGAATTGCAGTAATACTAGAAGAGCAGAATAATTAAATGAGAATAATACATTAATACTTCTATGATTATCTTCCAGACCATGCAGAACAATTATGTTTCCTAAATCATAGGGGACCAAGGACATACTATTAAAGGAATAATTCTCCATTTGCTCCACCATTTATTTGAAGCTATAATAATTTGTACAGGATACACAGAGGTCTTTATTACTCCTACAGGACTATTTTCATCTCAAGACACTTAAATTGTAGGACTAGTAATGCAAAAAACTTACTTTGTGTTGCTTGATAAGCACCTGTGATCCTGAGAGACATTCGAACCATAATATTTCTGCCTTTTGACATTTCATCACAATACCTTCAAGATTAAAAGCATGTGGATATTATTACTTTAGTATGCATTTTTCCTACATTGAATTGTCTAAAAGGCAAACATTTAACTATTAACTGAAAATTTTCTTATATAAAAATAAACAAAGAAATTGCAGAAATATATAATGGCTTGTAAGAGTGTAGTGGTTTGACCCTGGCTAAATGCCAAGGACTCACACACACAGCCACACTCTCCCACTCCCTTCCCTGCTAACAGACAGAGGAGAGGAAAGACTGAAAAGGTTTCACAAGTTTGTGATAAGGACCATAAAAAAACTCCTCATTAGTTATTTTACAGGCAAAACAGGCTCCAACTTAAAATACTAAGGATTTATTACTATTTTCAAAATCAGAGCTTAAGAATGAGAAGCCCGATAGATCTTACAGCCACCTTTTCTCCCCCACCCCTCCCTGTTTCAGGGATCTCTCTTCTTCCCCCAGCGGCCTGGGGAAAACAGGAGTGGGGGGGTTAAAGTCAGTTGTTGTTTCTGCCGCTGTTCAGGGAGGGAGAGTCCTACCCCTGCTTCCCGTGGGGTCTCCTCCACAAAAGACAGTCTATCACGAAACTGCTTTTGTGGTTCCATCCCACGGGCAGCAGCTCCTCCAGTGCTGTTGCCACGTAGGTCACCTTTCCACAGGTTGCAGTCCTTCAGGTATAGCTGCTCCAACGTAGGTTCTCCACGAAGTCACAGCCTCCTTCCAGCATCCATCTGCTCCAGCGTGGGGTCCTCCAGTCCTCCATGGGCTGCAGATGAATCTGCTCCCTGTGGTCTCCCATGGGCTGCAGGGGAGACAACCCGCTTCACCATGGTCTGCACCATGGATTGCAGGGGCCCCATTCCGGTGCTTAAGGCATCTCCTCTCCCCCTCTTCCACTGACCTTGGTGTTAATCACAACTTCTCACTCTGCTCTTCTCTAAGTGCCCATGTTTGTCTGCCCCAACTTTTTTTTTCCTCCTTCTTAAATATGTTATCACAGAGGCGTTTCCATAACTCCTCATTGGCCTGGCCTTGGTCAGCGGTGGGTCCAGCCTGGAGCTGACTGACATTGGCTCTGCTGGAAATGGAGAAACTTCCAGCAGTTTCTCAAAGAAGCCTCTCCATAGGCCCCCCTGCTAACAAGAAAAAACCTGGCCACTAAAAACTACCACAAAGAGTAACCACACCACACAGCCTCAGAGTCCATACTGTGTTTCTGATCTGCAAAAAAAACGTAACAAGTGTGGCCTGTTCATTAGTCCTGCTCTTAAATGATACTAAATTTTGTGAGGGACTGACCTGGAGAACATGATTATGCTGCCATTTTTATTACTGGTTAGACTGCTCAGGGTTTGAAACTCAGATCTCTGCTACCGTGAAAACAACGGCATTAACAGCAGCACTGCATGCGTCAGGGATCTGGAGTTCTCCTGGTGCAACAAAGACCCATCGCCCCATCTATGGTAACAGGAGAGCTACACCATCTCTCTCAGTGGAGTCCCCAGAGCAGCCTAGGTAGAAGCTGTTGCCACATTGTTTCAAGAGCTACAGAACTTAAAAGAAATTGTCTTAACTATTTCCAACATCTCAGTTGAGGTGAGAAAGGCGGTTTCTGATAGGAAGGGCCTCATAAATTCCTGAGACTCAGTTAGTTTCAGGATCTAAATATACACTAAACAGGCCAACAAGTTAGTATCCTTCCAGAGTATGTGAGTATTGGCACATGCCAATGTTGCATTCAGTGCATTCAGGTTTCAATAGTATCTTGTTAGGATGAGAGCTAAGTTGCTGTAATCAGTAAGTGTGAGTGGTGTTAAAGTAACTCATTAATGGGTAAACTATGTTAGCACATGCCTAGTTTTAGGGAGTCTCATTTTCACCTGGGACTGGGGCATGCTAGGTGAATGCAGGCATGGACTCAGCTGATGGACACACATAATTCAAAAGCGTTATTACAGTGACTCAAAAATGTTTAATTCTCTGTACCTTATCCTTCGTATTTCTACACCAAAGCATTGTTCGGATTGATTCTTTCAGCTTATGTCCAACTCTAGTTTCTTCTTAATAGTTCTCAGAAGAAGGGAAAAAAAAATTATGTGATGAGAAGAAACACTTATTTTCTCAGCAGGAAGCACATGAAGTAAGAAAGACATCAATCACTATGACCTTCTCTTCTTTACCTGGGAGTTATTTCTTCACTCGTACATACTTCTAGAGTTGAATGTTGCTGCAGGCGATGTGAGAGGCAAGCCTTGATTGTGATGCTCCACCCACAGACTGTGCAGCAACAAACCAGAATAAAGTCCTTCTTCTTGTTCTTTGCTACTCTTATGCTATGACACATTGTCACCTCCTTTGTAAGCCATGAAAGAAATCATGGAAGGAGAACAAAGCAGAATCTTGAAAGACTCTCTTCTCACTTTCTTGTGTTTCAAAGGATACACTATTTTTCTTCGAAATAAAGAAATGTAACTGCTGTTCCCTGTAATACATTTCCCCTGCCTTCCTCAAGAGGGGAAGAAGTAGAAACCAAAGCTTTGGATATTATTTTGACTGCAGCTTAAAACAGCTACAGTGTAATGAGTCCAAACTATCACTACGAGAAAGCACACATATTAATCAAATAACATGTGCCATTCCTTGCCTAAACTTATATATGTGTGCTACCACCAGGACTCTGCAGCTCACACAACAGTGGCTGATGAGACCTATCCAGGGCCAAGAGCAATGGGAGCCAAGCCTCTACCATGTATAAAAGAAGCTCTTAGAGAGCACTGGTGACCAGGAGTGCCGCCAGCATGTGTCAGCAGGGGCATAGCATGGCAGCTGGGGCAGCGGTTCACATGGAAAGGCATGCAGGAAGGATGCTAGAGCACTGCCAGCTCAACCAGGGAGCAACGGCATCCACCCAGTAGAAAGTCATGACCTCTCTAAGCTCTGCACCCACCACGACTGACACAGCTGCCTTGCATAGCTTCATAGTTGGATCCTGAGGTGCTATAGTGGGAAAGATTAACAGGTGAACTGTGGCAAGTGTGTTTCTTTCTTGACTAGAAAATATTCCACACTGATAACCTTGAAATCCTCAGATAATGGAACCAGGAAAAATATCTTACTTCTCATGCTAATCATCTCTTTCTGGGATGTCTTGGTGTAGCTGTAGGATGTTACAAATTCAGAATCACAATTTTGTATCATAAGAAAAATAGCTTTCCAAATACCCTTTTCTTTTCTGGGGAGGTGGAGGTGGGGAAGAAGGGGTATTGATTAGCTCAATGCCATTATATTAATCTTTTTTGATTCCATGTTAAAACATTGCATTTGAAATGAAATGAAGAGCCTATGGAGACTATTCCTAACATATCACAAATTTAAAGATTATCTTTATTGTTTCTTTCATCTTTAAAGTGCAAATGGATACAGTGTTTTTCAGATTCTTTTAAGGTATGCTGGTCTAATATAAATGCTAAAGGTACTGGTTTAGAGACAATTTTTGTCTCATATTTAATCCCTTATGTTTCTGTCTCAGGCACTGATATGAGCTGGGTTATTGTGCTTGTAGTCAGAACTACTGTTTAGTGAATTACAAGCATATACAGTTTTGACAAGATAAAATTACCCTGTTGTATATTATGCTGTTTGTCCAGTGATGCACATGCCTGATGCCAGAAGGGAGAGATGCAGTACGAAAGGAAGCACCTTCTGCAAATACCTGCTTAATGTTTATGTTTTTGATTTTTGATGATATCCTTCTAGGAAGTTGCAAAATACTTGGCATACTACGCCATTTTCATTTTCTATAAAATGTGAAAGTGACTTTACTGGGAAAGTGAACTGACCCCGGTGCAGTAAATTTGATTGCACAACTGCTAATTAATTTGTAGACTACCCATAATATTCTCTATTACTTTAGTCTTGGATGTCTACAGAGCAAAGTTTTTTTAAAAAAGGTTGGGTACATTTTTGGTGTGTATGGCTGGAAAAGAGCATATAATCAACAAACAAATTTCCCTAAATCAACCCAGAAATGGCAGGCATTGCACTAAACTACTGCTCCCTCCCTGCTGGTTACCAGAAATTCTTGTCTGGTACCTGGTACCCTATATTCTTTGTATATCTTCATATTCATATTTTACCTACTATATCCTACATATCCCCAAATGTACTATAAAATAAGCATGTCCCTCAAAATAAGTCCTTTCCAAACTCATCTTGAGTTTCCTACTACCCCTTCTCCAAGGGGCAGCTGGTGATCTCTGTATGGTATCTGCTAGGAATGTGACAGCAATGAAGCCTGCAGTCAATATTTAGGGTTCTTTGGCTTAAAGTTCCACACAGAAAACTGAGTGAGTCTCAGTAGCGAAAAAGCCTTTTTCAGGTTCAAGCAATGAGTTAAACAAATGGTTTTCAATTAACAGAGCTTTGACAGAGTAGTGGAAGAGAGTAACCCATCCTTTTGTGGAGCTTCCAGAGAACCAAGAGCAAAGAGCTCTTACAGACCACCTCAGCAGCAGGAATAGGATGGTTTTTTCCTGTGCTGTGAGTGGCTACTAAAAAGAGTTCACTATAACCCTTCATCTCTCAAAGGCTATGTTTATAAAGTTGCATAAAACAGTGCTGGAGATGGCTTTCAATTAAATAACATTGACTGCATTCAACTCTACAGCAGTTGTCCTGGATCTTTGCATTGCCTCTGTGTGATGTTTTTGTGGCACTATGATCCTATGATGCACTGTTTCAGTTGAAAGTCTCTGAAATAATGCTGCAGCTACGTGCAGCATGTCAAACTGTTTTGTGGTGGGTTTTTTTTTTTTCATAGCATGAAACTGGAGTTATTTGGATTGCACTGGAGGACTGTGGAAGGATACAAATCTGTCTTGTCTATACTGCACTTGCAATGGTCCATGGCACACACTGGCCCTTAAGCTGGACCCAGTGATTGCCTCAGAGTGTGTTAGTTACTTAGTCCAAGCTATGCCCCTCAGTGTCACCTGACACTAATGCAATAGTGTGCACTTGGTTACGCAACAGGGATGAATGACAATATTTCTCCTACATTCTATTTTACTTAGCTGTATAGTCAAAGAAGTCCAATGCTGAGTTGTTGCCCTCTTATCATAGTCTGCTTCCACAGCTACACAAACCTACCTTACCATCAGTTTTCTGCAGAGGTCACGCTGGTGTTCTTATGCTCAGCTGCTTATGGCTGTGCTGCAGCAGTTGCTGTTGACATCATGTACTGCTCTATTTGCCAGATATCTGGCTTCCTGCTAGTCTGCAACTGCTCTAGGTGGTTCTTAATTTTTAATCCAGTTTGGTGATGCAAGCAGTTCACAAAAACCACACATCACAGAAGTAAGATATATTTGGCATTATTTCCTTCTTCTCAAATAGCCTGTTTCCCCAGAGCAGGGTCATCCTAGCAAGGCAAATTCAAACATTTGTTTAATGCATAAACGTGCCCTTGTTTGTCTCGATTCAGTTGTGTTTCCATCTTTGAAAAGAGTTTTCAATAGTAGTACACCACAATGTTACAAAAACCTACATACTCACGAGTGTACCCTGGCGCAAACCCTTAGCTAAAGTCAATTCCTGTGCTCTCCAGCAGAAATCTTAAGAGCTTTATTCACCCTTGCTACAGTTTCTTAAGAGGAGTTTGCCCTTCCTGCCCTACTTCCTTGCTGGCATGCCTCCAATTTTGTATACCATGACAACAATTCTTTAAAAAAGTGCACACCTTGTGTTTCCTAGGAATACCAATTTCCTTTAAGAAACACATATCTTTGAACAAGATTTCAATTCAGTTGAAGATTGTAAGAATTCTTGTTGCCTTTTCAAATTAAATGAAAAGATTTACAATAATTTGTGATAATGGAGAGGTGACATTCCTGATTCATACTGATTCAAATATTTGCTGTATTGTGATTGGGCCTCTTGGCTCCATAAGGTCTGCTGGGTACTTTCAGCAAGCTCTGTTGACAAGGTTTCTTGTATAGCACCTGACTTCTGTGGGAGTTCTTGTGAAATTTGCATAACTTAAACATAAGAATTCGCAGTATCTGCACCCTTATAATGTCTGCCTAAATTAGCACGGCACTAAAAAACTGAGCTTGCCAGCTTCTGCTTTTCATATTTTTGTTTTCCAATAGGCAGGAGATTCTTATACCTGGCTCTCAATTTTTTAGAAGCTGGTAGCAAAAGAGAGAAAACAGAGGGAATTCCCCTCTGAGTACATGTGAATTTCCAGATAATAGCAGAGGCTTGACATTTTTCTTAATCACTGTAACTTGTATAGAGGTTAAAACTTTGAATGGCCCCATGCAGTGCAAAAATTATACCCCAGTCTTGCTCCTATGTTCTATATGTCAGTTAAAGCCATTTAAATAGAGCCCATGCAACCCTATCATCAAAGCTGAAAAGGAAAACTCTTCATCACATATGATTTAATGGAATATTAGAATTTAATTTTGATTGATTCAGAACTCCTTTGTAAATTACTGGTTTAGGTTAAAGAACAGATTTTCCATTAAATCTGGATTTGTGCAAAATCAAGATCAAAAAGGATGCGACAAAATGCCTCAGAATTTCACAGAATTTAGGAATATTTTAGCAAGGTCTATTAAACAGTGACCTATTATTCTGTATTTCAGGCTCAGAGAGCCCTTCTATTCATGTATTGACTACTAAAAGAATTATTTATTGTGAATCATTCATGTTTTAAATATTATATCTTTGCCTATGTTCTTGCTAGTTACTGCAGATTCTACTTTTCTTTTGATAAGGATTTTGGTGTAAGTTGTGAGGGGAGGTTTAATTTAGTTTTCAAGGTGAGCTTCTAAAAGAAGTCTGCTGTATTACAGTTGATAACTGTAATAATTAGGCAAATGGATGGGAAAATTAGTAAGAATTGCCATTGTCTTCAAGAATAAAAAATGTTACATGCTCATTTAAAAGGATGAAGGCAGCCTGCTAAGAAACTTACAGAAAACAAGAGTTTCAGGTAAATAAATTGATTTTCATTCTTAGTGGGCGTCTTTCTTCTCATCGTTGACTCGCTAAAGAGAACGTGAAGCCAGTAAAGATCTAAGAATTGCTAAAGCCAGGAAAATTCTTTTTAGAGATTCTTGTGTCAGAGGCTTGAGGTTAACCAAAACCAATGCAGACTTTATTAGGCAGATTATAACTGGGCTTGCATGAGTTCACAAAGAGACGTCTGTTTGATCCCAGGCCTTTTCCCTGTATCTGTATGAAAGATTGCTCTCTCTTTTCCAGCACTCCTAGAGCAAAAGTGGGAAAGAGATCATGTCCAGCAATGCTGCTTGCCCTAAGAGAGGAATAGTGGGCTGTCACTCTGTCTGATTTAAGACCAGCTGTGGGATTCAAGTTGTCATACAGTCTTATCACCCAAAGTATGTGGAAGTTGTCACTTTCACATCAACTTTCCCAGTGAGTCAGACATTATCTGACATTGCCTGTTGATGGTCAGAACCTAAGCTATAGGAGACTGTGTGTAAAAGTCACCATAAAATCCCACGTAAGTTTTTCACCAGCCATAGTGCCAGAGCTTACAGAACAAGATTTGAATAAGGCTTTTTATTTGAAGACTTACATTAATACCCATGAAACGAGGTCAATAGAAATCATTGCATTTCTAGAAAGAGCACTGTTCATTACTGCTAATCACAAAAATGAATCATCTGCAAGCTGCCTGCACTTACAACAGTCTTATTTAGTTCATTGCGTGGCATATTGCCTGCTCATGTGTTGTTTAGATGTAGTATAGGGAATAGGTGTCAGAAGAGATGATTTTACCAGGATAATTTAAATAGAACAACAACTGTTATCTTGTTAGCAATAATTTCCCTCTTGTTGACTGAACAAGAAAGCATTATTCTCCCACAAAGCTTTCCAACCTGCTGACACCTGTTCCCTGCTTCAGCATCATGAAATTTAGGCAGTCAGGCTCCTGGACTGTGAGTTGTGGCCCATTCTTGCCAAGGATACCAGAACATCAAGAACATGTTTTCATCTTACTCAAATTCCAATTCTTGCTTTGATACCAAAGACTAGGAAATTACAGAAGAGGAAATGTTTCCTAACTAGCAGTTTGGGTTTTTCTCCTCCTCTGTCTCTTACTGGAGCTAATTCTCCCCAAAGTACATCTTTTCAGTCGGACAAAATGTTCTAAACTTTTCATATTAAGATTTTAGATATTTTGTAAGACCCATCTAGAAGGAGATTTCTGGAAAAAAAGCTAAGCATACCCCTTGCATCTATTTTTAAGCACTCTGAATCAGATGTGAGGGATATACTGATTGACTCCTCCAAAAGTGGTCAAATAATTGAAGGAATTTGAATTTAATGAGCCCTCCCTATCTATTTTCTTTTTTTTCCTTTTCAATTAAGTCAGGACTGTAAACATGCAAATAAACAATTCTTGCTCAGTTTCTCATCATAGTGGAACACAGTCCAAACCACTTCGCAACTCCCACTCAACATTCAGAAAACAGAGCATCTCACATAGAGCACCTGCCATCTTGCAGAATAGTGCCATATGTGATGATCTATAAGATTTATGTAGAGACATAACACCAAACTTAAGACAGAGGGGAATGTTTCCTCTTACTGGAGGCTCTGGTTAGCCACCAAATAAAAATTGTGCAGGCATCTCCATGATCCCTTCCTTTTCTTACTTCTTTTTTTTAATAATTGAAAGAGCATAAGTTCTGTCAGAAAAAGTAAGACTGCAATTAGGTTAAAAATACTTCAGCACGAATATGAAATATTGCAGTGTGCTACCACTTTTGCCTTCATAATCCAGTCATAAGTCTTTAAAATGTCATTTATTTAGGCATTTTAAGCATGTTCTGCTTTCAAAACCAAAATGTGAATTTTTATTTTCTGTATCTCAGAAAATATGTTAAAAATATTTTGAGAAATTAATTTCCATTTTAGTTAGCAAATTTGTTCATAAAGCACTCAAGCAGCCAAATTTATGATCAAAGTTTAAAAAATGGAGGTATGCAAATTTTTAAAGAAGATCCAGAGAGAAACCAGTATGTATTTTTTTTATAAACTGCAGGAGTAAATGTTCTAAACTATATGTATTTAAACGGATGACTGAAATATAGGAAAATTCATTACTTTTTTGCCAATGAATCATTTGATTTGTTGTCTTTATGCTGGAGAAAAAAAAAACCTGCTAGATTTTTTTAACAGTAGCTGCCACCAAAACTGAAAAGGAGAATTCATTAAAGTTTTTCCTCACATTTATTCTAAAGAAAGTTAAGGAAATAATGATGCTGTATTTAGTGGGAATAATAAGAATGAATAATACTATTCATAATAATCTTCATATCTATCGTGCATTTACATATGAACAATAGACATCTAATATTTTTGGCTGCTTTCTTTATTCTCTCTCCTCTTTGTGTATGAGACATGTTAGTGTTCTGAGTTTTTACATCTCAGCTGACTACAATGACTAGATAAATACTGGTATAACTAATCTGAAATTTAGAGGTTCTGGAAATCAGATGTGTAACAACCACAGAGGACTAATTAATTCAAATAATTTAAAAATAAAAGATAGGTACAGCCTTTGCTGTAGTCCCAAAGCCACACTAATTTATCAACTGGAAGTAGTGTTAACAGGGACCTGAGGTAATTGATTGAAATGAACAAGACTCAACACGCATTTGAAATTTTAGAGTAATTCTCTGGTGCTATTCATCCTGATGACAGAGAAGAACTTCCCTGATGTTCTGCTGCTAATAAATACTATTTAAGTCATCTATAGTTATTGCTGGTAGAATATCCTATTTCTAAATTTAAACAGCTTTAACAGATGTCCCAAGCATGAAGGAAGACCTGCTCAAATAGCTCATGAAAAGTCCCACATGTGCAGCTAAGTGGATTCCATAGCTCAGGGAGAGGAAAACAGTACAAATGGGTCCTTAAAAAATGGAAAAGTAATGTGGCTCCTGACCTACAAGCAATGCTTTTGATTTTGATGACAATTTTAATGATATTTGCATTAACAATTCTTTCACTCTGCTTGAAACTTGTCCAGACTCACCTCTCATAAGCATAAAAGAGCACAGGGCTTGTAAGACAAAGAGAATTGACAAAATGGAAATCTATAAACTACATCAGTGCCAAACTGCACTAGTAGGTGGAAACA
Organism: Calyptomena viridis; assembly: GCA_013390005.1. Lineage (NCBI taxonomy): Eukaryota > Metazoa > Chordata > Aves > Passeriformes > Eurylaimidae > Calyptomena > Calyptomena viridis. The sequence goes on from WEIV01002902.1 coordinate 106,375, forward strand.
TGAATCCAATCTTGCTTATTACAGAGGAGGTGAGAATTCAGCGCAGTTTCTTTAATCTCACGCTTTCTCTTCCTGCTCATAGGAAGATCCCAAGTGGTTTTCTCACAAAAAGACATCCAATTCTTTCCAACTGGTTTCTATTTTTTTCCTTGGGAATGAGGCAAGTGGGAGGAAAGAATACAGCATTGTTCTGCATGGAGTGTAATTTTTTCACCAAAATCATTTTATCTCATAAAACATAGTGTCTTCAAGTCTAAAACATTTTGTGGAAATAGATCAGTTTTGAGCCAGAGGTCCCACAGCATCCACAGGAAGGAAATAATTTTTCAGAGGCGGCGAATTATCATCCCAAGAGATCAGGAGCAAGTTCCAAAGGGAAATTTATATGCTGCAATGCTCAGTGCTACAGCTATTGGTGGCCTGGCACCAGTCCCAGGTGTAGAGCATCTTCAGGAGTGGCATTTGCACCACTGGCTCAGGCACATATGCTCTTCTTTTACTAAATGTACTGAACACAGGGAGCTGGGGGTGCTGAAGAGGTGGGAGTAAGCCACTAAGATGCTGGAGACACATGTTTCTAAAGCAGTTCTTTAGGACACAGGTGAAGTGTGCCCTATGTTTTCCTAGTGTTAAAATGTTCAAAATGCTGTTTTTCTTAACAAAGTTCACCACCATGAGGATACAAGAGTGGAAGTGCTCACGTTGCTTTAGATTTTATGTAACACAAAACAATTACAAACAGTATTACAAACTCCCCTTCCTCAAAGGAACAAAATGAAACAAAATAACGAGAGTGTCATGGGTCGAGCCATGTAAACCCAATACAGTCTGTCATGCCAAAACTAAAGGAGGAAAGAGAGGGACAGATTAAAAAAAAAAAAAAAGGAACAAAATGAAACAAAAAACAAACAAACAAAAAGGCAAAAATAAAAAACAAAAACCCCAAACAAACAAACAAATAAAAATCAACAAGAGATGCATCAGATCTGGGAAGGACAAGGACCATTCATTCAACTGCATGCTATGAGTGGTGAAAGCCTAATGGCCTGGAAAGGATGAGTGGCTCCTTACTTCCAATATAAATTATCTTGTGTTCCTTCAATCCACTCCACCAGGTTGCTGTACTGCCCTCTGTTGGCATGGCTGTGGAAAGGAGATGCCCAGGGATGGGCACAGAAGGTGTGCAGTGAAGAGTGGCTATGCCGCAGAGTAAATACACTCTCTCGTGCTCCCCACAGCCCACAGCTCACTTCTCACGTGGTGTATTGCTAGGGCTTGTTTCTTTACACAGCTCAGGGAATGACCTGTATCTCATGTTGGTTGGTAATGTCTGAGGGCACATTCCTTGGGACCAGGATAGTTGGAAATACAGCATCGCCCAGCCAAGCAGACACAGCCACTGACAACACATATCCAAAAGAGAACAAGGCAGGTTGGATGAAGCTTTGAGCAACGTGGTCTAGTCAAAGGTGTCCCTGCCCGTGGCAGAGGGGTTGGATCTTTAGTGTCCCTTCCAACTCAAACCATTCTATAATTCTGTGATCCTAAAAGCAGTTCTCACTCTGAAGGTGTCTGTATCAATCAGCTCCTGTGCTCTGAGGTGAGGGGGGAAACTGAGTGTGTGTTGGACATTTATGGTCACCTCTGTGAGCAGCTTCTACATCAGCAGTTTGGCATTAGAAATCCAGCTTTAATTGGTGAATAGCCTGCCAATCACACTTACAAAATGCACCAGAGGTACTTTTAAAATCTTGCATTCTTAAAACACTTGTGATCTTTTTCACGTATCTTTTAGCCCATCTCTCTCTTATTACTTGAATAAAAGAAGTGGGAGGATGAAAAAGAGAACAGCAAGGGCTTGAGAATCTTGTTATAAATATGCAGAGCATCATCTGTAGGTGGTGATATAAAAAATTACAAGAAGTGTTCCTCTCTGTTACTGTATATGGATATGCCTGGTCAAAGTCTGCCACTACAAACACCAGGAATATAACCACATTATCCTGCTTTCTCCAATAATTTTGTTATTAAGTCTGACTTTGAATTCCTTAAGTCTTTCTGAGTGGTTTTGGATGTCTTAAGAATTTGGCTGTCAGTCACTGGCTTTTGCAATCACATGCTCATTCCAACTGAAATTGCATTGGAAAGTTGTTGTCTGGGTTACTTTATGTGTACTTTAGTTCTCTCTAACTAGTGTAGTTTAGTTCTCTCATGTCAGTCACATGTCAATCTGAATTATGAGCTGTTGTTTGCTTTAAATGCAGCTACTTGGATGGTTCTGGTCACATTCTTCTCCTCTGTCTTTTCAGACCACTGAAATTCCCACATCCTGTTTCTCAGTTTTGGAAATTTTTGTCCTGCTTCTTTCTTTTTTGCCTCAGCAGTTTGGACATTCTATTTTCAGGAATCAGTTAATCAGAAGTAAAAACTCAGCTCTCCAAACAGCATTTCACCAGAACAACAAGTAAGTATCAGAAAAAATCTATTAAAGCATGTTACCAATACTGAAATATTCATCTATCAGAAAAGAAACCTTTTTTTATCACTTTAAGAATATGCAGGAGAATACAGGATTGTTTGGAAAGTTATTTTTGCAATGAGGTATTGATTTTGAAGAAGTTTTTACAATAGAAAGGTTTATGAGATCCAAGGCCCTCAAGTCACTTCTGATGGCAGATAGGAATAGAAATCTGAAATAAAAACCTGGTATTGATCTAAAAAAAGATGGCTTAGGTAGAATGCCATTTTTGAAACCAAAAAGATAGTGTGTTGTTCAAATGCAAAATACAAACCAATTCCCAAACTTTAAGAGCTCATAAAATTGCCAGACTCTTAGCTGCTAATGAGTTACATGTCAAAGAGGGACTCATGGTTATGAAGATTAGATGGTTTTTTACTCATTTTTCATAACAGAATGTGTTCTCTGAAGAGGGGAATCCCTGAATGGCAAGAAGCAGTGGTGTCATCTCTGTCACAGTGTTTACAGAAGAGGGCTGGTGATGCATCATCCTTGTTCTCAAGGCAATGGCACCTTGAAGGCAGTTGGAAGATTACTCCATCTACTAAAAGCATTCTGAAGTTCAAGGCTGGCTACAAGCCCGGGCAAAACACACTGCTCCCCAGAAGAACAGATTGTTGGGCATCAGTGTAGTATAGGCACTGCTGCCTACTTCCCATTTCTGAACCCTGGAAAGCCAGACTGGCTGCTGCCACTGGCCCTGCAAATGCGTGGAGTGTGCAAAATAGGCTGTCCTTGCAGGAGGGTGGAGACACAGGGTGGGAGCACACTCTTCCAACAGCACCAGCAATTGCTGTGTCTACCTCCCTGCAGGTGTCTGGAAAGGACGGGACCAGCAAGACAGATTTCTCAAGGCTCTCATATTCCCTCTGGCTCCCTCAGCTTTTCCTCTGCCAGGAGCATAAGCATCATGACTTTGTTTTAGGTCAATCGTATTCAACTTTCTGTGATTTCCTGAGAAGCCATAGGCAGCCCTGATAAATACCTAACATCATCACCAGAGACAAAAATAGTGTGGTGGGTTGACCCCAGCTAGCAGCTAAGCCTCCACCCAGTTGCTCACTCTCACCCTCACAGCAGGATGGGGGTGAGAATCATAGGGCCAATGTTTGGAAAACTCATGGGTTGAGATAAAAATGTTTGATAACAGGAAAAAAAAACCAAAACCAAAAACAAGCAAAAAACTCCACCAAAAATCAAACAAACAAAAAAAATAAAGCACAAAAGCAAGTGATGCAAAAGCAGTTGCTCACCAGCTCTCACTAGCAGAGTGGTGTCCCCCCAGTCTCAAAGCAATGGCTACTTCCCTGGTCTGTGCTGAGCACAGTGCTACACGGGATAGAACATCTCTTTGGTCAGTTCAGGTCATCTGTCCTGTCTGAGTCCCCTCCCAAACACTAGCACATCCTTAGTCTACAATAGCTAAACTGGTGATGTTTATCAATCCTGCTGGTAACAAATCTAAAACACAGCACTCCATGGGCTGCTATGAAGACATTTAACTCCATCCCAGCACACTTAGGAACAGCAATGGGAATTTTCAAGGAGGAATTTATCAAGGCTAGTAACTAGAAAAAAAATTAGGCCAAAAGCTTAAAATGGGGTTAAAATAAAGTTGAAACATGATATGGTCTTAGATTCATGTTTCAATGTGGTTTTTCTGCATTTGGCAATACAGAGTACTTCTTATGATTCAGAATGTCACAAAGCATTTTCCAAAATTTTTTTCTTTGCAAAGTTTGACTGCACTGAAATATACTTTTGGTGACAGTTGGGAATTGGACTAGCAATGACCAAAATTTATGAGCTTAATTTAATGTTCAAAATATATATACATTTCTGGGTTTGCAAATATTTATTTTCTTTTCTTTACTGACATGGCAGATTTTATAACCTTTATGTTGTGTTCATTCTAAAAATGAAAATATTCTCATTAATGAAGGCCCATTTACTTTTATTTTTGCATGGGTTTTTTTGAAATTTTTCTTTGTATATTTTTGATTAATATGATAAAACATTCGGAAAACTTTTTTTTTCTCACTTCTTAGACTTTTTGATCTGCATTTTTCTTGGAGTTTATATCTTTCTTCAAAACACCCTAAGATGTAATATGGACATACATCATAGCAAATGAACAAATTCTTTGCATCAGGCACTTAACATCACAGCAACCCACTCACTTGTCTCTGGAAAAATTCACCAATAGCATCACTGACATTCTTATTTGTTATTTCCCATTCCCAGTAAATGTTTAAGAAAGATTCTGAAAAAAGAATTCTGACTTTTCTTACATAAAGGAAAGATGTTTTAAAAATTGCCAAGCCCCCAAGGGGCATTAGCCCCTTTATTTCAAGCCTGTGTAGGTGGCATGACTCTCAAAGTAAGGCTTTTATTCTTCAAAATGTGTTTTAACAGGATCTATCTTTGGGGATCATTTTAAGGCAACAAAACCAAGTTAAGTCTTGACAGCAACTTTGTGAAGTATGGATGGGCACATCCCAGGGACAAAGGCAATTCTATCTGTTTAGTCTCTCTTTCAAAGCTCTCTTCTTCTAATCTTCTGGCAATACTCTAGCTGTCACCTTTGAGTAAATCTTGCAAGGATTTTTTTCCCATAATAGAAATAAAACCCCGTGTTCCTTAGGAGTGGAAAAATGGTATGCAGGTAGGCAGCTAGCAGGAGCTGGCATTGTTCCTGACTGCTGTGCCTCAATTGAGGGATGCTGCATGCTCAGGGACTGTCAGTACAACTTCTCCTAGGAACTTTCAATTGCTTAAGGTCTCTTAAATCCAGTTGCAGAAGCTAGCTGTCTTCTGTTTGAGTGTGCAGGCTGAAAGAAAGCACATAGCCTTTGCTGAAGGCAGAGCTAATCTCACTCTTAGCTTCAAATCCAACAATTCTGTGTGGCAGATTTAGTTAAACAGAAATGCCACTCAAGAATTTGCAAAAAATTATGCCCATTTGAAAAATTTGAATCCTTGAGAATACTTAAATATAGCATGAAACTTTACCTGATTAGTCCCCTGCTTTATCCAGTTTCTGAACCTCATCCCATGTAATTTCGTATTTTACAAGGACATAGTTTTGTCGAAATCTCTTGGGGATTATGACTTCATCTCTTATGAAGTCTATGAGGGTCCATGGAAATTTTCCTATTTTTTCAATGGCTTCATCAAGAAAGGTATTTTGCCTGTCTTTTTATATGCAATAAATAATTATTCTGAGGATGATTAATCTGCTTTGCCAAGGGAGTTTCAGCTGGTTTACTTTGATGAGTATCAATAACATATGTTTATGTTGTTACTTGAGATCTAAGAAACTTTTTATTATTTGTCATAGAATCCAATCTATCTAGTTTCAGTCATCATGAACTACTGCCTTAGCTGTGGAAAAACGTATACTTTATGTTAGCATAGAAACAAGTGGAAGCACACTGAGGATATTGTATTGAGAGATAACTTTTTTATGCTTTAAAGGAAAGCCAAGATACTATCTATAGCATCTACATTATGGAACAAAGCATATTTATTTATCATGTGAATTCTTTCAATGTAAAGTACTTCTTCAAAATGTCTGTTAAAGGAAATGTGCTAGAAGAAGAAGAAAATTATCAAAAGAGATCATATTTCTGGTTGTAGCACTGGGAGAAGACATGTCAAGGCAAAAGGTAGAAGTTCCGTTTTGGACAACATGCCTGAAAAGTAGAAGTGAAGCAAATGATGGACAAATTTGTGCACACAGTAGTGTTGTCTTTGTTCTAGGAATATCTAAGAACTGCCATATGGTTAATCCATCCCTGTGTCTAGTCACCAAAGGGAGTTTAGTGAAAGGCATAGGAACAAATCTGTGGGAACCATCCCTTTCCTGTTTCTGTCAATCACTGGTTTAACACAGAGTTATGAGACCTAAAAGAGTGTCTCCTCCTTATATGTGATGTAAAGGGCTTCACAATTAGTAGATCCTTTATAAATGTTGGGTTTCATATGAAGGCACAAAGTTCATTGGAATTCCAACTCTAGTGCTAGTAGATTTACTAAATTAGTGTGGAAAAAAACAAACAAAACACAACTGTTAACTCTACATTTTTTATTTTCTGGCAATGAGCTATATGAGTGAAATACTAGTCATTATTGTCATCTTCATTGTTACAAATATTATATAATGAATTATGAACAATTAACTTTTTTTTTTGCTTTTTTGTCTACACCCCTTCCCCGCCCCCCCCCCCCCCCCCCCAAGTAAATGCCTTCCAGTACTTTCCAAATCAGGGAAGCTGAGAATTTAAAATGTCTCTGTAAGCACAAATCTTTCCATATGCTCCCTATTACAGATTTTTTTTCTTTCTATTTTTATTTTGATGCTTGTTTGACTACTCTGTTCTGGCCCTGTATAATGTTATTGTTACTGCAACACCAATGAAATGGGATAAACAAAAAAAAGTTCTGTTCCTACAGAGAAAAAATTCATCCATAAAATATCAGGTCCCTGATGACTGTATGAATATATGCAAGCTACTCTGGAATGGTGGTTTTGCATGTACAATACAATTACCACACCAGCTTGTCACGTTTCATTTTCTATTACTAAGATTCACTATTTAGACTGTGGCAGTGCTTAGTCTGCAGAGGCATTCTCCTAACACGGGGCAGAGTAACACTGCCAAAAAATTTAAAACAAGTGAGGGAAAAATAATAGTTGTCTTGTAAATGCAGATGACACATAGCAAATGTAAGTCTGACACAATATTAATTTTTTTAGGAATTAAAGCAATATTCCATGTCTGAAACATGAATTTCACCCCAGCTCCTCTATTTCCAGAATCACTTGGTATGACTTGAGAGCAATTTGCTGTCCAGATGAATCCTTTATCATGTTCTTTTCCATATACTTGTATGATTTTCTTATCATATCTTTTTTAAAATGGCATTTGCTATGTCTTATTTTATTGGTCTCTGGTCAGGTTTGCCAGCTTACTTGGCCATCAGTGTTTGTGGTGCTGTAAGAATAGTTGTGGCTCCTACTGTTTCTGCAAAGTGGACTTGGGTTTGGGATGACCACAGGCTTTTAGGTGTATCTAGCCAGCAGGCTAATCAGCCTCCAATCTGCAGGAGCATGGGTGCTGCTGCTGCTTTTTTAAATTAAAATCTTCTCCAGCTTTCATTTGGTTTTACTTGAATTTTAAAATTAAAATACAGACAAGGACTTTCAAGCAACATTGTAATAGGTTGACTTTTTCCCATAACAACTAGATTTATTTCCCTAAATATTCTCCTCCAAATGTTCATATTATAATCATGAAAATTACAACCCCCTAAATACAACATCACCACCAGCCACTCTGTGTTAGATATTGACTTATTGAAGGCTCACAAACTGATTTTTCTGAAGCCTTTGCAATGTACAAAAGCTTTAGTGGCTTGCAAAAAATTATCATATCAGAACAAGGGGTAATGGCTTTAAATGGAAAGAGAGTAGATTTAGATTAGATATTGGGAAGAAATTCTTTACTGTGGGGGTGGTGAGGCACAGGAACAGATTGCCCAGGGGAGTTGTGGACACCCCATCCCTGGATGTGTTCAAGGTCAGGTGTTAGATAGGACTTTGAGCAACCTGGTCTAATTGAAAGTATCCCTGTCCATGGCAGGGGGGTTGGAAATAGATGGTCTTTAAAGTCCATTCCAACTTAAACCATTCTATTATCCTATAATTTATTTTTATTGCAATTCTAAAGGACTTGGAGAAAAATAAAAAGAGAAGTTTCTCTTCAATATGTTGAAAATTCAGTGTTGCGTTGGGTTTTTTTTAATTATTTTGGTTATGGAATGGAAGACTATTTTTCAAGATCTCCATATTTACCTGGAGAATTATGTAAGTTTAATATTGATTAGAAATGGAAAAGTACGATTTCTTGAAATATATCAAGATCCTTTCTATTTGGTTCATAGGTTTCTAGCTATTATCATTAATATTATTCATGGAATAAGAGTATAATTCATGGAGTAATATTTTTTTTAAATATTATTCATGGAATAGCAACAACTGGTGTACAACTGTTTTAGTTCATTCAAGGAAAAGTGCCTTTCTGATTAAATCCCAAACTACATCACATATTTGCATAATGGTGCATTACATGGCCACATTAGAGACTTACTGAAAGTAGCCAGAAGGCAGAGTGTCTTATTTGCACTAACATTTGGTTCAGTGGCAGGTCTATCATTTTAAGGCTAAGCTAGATAAATATGTGCAAATATTCTATGATTCTTAATTCACTTGCCAAAGTATCTTTTTCTCATCTTGCTTAAAATCTGGCAAAGTTGTGTAGAAAATAACTAGGGGACTTTCTTGGTAACCAGTTGATCATGAGTCAGCAAAGTGCCCTTGCAGCAAAAGCCAACAGTCCCCTGAGCTGCATGAGGAGGGAAGCATTGCCATCAGGTGGAGGAAGGTGATCTTTCCCTCTACTAAGCACTGGTGAAACACATCTGTCATGCCGAGTCCGGTTCTGAGCTCTCCAGTAGAAGAGAGACATGGACATACTGAAGCGGTGAAGTGTCAGTAGGATGGTGGAGAGTTTGGATCAGGAGGAAGCTGAGAGCACAGGATCTATTGAACACCTATGGCACTGTGATTCTCAGTTAAGAGAGAATGGAGGTGTCTGGGTGTAATATGGGAACGTCTCCTTACACTGATGCTTCTTTCTAAACCTCTCCTGTCCTTTCTTTTCACTCTTCTGATATCTCCACAGAAATGATCATATTCACTGAAGCTACAGAGACCAATGTGTGTGAGGGAAGAAGTATTTTAACAAGGATGCTCCATGTTGTTTCTTGAGTATTGAACCTAAAGAACAAATGATGTCTGATTCACTTCTCTGGGAGTAGCAACTGCCTTCTTCCAGCATGAAAATGCTTTTTTTTAACCCAGATTATAACATTCATTGTGTCACTACCCTCATAAGTTCCCTGACATTCTTCCTAGCTTTCTGAGATTTATTTATATACTTTCCATGTGGAAATCCTTTTGACTTTTGCTTAATGAACAATCATCCATGTTCTGTGGTCCTAATGCCAAATTACATAGACTAGACATGGTTCTTGTGCCCTTCTAGACCTACAATATGTGATTTGACTTTCTCAATTGGGAAAGGAGTTATTTTATTTTATTTATCACTGAAGTGATGCTGGGATTTTGTTGCAGCCCTTTGGAGGAAAGCTGGTTAATATATTACATCCAGGTCACGTTTGAAGACTGCATGGATCTTTGGTGGTGATAAGCTTCCTGGAGTAGTGCTGGAGGACTGCATATAGGATGGACAATAGGGCAAGATGCAATGGGCAGAAACCCATCCACAGGAACACCCACCTGAACATAAAGAAGAACATCTTTACTATGTGAGTAACTGAGCACTGGAACAGGTTGCCCGGAGAAGTTGTGGAGTCTCCTTCTTTGAAGGTATTCAAAAGCCGTCTTGACACAATACTGAGTGAGTGATGTGCTCTAAAGCACCCTTATTAAGCAGAGAGATCGGACTAGATGACCTCCAGTGGTCCCTTCCAATCTTACCCACTGCACCCAGTGAAACCCATTCCACCTCCTGGTGCCTACTGAAAATAGTTCTTGATCCTTTGTGTCCCCCCCAGACTTTGCCCAGCATTGCCCAGAGATTGCTAATCGGCCAGGATCAAAACTGCCATGAAACAGGAGAACAAGCCTTCTGGACAATCGGTAATTTCAAGCCACTCCCCAGCCTTTATTGTAGGCAAAGTTATTTCAACAAATATTTCAACAAACATTGTCTTACTACAAATGGTATTGTAGTATAGAAACAGTCTCAGGTTGGTTTTTAGCTGCACTCCAGTGGTGCAGGTAGAACATGGATGTTGACTGCTATTGCAATTAAAATTGGGTTTTCATCTTTTATCAATATGGATGTATACTCAAGAATGCAGAGAAACAATTAATGGAAAATTAGTTGCATCTGCATAAAAATATTTAAAAAAGAGTAAAACAGATCAAACCCCAAAGTTAGTGACTGGAGCTACTACTAATTTAAAGGGTGCTGACAGTACACAGTATTTCTTTCAGCTGAATTTGATTTTCCTCTAAAATTGCTCCAGAGTTTATAGACTCACTTTCAACTCAAACCTGAAACCATGTCCACTTTATAGATTTTCCTTTCAAATTGTTGTTTCTGGGCGGATCTGATTGTTGAGCATTTGATGGAAAGGTTTTGCTTGTGGAGTTTTTTTAATGTCATTTTCATTTCCCTTTCAAATTTTTGAAATGTCATCTGATGTATTTACTCAGATAAAAAAGAAGAAATCAGTTATCAGCCAAGACTGATTTAAATAAAAAGGGAAAGAAAAATACGCATTTACCTAGTACACGTAACTAAACTTAATTGCTTTATCATGTTGACTAACATCTTTGGAATTCAGAGAAAAGAAATTGAGAAATTCCATGGTTTTTATTTGCAATGACAGTTTTGTTTTGTAACATAAAGACCAAGCTTGAGGCTCTCTTAGTCATGCCTTCAAAATGAGAGGATCACTTGTTTAGTAAAAAAGTTATGGTTACATTCTGATACTCCTGGGCTCGAAACTCTGCTCTTCAAGCATTTTTTCAGCCTGTGCTCTCCTAGCAATAAATTGATCCTTGTACTAGAACTTAGGTACTTATAACTGATTGCCTCATTGCTCTATGTAAATATTAGTTTCTTTTCTTGCAAAGAGATATATCTACTCACACTGCAGTTTCGATAAGACTGGAGCATAAAGCTTGGGCTGCTTATTCTCACCAAGGCTGTCCAAATACTGGACTTGGAAGACCTTTCTCTTCTGCTTAGAGCTCTGACAAGCAGTCAAAGCACCTACAGTAAAATCACATCCCAGACTTTTGCTGTTGCATAAAGGGCCTGAGTTCAGATAAGAGTAAGGGAACAAGAGACAAGAAAAAGTGATAAGAATTCTACAGGCTTTAATTTCCTTTCTTTTTTTTTTTTTTGTTATTATTATTATTTGTTCCAAACTGTTGCTAAATATAAAATTCATTAAAATCCAACCTAGAACAAGGGTAGATTTGCCTACATTGTATTGCTTGATTCTTCAAGAACTGATCTGGAACAAGCACCCCAGTAAAGAAGTATAATTTATATTGTCAGAAGGAGAATTAAGAGTACGTGTAGTGAAGACAGGTTCAATCCTTGCGAAGCTCTTGTGAAAAAAAAAAATAGGTGGCAGACTTCTGGAATTCTTTCAAAATATTCAGAAGTGTGATATTTACTTTAGAAACAGAGAGGGGGAAAGTAAGGGAGACATTTCAGACTGTTGGCTACTGCTCTTCCACAGAGAGTGTCTTTGTGACTGTGTTTAAGAGTTTGGGTTAGAGCCAAACTAACAGATAATGTCTAACTTGTCAAAACCCTGACAGTGTCTGTCTCTTCAAGATCTGTACAATTCCAGTTGTCAGTGTTTAGGAAAGTTGAATTCAGACGAAGGCGGGTACAGAGACAGGTTATTATGATGCTTGGATAAATGGGGAGTTTGAGGAAAAATAGTAAAAGAGCTTGAATTATTCAACCAAGGAAAAGAAACACTAAAAGGGTAAGGTTTTTGTCCATAAACACATTGAGGAGGACAGATAAACACCAGAAAAGGAAAAGAGCTACTTAAGGACACTTGCAGCACAAAAACATATATATGTTTAAAAGAGCCATGAATAGATTTAAGTGGGAAGTTCGATTGACATTTCTAATTATCAGAGTATTGCGATGCAGGAACAACCTTTCACTTTGAGAAGCTGGGCAAAAAATCTAACCCATTTTAGAGCGGAGTTTGATCAGTTTATGAAAGGGATTATGCAATGTATTTGCCTGCAGATCTGTCTTTAGGCACTGGCAACAACAGTAGGCAGTGACTTGGTTTATCAGATTTATTTACAGGGATTAGGAAGAAGAAAATTTGGCTCCAGACCTTATCCCCTAATGCATCCTGTCTTGGCTTTTGGCTTATTATGGCCTTAAATACGAAAAGCTTCCTGACAAGCAAAAATAACATACTAATGCCTTAACACCTATCACCAGCTTTGCTCTCAACTGTGTCTGATAAGACCTCAAGGGTGGACCAGTGTCATATCACAGCATCTCCAACATATACCCTAGCCTCCTCTTCCCTCACTGCCATGATTTTGGCACACAACTCAAAAGTATGCACAGTCTTGCCACTGAAGACCTCAGAGGGGTCTATTGAGATCAATGGCTACTTAAGTTTGCCCAAAAGAAGCTGTGTGCATATGTGTGTGCATCTCTCCTTAAGCCTCTCTCTGTGTCATCTCAGAGTTTAAGGGCATCTTACTTGAGGAGTGACTACTCTTTACTTCTCTGGCAAAGTGGGTTCATCAGCCTGAGTGACACAATCATGGGATCCACCTGAGCTGTGTATGCCTGTGAAGCCACATTCTCGTTGTGAAAGAAGATCAGACTAATTAGGCAAATTAGACTGCTGACAAAGATGGACAATATTCCTGTCCCCATCCCAGATCATGTCTATTTTCCACAACTTTAATCCAGTCTCATGCTAGGTAGCAACTCAGGCATTACTTGAGGAGTTTGCCATCATTGTGATTTGATAACATAAGATGTTTTTCCAGTCATTGATTTTTAAATAGTTTGGAAAAAATTAATTCCCTGAGTTTCTCTTCTCCTATAGAATGAATTAGAACTTATTTTGTATTATTTTTGTTGAGAGAAATTCCCTAAAAATACTAAAGATTCCCATATGAAGGGCCTTGAGGGAAAGCCATAGGAGGAACAGCTGAGGTCACTTGGTCTGTTCAGCCTGGAGGAGACCGCATCGCAGTCTACAACTTCCTTGTGAGGGGAAGAGGAGGGACAGGAACTGACCTCTTCTCTGTGGTGACCAGTGACAGCGCCCAAGGGAATGGCCTGAAGTTGTGTCAGGGGAGCTTTAGGTTACATGTTAGAAAACAGTTCTTCACCTAGAGGTTGAAGTGCTGGAACAGGCTCCCCAGGAAGTGGTCACAGCACCAAGCCTGACAGAGTTTAAGAAGTGAATGGATAATGATCTCAGGCACATGGGGTGATTCTTGGAGCTGTCCAGTGACAGGCTAAGTGTTGGACATGATGATACTTGTGGGTCGCTTCCAAATCAGCATATTCTATCATTCTGTAACATGGTAGTATTTGAAATGAGAGTATGAGTGCTTTTTGATAGGCATTTCATTCAGTAGAAGAGCCAGCTTTTACAAAAGCTTGCTCCTTGGTCACTAGCTCTTGTTTACATGCTGTCAGTTCTCACTGGTCTAGCTGTTGGGAGGCTGCACAGTGAGTCAGGTTGGAGTCTGAGCAGAGTTAGAAAGAGCATGCAAAAATGTGAATGCATTTGCTGAAATGTGTGGCTGCACATAAAGCTGGAATGGGAACAAGTGAAGAAAGGAACAATAGGTGCTTAAATGAGACTGCTGCTTAAAGAATTGCTCGTTAAGCTACAGCTTGAGGTGTAGTTGAACCGTTTGGTAGGAAAATTATCTGGGGGCTGAGAGAGAAGTAGAGCAGGACAGTATGCAGAAAAATCCTTATTTGTGGGGAAGAGGGCATGACAGAGGTTAGTTAAGAGCTACATTGGCGACAAATGAAGCAAAATAATGCTCTAAAGAGTGAGTAAAGAAAACGCCAGCGAAATATTAAATCATTGCCAGAAAATAGAATACAACAGTGTACTCTATATTTATGGCACAGGTAAATTATATATCCTTCTAGAAAACAGAATGAAAAAGTAGCAGTTGAGGGATGCCTTGAGGATTCCAGATATAGATACTGTCAGTAGAAATGGGATAGTATCTTGTGTATGCATAATTGGCATCAGTGCACTTCACTCAGAAGTACATTTACTGTTAATCATATAACGAATGTCTCTGGCATTCAATTTTATCTATTTCTTCATCTGCTGGAGAATTATTTACAAAGTACAGGCTGGTACTTCATGCAGAGGCTGAAGATGACAGGAATTTCAGTACTGGGCTTGGTATGAGCAAGACACAATATTTCTTTAAAGTAATTATTCAAGAAGCCAGGGAACAGTTATCAGATTCACTGTCCTTTAAAAATAAAAATTCTGTGAATACTTAAAATCATCCTTTATAAAATAGCAACTTCTTTTGGGTAAACAGTTCTGTGAATCTAACTGCATTTAATTCACCAGTAGATACATAATTATAACTATACACCCCACAATGACTTCATATGTGGTAAATGTCATGCAGGAAATGAACAAAGAAATAGAATTATATTAGAAATGAAGTGTAACTACAGCATCTTAAAATCACTTTCTGAAATTATGACTCCCTGGTCTGTACATTACAGGAGTTTGACAGTCCAGGTTATAACTTAGAAAATTATTTCTACGCCTCTGTTTTATGTAAATTGCATCCTCTTCTGGGCTCAGTAGTTTTGGCACATTTTATCACCCTGAGTAGGTTGGAGTTTGTTAGTTTTCTTTGCTTAAACTAGAGGCTGGAGGTTTTTTTGAGTACTCCAGTAGTATGTTAGGCATTTTTTTCCTGCTCTTTTTAAAATGACTTTTCATAGCAACGACAGAAGTGAGATAGGTCTCTTGTGACTGTGCAAGGACCCCTCAGGACTGGAATATCTCATCAAATAGTTTCTGACAGTCTGGTACATTCTCAATAACAAAGAAGCAGCATGCACCAGCACCCTATCTAAGGGCCTAATGGTTTAGTATTTAACTAGTTTGGTGCACCGAGATTCAATTCATACTACAAGTATGGCTTTGAACAGTGGAGAATGTTTCAAATATCTACATCTTAAGGCAATCAGCACTTCAGACAGTGAACACCTTAAGCTAGGTAGTCAGGTTCAAAAGAGTAGTCCCTTTGAAACAGTGTTAGGTTTGTGGGGGTACATTTTTGGAAGTCATTTGTAGCCTACCGATAACAGGGAAAGCCTTCAAAAGCATAGGTTAGGAGTTAACATAAAGGAGTTAACCCTTTTTAGGGGTTATGTTATTAGTTCACAAATCCTTCTTAATCAGTCTTCTGACAGAGAAGCTGGTTTGGACCTCTATTGCAGTAGGTGTCGAGGAGCTAAAGACTCTTAACAAAGGTGTAGCAGGATAAGGATGTGTCGTACCAAGGATGGAACACAATTTATATACCCTTCCACCAGCTCCTAGAAGTGATGAACTTTGATAGCTTTGTAAGTGTAAGAATTGCCTGAAAATTTGGCAACATCTCCAGCAGTAAACAAAGAAGGCCAAAGGTTGCTCTCTGTCCCTGATGTCACTTGGCACACAATGTCCACAGGACTGAATTCTCTTACATCCCAAAACAAAGATGCAGCATCCATACTGCATGGTCATCTGCTCTTTGTAAACCTAAGATCACACCTAGGAGAAATACCAGCTGGCCTAGGGCAAATTCAAACAAATTAATCATGTGAACTATTATATGCCAGCATGTAAACAGATCCCCTGGCCCTGATTGCATATTGGTACAGACTCAGTCAAAGCCTACAGTGGAGCAGATACCTAAAAATGGTAGAAATACAGACAGCAAAGAGGGCATATGAGGCAATAGATATATTTAGGTTTGAGGTGGATAAATAATTTCCACACTGAGGTTCAGAGGTTTAGGCACAGATTTAAAGCTTGAAAAAAGCAGGTTTCAAACATTAAATGGTGTTCATGAAACCTTAGAAAAGGAGGTAAACTGCAAGTGTTCAGACATATTTTCCTTTTAGTGGGAAGGATTGATTTCATAAAGTGTTAATGACATTTAAAGTGACAGATGACTGTTGCATTTTTTTCTTGGCTCCTACTGTATATCTGCTGAGATATATGGTATATAACTGGCAAATACCTTCTAAAGGCAAGGTGATAAACAAATATATGTGAATCACCAACCCACATACAATCCATCAACAGGATAATGCTGCGTTGGATCATTTTTCAAAACCTACGGTACTTCACAGACATCAAATGATTATGACAGCTTAAGGGTGAAAAAGCTCTGGCCAAGGTTGTGGCCAGTTTCAAAGGTGTCCTTTTCTTCAAAGATTGTCTTTTTGAGTTTTATTTTACATCTTTATTATACTATTACTGCAAATTATTATAAAGTCTGTGGAAAGACCAGTTTATAAGTGGAATCTTGAAATGTTTATGGGTTTTAGTGGGAGAGAGTCAGAGGTGATGGTCTGCTCATATGAAGTTCCTAAAAAATTTGACCAGATTTTGTCATAAATAATGCATATTCTGAATGGAATACTTAAAACTAAGAAATGTTAAAAAAATTATTTTTACATAGCAATGTTAGTTTGTATTTGTAGTCCTACAGATTCTACTGAATTCATTACAGTGTTGATAAAAGGGCAGAGTTCAAAAGGAGAGATTTTGTGAAAGACAAAAGGGTTCTGTTGTCATAGAATAAGCAATATATCTCTAGTGCTGAAAGAGTTCCTTTTATCTATAATTAAAAAAAGAGAGATCAGAACACCTAAAGATCTTATTAATTTATTTAAGAATTTAAATATTTAAATGTTTGCTGGTCAAAGTTAAATCTGAGAGTGGCACAAACTTCTGTAACAGATCAAATCTTGAATTCACCGTGCTAGTGAAGTGGATCCTTGTGCCTTATGGCAGAGCGAAATCCAGATTGATACGTTTGGCTACCCAAAGAAAAATTTGATCTGAAAGATGGTCATTCAGACTTCTTTGAAGTGCTCAAGAGATAAATTCTCTTTGTTTTGTTTTCATTGCCTTATAAGAAAAGTTCAGATGTGCATAGTATTTTAATGGCTCTAATATGCAAAAATTATGATCATCAATGAATTTCATATAGCTTTCAAAAAAGAGCCTGTTCTGTTATCTACATCAATTCCAAATGTGATTGATGGATGGAAATAAATTTCCCGGTATATTCACCTCCTCAAAATCATGTGCTATGCGTTATTTATTGAACAAAGTTCTTTGTATTGCTGTACTTCAGCTATTGAGAAGGACAACACTACTCAGATTGACATAGCATCTGTTGGGTTGTGCAAAACCCTACATGCTTTTATTTTTGTCATAGAGCTGCCTGCAAAATGTTGATTTGATTTGCGTATAAAAATCTGTCAAGTGTTCTTTCATGAGGTGGTCATGTTTTTAATGTTGATTTGTATCCTTCTGCCTGTGTGAATTGTGTGTGTGTGTGTGAGCAGGTTACCAATGACATACTAAATTAAAAATACATATAATAAATATATATATATAATCAAAAAACCATAATGGCTGAAGTCAGGTCTGCTAGGACCTGAATTATTATTATTATTATAGCAGAATTATCCAAAGCACTATGGTCTGTTTTGCCTTAGATGGAAGCTGGCATTTTTTTGGTACCTTTCTAGAGAACTATCCAGTGACATCACATTCTGCGGTATCCAAAGAGTGAGGCCACCTCCACAAGCTAAGGGCAAATTCCTGGGAGATATTTTAGCAGCACATACCTGTTCAGTGTTTGGTTTGCTCACCAGCTGTCCAACAGAAGTAAGAGACTGCAAAGAAGGTGATGCATTTTAACTTATGAATTGGACTGAGCAGCCACAACATATTCTGAAATTTGGCTTTACCAGAAACCTTTTATAACTGATAAGGTATTTCAAACGTCTTGAGAATGGAAAGATACAGTTGATTTCTAGAAGATTTGATTTCTCTCTGCTTACTATATTTTTAATGTAATTGCTAGCATCTTGAGAATGAAATGAGGCTATTTTAGCAATATTTATATTTCAAATTTATCTCTAAAGTAAATAATTCAATCCAGTATGCTAGGTTTTGGGTTGTTTCCAACAGATAGTTTGGAAAGATACAGTAAGATTTGTAAGTAGCAATTTCCAGCTATGAAAAATTACTGTCTTATAAAATACTATCTTTAAATTGTGCCAGGTATAAATATCAAACTATTATCAATGTTACAAAATTATTTTCCCCCCATTAATTTATTATTTTAAGATCAGTACTGTCAAAGAATGTAGAGCATTTATTTACTTTCCAAAACACTAAAGAATTTGACAAACTGTCACTGGAAGGCCCAGTGCAAGCTTTGCTGTGTATGCACCTTTATTGTTTATGAATGAAAAGAATTCTCAAATTTACTTCTAAGAGAAAGTGATTAGTAACAGCTTCTCATGTGCATTATTCAAAATAATGTTACTCTTAACATCCAAGCAAACTCATAATTTGGAAACAGATATAACATGCATTTCTTTTGGTACATGGATTGGTGACATCCCAGTATTCCAGAATGGAAGGTGACTCCTTTCTGAACTGCTATAGACTGAGCTTTGCAGAGACATTCTTATCCAAAAATCCTTGAAGGGAAACAAAATCTCTCAGTTACCCTGAGTCACTTGCTGTTTGTCAGGCCCTATCCCTCAGTGCTAAGGATCATCATGTGACACATAAATGCTCCAACTGTTATATCAATCTGCAAGTCTGATTTGTACAGTCTAGATTTGATTTCAGTCTAAGTGTGGTTTTATGCTGTTGAATCTTTTCACCCTCTTGATGTCACTGGAACAACTCCCAGATCACAGCAGATTATGCCAGTAAATAAAAACAAATGTTTGGTCAGCTTCTGCTCACAGTGAACATGTTGTGAAGCTAGGATCCAGTATAACCCTCTTTTCATTTATAAGAGTGACCTAGTTATTAGTGTGTCTTTTTCATGCATGTACATATATGATATATCTAACAGTCAGTTAATTTTTCTATCACTTCTTTAATCCTGCTTCTTTTCCATTATTATTCTTATACCAGTTGCAAACTGCTAACCTATGAGTATTGTTGACATCTTGGTAATCTTCCCTGTGCAACTCATTGAATCTTTGAGATTTGACTGATATTCTGTGATTCATTATAAATTAACACCAGAGATCTTTTCAGGTTATTGGATGATCCAACACTTTCAGAGATTGGGTGCTAATTTTACAATTTTTATCTCCAGAAGATGTTTCTCCCTGTTCTTGGCAGAAAATATTACATCATTCTCAGGTGGAGAAGAATTTAATACAGGGCTTTGGGTCACTGCTGAAAATCTGAACAGGCATCAAAACTAGGCATAAGGACTGAATCTGTCTGTGGAGCTGATTGTAGTAGGCTCTGCTTCGGGTGCTGCAGAATGGCTTCTGCCAGGTTGCTTAGACTGAATGTGTGGAGACTGTCCAGGAGTCTGAATGGTGGTTTCTTCCACATATGTTGAATAAAAGAGAGTTCTGCCAGACATTCTTGCTCTTCTGTGTGTCTTTTAGAGCCTGATGTCTGCTGTTCTCTAGGAGTCTTAGTCTATTGTCTGTAATCAGGTTCATTTTTCTGTCTCTGGAATGGCTGAACACTAGGTGCATGGAGAGAAAGCAATAGGAAGTAGCAGTATAAATACATTTCAAAGTTATGACGTAATGGACCTAATAAAGACCTGATGAGATGATTCATCTAACAGGAACATTAACAAAACCAGTATAATTTATTCAGCACAGGTAGAGAGAGAAAAAGATGTAGGTGTTACCTTATGTGGTATCACTTGCTCTGATGTTAAAAATAAGAAGGGTCATAGACAGTCTCATAATTTCTGAGTACAATTCAAATGAGAAAAAGTGTCAACATTCTAATGGGAGGCAATAGATGAATACATATCAAGAAAATCATATGATGAGTCTTTTTTGTAAGCAGAATTATCCAAACCCCAGTACTCAGTGCCATCAGCATTCTTTGATTTCAACAATCTCCACACTGGGGAAGGAATATGCTGCTCTCAGGCAGTCTGCTAATTTTTGAAAAGTTTTAGTGGAAATTTTCTTTATAGAAGTTGGAGAATGCAAAGAGAGCTGACATTCTCCAAATACGATTCTCCTAATTTGGTAGAGCCTAAAGGAATGTTAAAAGGAACCCAGGCATTTCATGAGTGATCATGAAGCGGCAGAATTCATGACAAACAGGAGGAGCCGCAACGTGCTTCAGCAGAGCAGATTATAGAAATTCAGAGAACTGGTAAGTGAGATCCTGTGGGAGACAATTCTGAGAGAGAGTTAAGTGCAGCAGGCAGATCTCTAAAGCAACTATGTTAAATGCAAGTTTATGCAAAACTATGCAAAAGAAAACTATGCAAAATTGCAAGTTATGACAGTGCGGAGGAGGGGTAGGAGCTGTAGATCATTTGCCAAGGAAAAGAATTTGAAGAAAGATGAATGGATGAAAATATGAGGCCAAAAAGAGAAAGTCAAAAGCAGAGAGTGAAACCACGTAGTGCATAGGTGATGTTTCCTTCTCAGCATGTTAGTGTGCCAACAGGTAGAGGAAGTTAAGGAAAGACTTCATCCACTTCTCTGCAGGGCGAAGCACTTTTGTAAATAACGCCTGGAAAGCTGATGGATTTAGTTCATTCTTTGTTTCACTCAAAAGGTCAGTTGGGAGCAGATGGTATCATAACAAAAAGGGCAAGAGCTTAAAACAGAGAAAGAAAACAATTGAAATCATGCAAGTAAATGAGGGGTTTTTTTATCAGCTAGTCCAAAATGACATTCTGAAAATCTAGAATAGAGTAGAAAAAAGTCCTATCTTTAAAAAGAAATAGAAGAGAGGGGTTAAAATTTTAAGCCAGATTGTTGATTTCAATTCCTGCAGAAATAGGGAAAAAATATCTAACATAGTTGTCAACATTTAGAAAATAATACATAAAGAGAAAGGAGTGGTCAATAAAAACAGTCTCAAGCCAAAATAATCCCATTTTGTCATAGGATAAGGCTTCACATGGCTCCATAAAAACAGTTGATGTCATGTCTTGATTTTAGTGAGTTTCTGGACATGGTCTCCTAGACCACTCTTGTAAGTAAGCTAGGGACATTTGGTCTAGATAAAAAGGCTGCAAAGGAAAGATGTCAAACTATAGCAATATATTGAATGGGGTTTATTTTCCAGGAATCTGTCCTTGTTCCAGAATTAGTTGATATTTTCTTCAATGACTTGGCTGATGGAAAGGTAAGAGTGCTTATTATATTTGCAAATGATACCTGGTTAGGAGGAAATGCAGGTAGAGCATTAAAACTCAAAATATTCATGATAAGTTAGAGAAGAGATCTGAGACAAACCAAGAAGTAATTCAATAACAAAAAGTGTGTGGATCTGTACTGGGACAACAATAGCCATCCATCCAAGAACAGACACAAGACTGCTCATATAGCCATTGCATGTTTTTTCAGAAAAGGAGTGAGGACCTAGTAGAAAATTATGAGATGAACGGGAGTTGATAAAACCATGCATCTGTGAAAAAGCACTTGCCATCTGCATTGCAGTGATAATCTTGGAGGAAGAAAATCAGTTTCCAGCTCCCTGGGCTGCCCTGGTTTGACCCAACCTCCTGCTGTCCCTTGCAGTTTGGTGTTGGACATTGGTGGGCACCTGAGACACCTCAGACTGCAGGTGTCCTCCTGAGCAACCTGTGCTTCTGATCTACTCCTTTTGCTTCTGATCTGCTAAAGTCCTGATTTTTTTTAATTTAGATCTGTTGGAAAACATTCCATCCTATATTTATGCAGTAGCTTAGTCCTGCCTAGGAGTGATAGCATCCTGTAATTGTCCTACTGTGTAGCAACATCATTAGTATCAATTCCAAAGAGTGCTTTAGAACTGGATTCAGATTTGCTGAAAAGCCTACATTTTATTAAAAGTGTATTGTTTCACTTTTAGAGTTATCTAGAACATTTTTTTTCCTAAGACTTGTCCTTGAGCAGTAGTTTACTCTCACCTTCCATAGCTATATTCATTATCCAGACCTGCCCTTGAGGTAGTTTCTGGAACCACATTCTGGGTCAAAGATTATTCCCAGGCATTTCAATCCCAAAATACCATCATGGCTGAGTGTTATTTTCAGGGAGAGGTTGGGAGAACTGATAATAGAGAGTGTCACAATGCAATTCAACAGCAATAGCTGAGCTGTCACTGGGGCAGACTGCTCCAAACTCCAGCAAAGCCTTTCACCAGGTAGATATACTTTAAAAATATGAGAGATGTTGCCACTGTCATTTCCCATCTATATCATAGTAACAGAAGTGAGACAAGCTTTCACAGTACGGCTGATATTTGGAGGGTTACTGTACCACATCAGATTGGAGGATGTTCTGTTTCTGAAATATAAGTACAGCAAATGTTTTCAGGAAAGTTTTAAAGGTATTTACGAATTACATTGGAATTATTTTGGATTTCCTCTCTTTCTTTTAAAAAGATGGTTTAGTTGCAGCACAGCTAAACAAGTCCACTTTCAAAGGGGAAATATGAAGGCATTGTAATGGGAAAAAGTACTTATGCTATGTCACCAAATCACATAATGCATTATCTTATCCATCCCCAACCTTAAAAGTCGGAGCTAAGGCCTACTACAGAAATGGATTTGGCTTCTAAGTTCTGAGGTACTAAGGCCTTACAAATGTGTCTACCATTAATAAATCACATTAAATCCTCCATTTCGAGTCCTTTAACTGATGTCATGTCTTTGGGAAAAAGCATACATCTCATAAGAAAATGAGAAATACATTTTCTGGCAAGCTACTCCTCTACATTTGTCTTATTATTACCATTTTAAATCTGGAAGCATTTGGAAGCTACTTAAGAGGTTGGGAAGTTAAATTAATCAGAGATGACAGATTGGTAGGCAGATGAGATCAAGTGCTAACATGAATTGGTGTTATATGACCCTGAAATTTAAGGTACTGTCAAAATGTATAGCCAGTATATTTAAATGACATTTATAAATCAGATTCTCCAAAGGAAACTGATGTTTTAATATCATGTTCTTCTTGATTTTGATGTTCTTTATGTAGAAGGGGAATCACAAGCATTCAGTATATGTATGAAAGATTGTGAAAATCTATTTATTTTTTCAGCAGGTGCTTGAAAGCAACACACCCAACAAAACCTTCCTGACCTCCAAGAGTCTTCAACCTGCCAGGCTGGTCACATTGAGATACAGTCCATATAACAAACCTGCCACCTAGGGCCAACATACAGATTTGTGCAACAGGCTTGACTCTTCCTCTTTTTTTTTTTTTTTTTCCCCCCAGTGTGTTTCTGTGCATTTCTCCAACTAGAAGGATAATTAATAAATGGACATGGTGTATGGGACTGAACTAACTTGCTTAAGGAAAAATACTACACTGAGATATTTTTACATTTCAAGACATGTTGCCAATAGCTAAACTCAAGTAATAAAAAGTAATATGTTTTTATTCCAGTGATGATAAAAGTTATAAAAACAATTTCTTTTGTCAGTGGAGGCATGACTATTTTCTTCCTTTAGGTAAAGATGAATAAGGACTAGAGTTACACATTTTATTAAATAAAGAAATACAATTGTTTCATTCTCTGGCTTAGGAGGACAGATGGAATGTAAAACAAGGCAGGTTAAGGAGGCTTGAACACAAGTTTGTAACAATAACTTAAAAGTGAGATTCTAACCTGTAAGTAGGACCTATGTGATACAAATAAATGATAGCTGTGTGGCACATTTGAGCTAGATATTGGATATAAAATAGCAATTAAATGTCTGCAGAGCAGCTGCTTGCTTGTCTATAAGACATCTGGCTCTTTTCCTCAGCTCAGGAAGAACTTGCTGCTACAGCCAACTGTTGTGTTTCAGAGACCTGTTTTATTTTCCAGCATAAAATGTAAGTGCAATGTGACACAAAGCAATTTCCCCCATTAAACTGCTTAGAATTCTTAGGTTTTTTTTCCGTGGATCTTTGCTTCTTTTGCTATCCTTTCTATTTACCCTGATCTACTAGTCAGGCATGATCCTTATAATTGGCATAGGTTTCCTGCCTTTAAAAGGCCTGCTATTTTGTCTTAATGGTGCTTCTATTATTTAACACAGGCCAGGGAAAGACCACATTAAATGTTGTTTTATGAGCCAAATACAGTTGCCTGAATGCTTTGGAGTCAGGAGGCAGTAGCTACTGTCGTGTGCAGTGCTCTGCCTGTTAGTGCTGTCTCCTGGTGACCCCTCATATAGCCTCAAGCTATAGCGCAGTTTTCTTTATACTTTTGCTGATTTCTCACCCTCTCAAGGAATGTTGAAGTGTGGAGGAAGACAACAGGGAGCCATTCTTTCTCTGAGAGGCACACAGTACAACAAAGCTACAATTCACATGCTAGAATCTTTTCTTTTCTGTCCCCCAAGAAACATAGGTAATTTGATTTACTTTTCGAGGTGAATGGAATTCACTTTTGTCTTTCTGAAAACTACTGAGCTAGCTGGAAAGTCAAAAAGCCTTCTACTTCTTTTTTCTATTTTTCTTTTCCTGTTTTCAAATGCTTCATGAAGCACCCACTGACAGAAAATTAAGCTGAACCTAAAGATCAGCCTTTGTGGCTTGTTTGCTCCAGGATGGTTGGTATGTATAGGCCAACTTTTCTCATGAATTTTTAGGAGCCAGTTGGTATTTTGTTACCTATGTAAAAAAACCAGATGTTTTAGATATTTGGGGCCCCCTCCCATCCCGTCCCATCCCATCCTGTCCCTTTCTCCCTTTCTCCCTTTCTCCCTTTCTCCCTTTCCCGTTCCTCCTCCTCTCTCTTCCTTTCTCTTTGAGAAAGAAGTGGGAAGTCATTCATTGTCATCTGATGCTGACTTTTTACCTTAAGACGTGATCCTTAATACAATCTTTTTACACTAGCTGTTGACTTCGGGTTTATAAATTTGATTTAACAGCAACACAGATAAGCAGACTATACGCTTGCAAAGTACCTTTGGGATATGTTGTAGAACATGCACCAAATTCACTTTTACTATTGCTAAAATGAAGATCTTAGTAAATTCACTCCTAAGTTATCACTTTAAATTTTCAATTAAGTTATAATACCAAATTAATTCAGAGAATGAGACAACAGATTATATAAGGAGTTACTCAACTATGATATGTTAGTGTAAGGGTTCCTTTAGAATGCGAAGAAAGCTGTAGCTATAGCAGAAAAAAGTTTATCCTTTCACTGCATTTGGTCTGAAGCCTTTTTATTTTGGAAACTTTCTCCTTGATTGTGGTGTAATAGGAGGAGTTTTCACAGAGGACAATTAATTTTAACCAAAACCATCACCCATTCTAGCTAAAAAATATTTATGTTCAGATAGTTTGGAGAAAGTGTGCAGCCTTTTGTCCTGTAAAAATACATAATTTTATTTGGCAGGGTGCATTTGTGGTGTCTCTGTAGTAGATTTTCTATTACATTTATTTAAATACTCCCATTCTTAAGAAAATAAGCTAGATGAGTTGGTTTGAGAAATTCATTAAAGCCATTCCAAAACATGTTTTATATGAAAAATGGTTTAGCTACGCAGAATGATTGGTATGTCAAGAATTTCATTTCAGGCAACATTTTTGTTATTAGAACAAGCTTCTGTTGTCTACACAGGGGTTTTGTTCAGAAAGATATAATGCAAGATATGAAAAAAGCATCCTTCCAGTGTTCTTATCTGCTATGCAATACTTCTATTGTAAGCACAGATAATAACAATTCTAATATTTTTTTCATTTCCTTGGGTGCTACTTCTTACTCACATCTTATAATGGTCCTCATGATTTTACTGCTGCTTCTCTAGGGGCTAGGAAAATAATCAAAGAGCTTGTTTTTCAGTGTGCAGTGTACTTGTTTACTGAAACCTTAGAATTGTATGACTTTAAGGTGATCTTTTAAATCCCTTTTTGCCATTTTGTATTTCCTGTGTAAAATACAAAGGCTATCACATTAAAACATGTTTTCCTTATTGTTTTCTGCATCATTAAATCTTGACAGGCCATTTCTCTTCCTTTTCCTTTTGAAAGAATACCAGTTTCTGAAAAGAGTGGAAGGAGAGAGGACTGAAGTAGGTCACAGCCTTTGGTGACATAACCATGCCAGTCCTCTCAAACTATTCCAAGAGCCAAATCATCCAAAGATTGGAAAGAAAATGAGAATCCAATTAAAGACAAAATAAACAGATTGATAGTTTGTTCAGTAGGTTTCTGTGGTTTCTGCTATGTTTTGTTCTTGTTTATATCCTGTCCCACCCTTGCCCTTCTGGAAACTTTATTATTTCTGGGTTTTTGTAGACTGATAAGCAAGTTTTAAAATTCTGGCAAACCAGTACAACTGCAGCAATTGAATGTGTAGGATCATAGGTTTCTCCAGATAACAGAAACATGTTTCTTTCCACCTTGGAAGACATCTACCGCACTTTATAATTACAGTGACTATTTTTACACAACCCTTGCTTCCTGAACAGCAACCACATTCCCAGAGACTGCTTGCATATGCCAGCAACAGATAAAGTTAACACAATCAACACAACTAAGGAATGGCAGTAATGCACTGGATGGTGCTTGCTCTCTCATTTCTATTTTTGGTTCCTTTTTTTTAAAGTTATCCTGCCCCATCCTGACAAAAACAAACAAACTCCGACTAAAACAGAAAATTAAAGTGTGAGATGCTTGCTGGGAGATAAAACACCTGATTATTTTATGTTTCCTCTGACAATGGGCTGAGGAGGCAGTGATCATCACAAGTTCATCACAGCTATTGGAAGGGAAGCATCACACTTCACTTGATAACATGAGCTCTCTGGATCTACTGTGAAACCATGACATGGTAGCCCAGAGCAACAAGTGATTTTCTTAATGCATTTTTTGTCTTGTCTACTGTAGAATGTACAAATTACAGTGCAGTCAACAGCAGCCAATACCTGGAGCTTCTCGAAACCCAGCAATTGTTTGGATACCACTATACAATGCATCCTAGATGCAAAGGACACAAAAGAATGATAAAAGAGGAAGCTGGGATGACCTTGCTCCCAGTGTCTCCTTTCAGGTCAATGTCAAACACAGCAGGGAAGGGAATAGAGATCAACCAGCAATATTCTGCATGCCAGAAGAGTGAGTTGGATACTGCATCCTGAGAGGAGTCTGAGAGAATGTTTTAAACATTCCTTTACCCTATCTCTAACCAACAGGATCCTGTAATTTCTAACCATTTCCCCACTTGCCTGTCCCTGAGTGTCAGCAGTAGGTACAGTTGGGACACACAGAGTTGAAGCATTTAAAGGATGGGATGGCAGTTTTCTATAATTTGCAGTTGAATTTGACTATTTAAAGGTCACTTCTCTTCTGTACAAAATCAGTTTTCCTTGCTCCCATTTTTACTTTAACATTTGTCAAACTAAAATAATTAAGGAGATGTTAAATATGGGAAAAGAAATTATTTTCATCCATCAAAGAATTACTGAACAATTGAGGTCAGAAGGGATCTCTGGAGATCATCTGGTCCAACCCTCTTCTCAAGCAGGTTCACTTAGAGCAGGTTGCCCAGGACCTTGACCAGACAGATTTTGAATATCTCCAGGGATGGAGAATCAAAAACCTCTCTAGGCTACATGTGCCAGCAATCAGTCACTCTTACAGTGAAAAAGCATTTCCTGATATTTAGATTAAATGTCCTGTATTGCAGTTTGTGCCCACTGCCTCTTGTCCTGTCAATTAAAGATAATGTAGTATACTGTAGTGAACCAAGTAGATGGAAGCTAACTCATGTATTTCATTGTAGTGTTCAACTGAATTATGTAGCACACCAGAGTCTCTGGCAAAATAAGGTGTACATTTCTGGGAAAGAAATGAAATTGCATGATGAAACCTCCTCAGAACTGTCGACCAGGGTTTGGTGTGGGACATGTCTTTAATTTGAAAACTGTGAACTATTACCTTCAGTCAACTTGACAAGCATCGTTCTTCCAACATTTAGTCTTCAAACCCACAAATCTCAGCAACAAGTACCCAATAAATCTTTAAAAATGAGCAGTAGGTAAGACCTGCTGCTTTTAAATCTCTTTCAACCTTTGCTTAGCTGCTGTCCTTTACATTGCTGCTACAGCTACCTAATTTTACTCTCCTGCATTATCAGCTGTTCAGGTTTTATTATGATGACTATTCATAACGGTTTTTTTTTTCTCTTGAACAGTGGAAGATAATAGCCATGTCATAGTCATCCAGCACTAACTCCAGACAACAACCCTTTTGATGTCATGGCTGAGTTCATTCATTCAGTAGAATGCTGGTGGTCACTGTGTCATGGGGGAGTGGGTGCCATGGGAGGCCCACGATGGATATAAAAAAGGCTGCAACAGCCTGGGCTGACAAGGGCTGATGCCCATGGCAATAGGGAGTGGCTGGTTCTCCTTTGTTGCATCTCCTGTCAATACACTTGGATGCCTGGACAGGTATTAAACCTAACCATGCTCCTGTCCTTTCCCTCCTCTGCTGCTCAGATGGAGAATATTGCAAGTTTCTGAAAGGACATGGACATAAGAATAATAAAACACTCACAACCCCAGTCTGTACACTATCAAGGTCCTACAGGCACCTGGAAAACATTTACAACCTTGGACAAAGGGAGCTCCACACCACTGTCCCTATATGTGTCCATCGTGGTCTTACAAGGAGCTGGAAGGTCCCCAGCGCCATGGATAAATGAAGCCTCTCAGGACCCACCTTTTCTGAGTGAAATTTACTGTGAAGTTTCTGATTCATGAACATATTAGCCGCTTTTCATTTGTGCTGTCTTTTTATGGGAAAACTTTTGAGGTTTTTCCTTTTGCATAGTGATTGCATAAGCCTACATTTGTTAAAAAAAGATCCCCCACAGTCAGGCTTTTTCTTATAGACCAGGTCATCAAGGGTAAGGATTCATCTTTCAATATCTTTCACCCAGTTCCTATTCTCCTTTTTGGTCATATCTCTCCAATCAGACAGAGCAACTGTTACCTGACAGAAAAAATGCCTTTCCCCCTGCCCCGCCCCCCCGCTCCATAAAGTCAAAAATCTCCTGCCATTCCCTTTTGTTACATGCTTTTTTTTTAGTAAGAAACAGCAAATCAGGGACTCTGACACGAGTAACTCAAGGCTACTTTTGGAAAACCTGCTAAGATAGAAAAGAGGCAGGCTATTTCGTTCTTGCATGAATCCAGACCAAAATTACTTTTTCATATGAGAAAGCAGTGTAGCGGAACTGAAGATCACTTAGACTGTAGTTGTACCACGTGAAACTTTTTTAAAGTTTTGTTAAAGAAGGGTGGTGGATAAATAGCATAAGGTAGGTAGCATAACAGCAAAATCATCCTATAACAGAGACAGGGATCTAAGATTTCCTTGGAGACCTAACATATGGCATAGTGACTTGACCTTATTGTTATTGTAGTTTTATCATTCTTATTTGTTTTAATGACTATTCCAATAGTATCTGAAGGTTCCAGCCAAGGTTAGAGTTTCAAGGGGTTTTATATACAAAAAATATAAAATAAGATTGTTCCTTCTCATCCATTGAAAGTTTATATGGTCATTAAACACAGCACTGATATTAATGGTAATATCACACAAAGATGTTCACATTCAACGGTCCTTAAACCCAACCCCTACCATAGCACATTGAAGTCTTAATTTTGGTGGAAGAAGTTGGCTCTAAAGAATAAAGTCTTTATGCAAGTCTATCATTGTACTAAATTAACCAAGATTCCTGGCTGTAAACAAAGAGGTCTTGGTGTGCTTCTTTCTTTGTTAAGTTAATGCCAGGAGTAACACATAGTTCAAGATATAGAATTAGAAGAAATACATCAATTAAAATATTTGAAATATAAGACTTTTATTTCACTGATACCGACAAATCCTTGCATCTTTACGCTTTTATGCAAAGAAAGGTTTATCAAATTAAATCATTTGGTGTTATTCAGATGGCACTAGGAAGATAATAATTGCCTTTTAGGAAAGAAAAGGAAAAAAGTTAATTTAAATAGACTAAAGCTGGTGTCATCTTTTGCCCTTGTAGTCCTGTTTCTTTGAAGTCAAAGCACTAAAAATCTATGTGCAAAAAGAAAAAAAAAAACGTGCAGAGAAAGAAAATGTAGCCCAACTTTTATATTGTCTCAGAGAGAATATCTGTATTGAAAAAAATTCTCAGGCTACCTCTAAACAGCCACCACAGCATTCCAAAAGTGGTTTAATCGTGTTAAAATGGTACTCCCCTGGGTCTGTTCATCTACCTGAGGAGTACCATTAGCCCAGGGAAAGCACCTTATTAATACAGCTATACTTCTTCAGTATCTGAGCCAGCTTGTTCACATTTAGCTGATATATTACACCATCTAGGCTTAGACTGACTTTGATTTGTTGTCAGAGAAGTGCATA
>WEIV01002903.1:2292-62015 GCA_013390005.1 Calyptomena viridis
TATGCATCTAATTAGAGTACCATACCAAATTGGGTTGCTCTTATAAAACACCAGCCTTCAAAGAATTTTGAATAAGCTTTTGTGGTAAACAATTAATCACAAATTGTTTACTCAGCCACTAACAATGAGTAACAAGCTTCTTTTACTAGCAAATGTTACAGTACCCCACAAAGCTTGCAGTCTTTGGCCCCTTAAATACTTGCCTAGTTCACGGTCAGAGTTAAAACTTTCGGAAGTTACAATAAATACTCAATTATAAACATCAAAAGGAATATAATAAGTCAAAGTATTTCCTCTAGATTTTCAGTGTAGTTTTTGGNAGTGTAGTTTTTGGCTATGTCCCAAGTCTCAAAAGCTCTTCTAAAAATCTATCATTATTTCCAAATGCTCCAGTCCTATGTTTCAAGCCTATCCACACATATATCTACACACATTAATTGTATATGCTCCAGCTGCACTTCATAAATTTGAACTTGGACTCCAATACCTAAAAGGCAGAAATTAAACCTCACAATTTTTGTGCTATTTATAAAAGCAACACAAACTGCATTTCTCAATACATGAGGTCGGTCTTAAACAAAGCAATTAGCTCAGTTTGATGCTCACTTATAGAGTAAGTAGCAAATAATTTTTTGAATACTATTGTAGGACAGGCAGAAAGCTTTGTTTGTGAAGTATACAAATCCTTCTTGTTATATCATCTTCTCTCCTTGCCAAGACATGTCAATACTAAATGTTTTTTCTTAAGGAAATGAGTACAAAATACTGCTTATTTTTAACATACAACAGAAAAGTCTGCTCTGCTATGAAGCAATGGTCCTATTAAACTAACACATGGGGAGTTAACAACCAGGATGCATTATGCACTTCCGTTATACTAATTTTGACCAGTAGAAAATCTGAATCTGAACTTTTGCCTAATCTTTAAACATGAGGAAAAAAGTAAAAACTTTATACTTGGAGAGCTCAAACAGAGTTACATCATAAGGAACAATGTGCAAACTGAAGACTGAATTTGGTAAAGTTTTGAAGAGTCAAATACTTCACTGATTTCAATGTAACAGTTCTCCAATTGTGATCAAAACTCAGAAAATAAATGTCTCCTGAAGTATAATGACTTATGAAGGCAAATACACTGATTCAACATAGTAAAATAAGGAAAGAGTACTGACTTGTTCCATTCAGGTCAACCATTAGACCATCTTGTACATGATCTTGAATAAGCTGTAATGTCCTTTCAAATATTTCCCCAGCTCTTGCTTGCTCAACAGTGTATGGGTCCCTTGGGTATCGAAATAAGGCTAGCAAATCATTTGGAGAACGAGGGCGACTGATAGATAATTTAGAAAAAAAATAGTAAATTTACACAGGAGTTACAAAACAACAGTACTATGTAAATCATGTAAATGTTCAGCAACATAATTAGTACATACCTTGGTACTCATCTCAAAATGGAAGGCAAACCAAAAAGAAAAAATTTAATAAAATAATAAACCATTAAATATTTAATAGCATTTTAATACACATTAACTCGGCAGAAATACTCTTGTGAATAGATATCTCAAAAGGACAATAGGAATCTTTACATATTAAACTATTAGTATTCTCAGAACTAACTAGATGTTAACAATGCCTTTTAAATAATAAAATGGCTTCTAGTTTAATAAATCTTCCATTATTTCTAGTATATACAAAATTAATTCTGACTTCTCAACAAAAAAACCTAAAGATACCTGTCAAACAGATGTGTACGTGTTGAATTTATGGCTCTGTCAACAGTCGCAATTGCTTCTACAATTGATGTTTGTACAAAAGGATCTCCATTTCGGCTGACATTGGGAACTACAGAAAGAGGAATTCCCATGTTATTGCAAAAATGGCCACACACAAAAAGATACTTCTATAAAACAGAGTCTAGACACGACATCATTTCAGTTGTACAAAACAAACCCTTGTTCTTTAAGCATTAGTTCGTTCAAATTAAAAATTCTTAACCATTTTGGAATTATGTCAAAGCATATTACAGTAGAACAAAATTCATTTAAAACAGAAGTTAATGTAAGTTATCTTGATTATAATTCTAAAACAAAATAAAGTTAAGAAAAATGCATACAGTGTTTAACTGTCCATTAATTAGACCTACAATTTCAAGTACAGATAATCAAAGAAAGAATGAATTATTATTACAGGTTTTTTCGGGTGTGGTGTATTATCAGGTTTCAGGGGTTGGCGTCAAGAGCCTGACCTATATCCACTGAAATCAATACAGACTTCTCCTTTGATTTCAACTAGTACTGAATTAGTATAACAAGCAACACACAATAATTTTAAAGGGCAGTAAATATTTTATTTATTTTGATCACTACTTTTTTTTCTACTTTAAAATTATCTTTTTAGTACTAGGTTAAAAATCACATGTTTAAAAGCTATTTAACAACTCTGCACAATACTGGAAACTCACGGATAGGCATCTGCCTTTTTTATACAGTGCTCGGTTGCAGCTGGATGTTTGTACAGCCTATGTAGGGCTAATAACCCTCTTTTCAGTCTAAATGAAGAACTATCAGATCCAGGGGCAATAGCTAACAATTTCCAGAGGCTGTTTAGATTGGAGAAATCACAGAGGAAGAAGGGTAAAGCAAGGAAAATGTCCAAAGGAAATATACTGGAATAAAATCAGCAATTGTACAAATCAGCATATATAAAACCTGGTGTTTGCAAGCTTTTCATGACTTCTTTCTCTTTTCTAGGCAATTTTTCATTATTTCTGCATAAGTGGCAGCTTAAACTCTCTCTGTATGAGTTTCATAGTCTAGACCTAGGCAACCAAACTTAACCATCTATATCATCAAATAAAACAGGCTCTGGCACTTCATAGGGGTAGATGAAGCTCTTTCCTGTGCCCTGAGGCCATCCTCAACCTACTCCTAGCATCCAAAATGAGCTGACCCTTTCCACAGTGCCTGAGGGCAAACAGTCCCTGATCTGTCCCAACAGCCAATTGTCCTCTTTGCTCGACAGCTTCATTTTCACAGCAACCATACAGAAACATTATCAGACCATATAATTTAAAGGTTTGCTACTCTCATTTTAGTTGTTTCAGAGAATGTTGCATGTGCCATGAACCATTTGAATAGTGGAACACTGCACAATGTGAAAATACAACGGTTGATTACCTTCCCTAGTGCTGCCTGCATTAGATGTAAGCTTGGTG
Source organism: Calyptomena viridis (assembly GCA_013390005.1). Taxonomy (NCBI): domain Eukaryota; kingdom Metazoa; phylum Chordata; class Aves; order Passeriformes; family Eurylaimidae; genus Calyptomena; species Calyptomena viridis. Next base: position 5,507 of record WEIV01002903.1, read on the forward strand.
TTCACATGCAGAGCTACTTTTCTGATTAATGGTACACGTGGGCCGAATTATAAAGCTTGGTCAGATGTTAACTAGACCATACTTGATTTTTGTTTAGACTGTTTATTACTAGCAGGTCTCTTTTTAGACTGAGAAATATTAAAAGTTAAAGCTCCCTGCAAGACACTCACATAATGCTTTTTTTTTAATTTAGGGAGGGGGAATGTTTTTTACAAAACAGAAAAGGATCGAATAAAATGGCAGTAGAAAAGCATCTTTAAAATATTACTCAACATGGCCAGCAAAAACTGTCCCCCAGCTTCTATAGGCTTGCCTTTATTCTGTCTCAATGTTAGGAAAATATCTTATGCTTCTACCAGGTTTTGTAGTTGCCTGATTTCAGCAGATGAGAATGATCAGTTGAAACCCGCACTATGTGAAATGAAACTCATTTCCACTGGAGTTTTAGTTCAATTCGTGGTTTCATTTTCAGAGCTCTTATTGATTTGAGATCTGGCTAATCTTTCAAAAACAAAAACATTTTTTTGCTATGCATCTCCAGAGTAACCAAGATTAAATGATTTCTATGGACTCCCTTTCCTATCTTCATATATGTAGATGAAAACTTATTACTGAATGATTCCTAGCCCTACAATTTTCTCTCCTCCATCACCTTTACAAATTCAAGAAATACTATTTTTTATAGAGGAAAGTATAGATTAAGGCTACTAAAAGCAACTTAAGCCAGTTTTATTGGTACCATGTGATTGATATAATCACAATCAATATATTAGAAAAATCACTGATACATACTTATTAATAGTAAACAATATACAGAACATCAGAAATAACTTTGGGAAACAATATCCAATATGTTGAAGAAATCACTGCTCTATACTAATTCTTTAAAGATACAAAAGTATTGTCTCATAGATTCTACTGAAAGAGAAATCACACAGTGTTGTTTTATTTTCCATCAAAATTAATCAGAAAAATCAAAAATTTTAGTTAATAAGTCAGAAAAGCAGTATGGTCAGTCTTTGTAACAAAGTTATTTCATTAGCCTCTTTGGATGTTTTATTACCAATTATTACTTACTAGTAATTGATAATTATTATTTGCCTTTATTTCTCTCAAATAATTAGAAGAAGGTCAAATATTCTCCTTTCATAACTGTTGCAGCGTGATTTTTAACCAAGTGCTAAAAGTGCCCATTTGAAGATGCCAGAAGACTTTTTGTCAAGTTATGACCAAAGATTAGACTCTGTATTTGACTAGTAAATTCTAACAGGTTCAAACAATATCTCAAAAAGAAAGTTGAAAGACCAACTTGGGCCCAAAGCATAGTTTGTTTTGAAGCTTAAATCCTAGAGACATTCCTATTCTGACAAAAGAAAAATACGAATGAAAGAATTAATTTAATATTTTGTTAATATTTTTTTTCATCTAATAATCCAACACATACCTCTCAATCACATATCTTACCATTTACACTAAGCACCATACTAACAGAGGAGTATCCTATGGTATTCCGGGCAACACATTCATATCGACCTTCATCAGCTGTTCCAACATCGCGAATGGTAAGAAATCCCTCTGGACTAACATGAAATTTTCCACTCTCAGTTACTTGTACTCCTTCCTGCAGGAAAGCCCAAAGTTTAGTTATCCTAAACACACTTGCTTTCATACATGATTTTGTCATCTTTTTCTCTTCTATTTTCACTTTTTATTTTATATTTCTATTTTGTATGCCAAGATCATAGTCAGATAGATTTAGATAAGCTTATATAGGAAAATCACACGTATTTCTAAATTGCACAGTGTATTTCTTTACTTTTAAAAGTTTTCATTATTATAAATCTAAGTATTTTAATAGTTATAGGCTCTCACCACATAAAATCTATGGCCCAAAAATAAAATAGCACCTCTTAAGAACATATATATTTAATTTTTCTCGAAATTAACCAACTGAAATAGATGAAGAGCTTTATGCATATCAGTTTTTCATGTGCTGAGCATTTAGAAAGTACTTAAGGTTCATTAAAGTACACTTTCTAATGTTCACTAATTGAAAAGAAGAAGATAATAAGATAAAATTGGAAAACAATATTAGTAACTCATTAATTCACTGGTAACTATGCTAATAATTCTATAGTTTGATATAGCAATTATTACACCAATAGAAATCAAAGCCGCAGAGAGGTTACAGGTTACTGAAGCCTGTCCTTGTTGAAATGTCAACCTAACAGTGTCACAAGTCTCACCAATACAGTATTTTTTATTGTTTTATATCTGTAATATCATTGAAAGTGTGAATATTTATAGGAAATTTACACAGACCTGTCACTAAATACACAGACCTTTTAAGGCACATATTATGAATTTTAGGTGGTCTATATAATGATTTGCATAACTATATATGTATATTTATCCATATAAAATTCAGGTTTAGTATTTATAAACATGCTCCATATTGAAGCTTTACTGACTGAACTTTAGGTAATGTTTTCAGACACCAGAGCAAGCAATAATTTGAAATTGTTCACTTTAAATAGCTAATTATGAAGAGAGAGAAAGTCCACTGCCTTTCCGCAATAACTGAATATCTAGTACCTTATTCCATGTAATGACTGGCTCTGGTTCTCCTTGAGCACTGCATGGGATCTGCACATTTGTGCCAACCTCCACAGTCATGTCACTGGGAACACTGGCAAATACAGGAGTCACTAAAAAAAATAAATGATACATTGATAAAGTATGAAATAAAACTGGCGCAGAAGATGTTCTAAAGAGGTCAGGACTCTATTTTTATCAGTTACTGGACATTTCTTAATCTATAACACTATTCTATCTGGAAGGTTTTAGTTGCTTACAACTTTGTCTTAGAGATCAAGCTCCTTTCTCCTGGAGAAACTGGCTTCCCATGGCATTGACAGGTATATTTTTCACTGGGTTAAAAACTGCCGGGTGACCAGGCCCAGAGAGTGATGGCGAATGGAGTTACAGCCATTTGGCGGCTGGTCACAAGTGGTGTTTCGCAGGGTCCAGACTTGTTTAATATCTTCATCAATAACTTGGATGAGGGGATTGAGGGTACCCTAAGCAACTTTGCAGACAACACCAAGTTGGGTGGGAGTGTTGATCTGCTGGAGGGTAGGAAGGCTCTGCAGAGGTATCTGGACAGGCTGGATAGATGGGCTGAGACCAACTGAACGAGGTTCAATAAGGCCAGCTGTTGGGTCCTGCATTTGTGTCACAACAACCCCAGGCAGATCTACAGGCTGGGGGAAGAGTGGCTGGAAAGCAGCCTGGTGGAAAAGGACCTGTGAGTGCTGTTTGACAACTGGTGGAACAGGAGCCAATGGTGTGCCCAGGTTGCCAAGAAGGCCAATGACATCCTGGCTTATATCAGCAATAGTGTTGCCAGCAGGACCAGGGAAGTGATTGTCTCCCTGTACTTGATACTGGTGTGGCTGCACCTCAAATCCTGTGTTAACTTTTGGGTCTTTCACTACANGCTTTCACTACAAGACATTGAGGTGCTGGAGAATGTCCAGAGAAGGGCTAGTAACAGGATAAGAGGAAACGCACTTAAGTTGCATATGAGGACATTTAGATTAGATCTTAGGAAAATATTTTTGCATACGAAAGAGTTGTCAAGCACTAGAACAGACTGCCCACGGAAAAGTCACCATCCTTGGAAGTGTTCAAAATATGTGCAGATATGGCATTTAATGACATGGTTTAACAGTGAATATAGTGGTGGTGCTACATTGACAGTTGCACTTGATGATCTTAAAACCCTTTTTCAACCTTAACAATTCTATGACTTCCTGCCGTCTGCTTTGGGGTGATTTTAAAATATTTTTAACTTCTAACATAACAGGCTAGCACTTGTCAAAATCAGTTGAGTTCCATGAATTTAGAGCTCTGAAAAAAAATTTCTGTAAACAGCTAAATCTGTACAATGTCATCAGATTTAAAATCCCATTAACTTCTGTGATCTATTTTTAAGTTTAATTTTTTAAGTAGCAACAACAGCTATTTTTCACACGATAAAAGCAAAACCTTCCACAACTCATTCAACTGTGAGTCTCCCAGCCTGACTTGCTGAGGCACTAAGCCTTCACAGAGTTCCTATTTCCCCAACATCAATAAGCCTTAGGTCTTAAACCATCAAAAAATCAACTCCAATTTTAAGGACAGAGTACACTGTTACCTAAATCCAAAAAAATTTTTTAATTCTAATTTTCTTCAAATCCAGATTGACACCTGGCACTCAGATATCATCGTGAGAAGCACATACAAGGTTATGAACACATTAAGAATTATATTTCTGCTGTAATGTATCAGTATTTTGTGGGGAGTGGGAGAGGGCACAGAGTTGTGTTTTTACAGAGTATTTGGCCACACAGCTTACATTTATTCTACCAATCAAATCTGGCCCAGCTATTAAACTGCTTGTAAGCAAAAGGCTGTCAAGGACCAGGAACCATTTCAAATAAGGCATCCAGAGGCAGGTGTCCAGCACTAGGAACTAAGAGTCTGGCACTATGGATATGAGCCATATCCTGCCAGCAAACAGGTCTGGACCACTAATCTATATTCGTTAACACAGATTTAGCCACAGTGACCAGAGACTAGATATTCCTCAGATGAACAATCCTTTTGTTAGAAACTAAGAATTAAAAATGTTCTCTTCTTGCACAATTGAAAACAGCACTACAATTAATCTATGGAGAGCTCCAGTGACTGGATTTTGCAACCTGAGTTGCACAAAAAATCATTTTATTAAACTTTACTCCAGTTCAATGAAGCTTAACACAGCTGGAAAGCTACAAAAACTTTTAAAACTGAGATTTGTTTTCTCTAATTTTAATCAACAATTTTATTTGGTAAAAAAAATTGTCTCGTTTTTGACAAATCCATCTCCTAGTACTACCCTTCAGCGGAATTTTTTTCTGACAAACTTCAAAGCTCAGGAAGACATTTGAGCCCCTTTCACTGAAATACAGTTTAGAATTAGGTCATTAAAAAGAAATGCTTTGAATTAAATGGTTCATCTCCTTGAATTTAGCTAAACAAAGTACTTAAATAAATTATGAACATTAATAAGATTATAATTTAACCTAGAAGTAGCTTACTTAGAATTTGCTTGAAGAAAAGCACAAAAAATTGAGTTTGGGGTTGGTTTTTTAGGGGGTTTTTTGTGTGTGTCAGTTTATTTTAAGTATAAGGAATTACTTTTTTTTACGAAGTTCATTCTGCTGCTGTAACATAAAGGATTCTGTTTGTGGAGACAAAACATTATGTTAATGTTAATATGAGTTAATAAATCAGTTAATTAATTAAATAAACAGTGTTAATATAACACTATTTAGTTAACAGTATAGGCCCTTATCAGAAACTAGACTTTTCACAAAACATTTTCCAAAGCATGGGAATATTGTCATCCTCAAAGCAAACCTTCACTCTTTACCAAAGGAAAAAAGGAAATCAGATTAATCTCTTCACCAGAAGACAGACCGTTCTAAAGGAATGATGCCTTGTACATATATTGGTAAATATCCATACATTAAAAACCACCTGGGATCTAAAAGTAGATATACCCAGAAACAATCATACACAGTACTGTGTATTGTAGTGTAAGCCTAATTTTTTTTCCCCAGCAGGTGTATATGAAAAGCATACCTCTAGGCTGTACAGTCAGGTATACAACAACTCGTTGAGATCCAATAATGTTGACAGCTTGGCATTCATACTGTCCCTGGTCATGCAGAGCAACCCTGGAAATCCTTAGGGTTCCAGAGGACAGAACTAAGTGTCGTCTGTCAACGGACAACTGGCCTCCTGGAACACACAACAACAGCATTTGCTGTTTACAGCAACAAAGTCCCTTCGTGTCAAAGAAAGGGAAACCCAGAAGGTTTTAAAAAGCACTGGAAAAAAAAACAGTTTCTTAGCACCCACCACTCAAAAAAAACCCCCACAAACAAACAAACAAAACCCCAAGAAGTTTGACACCTTTACATCTCAGAAAATAAACATGAAAAGCAAAAAAATTATACATGTGCACACAATCATAATCCTGATCTTTTCTGTGTTTGTGGTAGAAATAAATCTTTTATCAGTATGATAAAGCATCCAAATGAGAAGGCATAAAAACACCAACATGTGTTACTGCTCATTTCATATTATTGCCATGTGTGTAAGACACAATTCCTCTCATGTGCCTAAGCCATGTAGGCAATCCATAGAAAAAAATATACAGCCCTAAAACAATGGAATATAAAACATTGAATGCACATCAGTGTCTGTACCCTGTCCTTCCTTTCTGGACATTTCATTTGACTGGAGTAGTCTCAGTAGAGGGAGAAATAGAGACATAATCAGCAAAAAAATGATCAACAGTTTGTTAACAATCTGCTTTATCTGCCATAATTAAAAATTTCCAAGAATTGTTTTACCTGCTAGAGCTATTTCATTTTAATAAAATGGAATATTTGCTTACTGGTAAAACATCCACTACAATATTTGCTCCTGCTAGATTTGGCCTAATGCCTTTAGAGCCATAACTTGATAAAACAGTCAGCAGAGTGCACCCCAGTGTTCTGTCAGCACACATTAAGTGACAGAGACGCTGAAACACTGACGCCAGTTACAGGCTGAGCTGTTCTGGTTTCTGAAGAGAGCACACCCCACCTAATTTCAGATCTCCAGTTAATCACAGCCATCTCCATTTCTTCTGCAGTACACCATCAATGACAGACATTGCCACGTGTGATTTGCCCCATATTTCTTAAATGTTTGTTACTAGGAATCTATTATGGATACATATATTTTAGTGACTCTTTTTTACTGAATAATGAAAAATGCTTGCAGCTACTTTCTGTGGGAGACCTTGACTTTCCCAGCTAAACGAGAAAAAGGTGAGCTCTGCTTCCTTCAGAGACTGAAGCATCTAAACAAAACATGCAATTCCTTTCAATACACAAATGATTCCAATATGACAGCTAAACTATTCTAGTAGTTTAAAAGTAAGAACAGAACACACTTACCTCCTTTAGTCCAGGCAATAACAGGCTGGGGATAACCTTGTGCTTCGCAAGGGAAGTCAACAGTTTGTCCCTCAATCACTGTTTTGTCTTGAGGAGTGACAGTAAACTGAGGTAGAGCTGCAAAAGAGAAAACAAAGTCAGTTAAAAAAAAACTACTGAAAAACGCATGACTTTCTGAAATTATGTACCATTTCTGTGTGAGTTGAGTAGCTCATGTTGGTGGGCCAATTTCTGCAGTAACATTGTGCACTACCAGTGTGAGAACTGATTTGTTCAGCTCTTAAAACACAACCATCTATTCATGAGTAATAAATGAACAAACCATACAGATAAGTTGCTTTGTACAGCTTTTGAACTCTTTAACAAGGCATTTGCAACCTAAACTGTTTGCCTAGAGACTTTAACATGAGGACAGAAGCAAACTTAAATTTAAAGGTTACTCAAAGTATTTAATAAATAAAAGTTCCAGAATGAAAGTATTTGCAAAACATATTATTTACATGCACACAAGATTTTGATAGATTGTTCTCAAATACTTTATAATTATAGCATTGACATACAATTCCAAAATTATTGCAATCAAAATAAGTTAGAGAACTTTGACTTTTGCTTTGCAGAAAAGCTATGCTAATGCCTCAGCTGTCAGAATGAGAGTTTCTCAAACCCATCACAAAATGTTCTCATATTGACTGAAGTGTCTATAAAAGAAAAGCAGCACAGATCTTTTATTCAGAACTCTAGTTTCTAGTACTCCAATTGCTGCCTGTTACAGAAAAAATTTAACACTGCTTATTTATTCCTCCATGCAAACAAAACATAATTAGAAATAAACATTTCAAAACGTCAAACTTCTGATAATAATGAAACTTAACTTTCAGGGAAATAGTATGTAATAGCTTACTCTATGTGAAACGTATAGCAACTTTCTTATGGACTACAATAGTGTAATTAAAAGTAAAAACCCTTATGTTTTTAGCTGGGCTCCGTTAATACACAAAAAAGGACAAACCCACACAATTTCAAGTAATGCATCACTCCTATTTTAATGTTAATTACCTTGGACTATGATGTATGCAGTTGCATGGATATTATCTATGCTATTAGTTGCAAAACAGGTGTACTCGCCACTGTCCTCCTGCTTTACGTTCTGTATATAAAGTCCTCCTGATGGAGTTATTGTGACGCGAGGGTCATTTGGTAAAGGGGTTCTGTCGCCTTTAGTCCAGGTAATTCGTGGCTGAGGGTGCCCAGTCGCACTGCACTCCAGTGTCACACTCTCTCCAACCAGCACTTCGGTATTTTGTGGTTGAATCACAAAACTTGGCCGGGCTGTGAGAAAAGAGCAGTGCCTAAATATGACTCTTAGCTCACATAGCACTAATTTAGACAAATATTGCAATAGTTTGGGATGTCCAGGGAGGTTTTTAATATCTCTGTTTCAACATACTTCTAATCTTAGCACAAACTCTTTAAGTCTAATCTAACTGCAGACATTTACAAACATCAATAGATAAAAAATAAAAGCTCATAATTGCACTGGTGTTTTTTCTTAACTCGCATATTAATTTGTTTCCTACTGTTTTTCTCCTATGCTGATTTTTACAAAGATCTCTTCAGAGGCATGGACACTGAGACCCAGAAAACAAACTGGCTAAAAGTTGCCATAAAAAAGAGACAAAACAGATTAAGCTACGTTTTAGTAATTTCTCCCAAGTACACAAGCACTTGTTATTGCAGTAACATTTTCAGTTTACCTGAAAACAAATGTTCAAAATAGAATGTTCTCACAGCAAAGTCTGGGTTTTAAAAACATTACAGGCCTGGACAGGAATTTCATGCTTGCAAACAGGAGGCCTTGGCTAGACAGAGATAAAAAGCTCTTGAGCAAGGATGGCTGCACAGGGTGTGCCAAAGCTTCCAAGAGTGGCCTGTTCAGAAGATTGTGGTTTTCAGGTGTCCAGAGAGAATGTTATTGCACTTAGCAATGTTGCAATGCAACAGCCTCTTTTCCTAACCTTTCTACAAGCCTATAAGACTATCATCAAAATTGCATACTACAATAAACATATTAATTAACCAGCTGATTTGCACTTTTGTTCTAAGGATATTATAGCTCCATGATTTAGTTCTTAAGATGTCCAAGCACAACAACTCTAAATGTCAAGGACATACAAGAGCCAAAGCATTTTATTTTTAAACAATCTTATTAGCAAAACGATTCTCTACCTGAATGCAAAATTCAGACTTGATGTTCTTTACCTGGTGACTCAAAGTATCTTAGAGTAACTTCCTGAGTTTTCACTTCTCCAGCCACATTTTTTGCCATGCACTGGTAAATGCCTTGGTCTGTTTCTTGGGTATTTTGAATCATCAATGTGCCATCATCTAGCAAGTTTAGACGGGAATCTTCTTTCATACTGAGCTCATTACTGTGAAGAAAACAATCTGCTAGAGTTAAACCTTTAAATCACAAGCACAGAAAATTGCAAAATAATAAAACCCAAGAGATAAACTATTCAAAATAACCTGGGGGGGGGGGAAATTAATTTGTTAAATAAAATAATAGAACTTTAAATTTTCTCCTAAGGAGAAGAAGAGGAAAAACAAAAAATTAAACAATTTTGCTTATGGCAGTGTTAAGTCTTCACAATGAAAAGCCAAAAGGCTTTTCTGAGTAAAGGTTTACAGGAGAAAAGTGAATAAAATACACATACCTGGTCTCATTTTGCTTTAAGGCTGTTCTAGCTGGCAGAGGAATTTAAACTGTTTCCACTGGAAGCCTATCATGTGAGTTCAACACTCAAGACACGTTTTACTACGAAAGAGGTTAGTTGCTGTAAAACCATCTTTGTGCCAACCTCTGCCTGAGTTGTTCAATGAACTTGATTACAATTTGCACTGGTTTAAAATATAAGTTAAGATCAGGTCTTCAGGTTATGTTATGGATGTGTTTCTGTGATATTAACTAAGAAGTCTTGGGGGGATTTTATTAAAGGAACTGTTTCTCAGTCCATCCCTCACTTTGTGATTACAAAAGCACAGAGAAGGGATGAGATCTCACCTCCTAGGCACAAAATCCAGCCTACTGATCTATTCAGCATGCTATCTCCCGGAATGATGGCTTTTGATTGAAATCTTGCCGTATTCAACTACCTTGCAAAGAGCTTTGCTCTCAATCATGTAGTCAGGAAATGAGCCAGAGTCAATAATCCCACACCCCAAGCTCAAATTTCTTCTTAAAACTGTTTCATATGTGTATTCTGAATACATGTTTTCTTTGTTTATTATAAAAAGTACATGAGCCAAAGAAAATTTTAATGAAATTATGATACCATCCAAGTTCAAGTCTCTGTTCTTGACATACTCTGTAAATCCTGCACCACTGCCGCACATGGGGTTCTCACTGACATCAGCAAAAAGCTACAGAACTAGGACTTTACATTATTCCATTTTATCAGCAACTAACAAACTAAAATGGTTTATATAAAATGTGAGGGAATTCATGTTCCAGATCAGGTTCTCCAATAATGCTCTCCAAGAGCATTATTAAGCCAAAGTCCAATTAGTGAGTGGTAAACTCACAGTTCATGTTTCCATTGTAAATTCACACCAGTTTAAGGGGGGCAATGTGTTGCCACATGGCTGGTTCAGCTGTGTTGTGCCCAGCACTGCTGGAGAGAGCCAGGCTCTGGGCACAGCTTGAGCAGCCACTCTGCAGCAGGCTGGCCCTTGCACTGCTGAAAGACAGTTATCCTTTACGGGACCTTCCTTCTATTCCCTAAGCAGTGAGGAGAAGCAATGGAGCCAGTTGCCCAGACAGCTTGTGCCACCTCCATCCCATTGGATAAAGAAACCTGGTATAATTCTGCTTTGAGCAGAAGGCTGCACTGGAGACCTCCAATCTGAATTACTCTACAATCCTATGATATAAGTATTTGCCTGCCCTCCACATGCCAGTTTGAGGAGCCTGGAAATGGATCCCTCTCTCCTCTCCCGGAATGGAGCTATGAATTGGAGAAAAGCTAACTTTGAGGAGCTGAGGCTCAAGGAAGACCTTCTCTTAAACCTATCCAGCTATCCAGCTGGAGTCCTTTAAAAAGTAGCTTTTGCTCTGCCTCAAAACATATGCAAATGCTAAGTAATCCATAGACTGTACGTGCAACATGTACATATAGGATTGCCTGATACTTATATATAAATGATTTAGTATTACAGGTGTGAGTAGCTTTGCAGGTATGCCTACAATTAAACACCTTAAAAATAGTATTAGAATAATAAAATAATATGTTCTGAAGTTATCAACTCTTAAGTATTTAGATCTACTAATAAAAAAGACATAGGTCAATATTACTTCATATGTTTAACTATGTTTCTGCTGTAACAATTCCCTCAGTATGTGGACATGAACTCAGAAATGTACGCTCATGAACACAAACACAAACACAGAGGCACAAGTATTTACATCAAGTTTTGCCATTCCTCTTTTAAACTTACTTGTTTCGAAGCCAGATAATTTCTGGTTTAGGATTGCCTTCAGCCCTGCAAGTGAAGTACACTGTATTCCCTGAGGTAACGTCCACATCCTGAGGCTCTGATGTAATTCTTGGCCTCTCTGTATCAACAAAAAAACGTACAGGAAACTCTTACTAGTTTTAAAAGTATTAAGAAACTGCAAATAAAATTACTTCCAAACATCTTGTAAAAAAATATTTTTCACAAATGTTTTAACTTAAAATAAATATGCGTTTGATCAGGGTTAAATGCACTTTTCCCAATGCAAAAGTGACCGTGGGATTTCTGACCTCCTCCATTGTTCCTTAGGACCTTTTAGCAGACTGGAAATAGATTGTGCAAATTTGTATCAGGTTCTAAAGTGGCTTTTCAGTTTATTTGAACAGAGACCCAATTTGCCTATGAAGAAAAGACTTTAAAGTAGCAAGCACAAGTGCCAGTTAAAATAACTTCCTGTAGATAAATATCAGTGCCTAACCTGCCCCTGACAAAATAATTTGTACAGCTTGCTGCCTGCACTTTCCATATTCAGGCTCCTTAGATGTGCAGAGAGCTGGTAGGATGCCATGTGAATTATTCTTGCACCAAATCCCCTTTGTACTATCTATTTCAAAAACCTTGTAGATGCTTATGGCCACAATTCTCATTATCAGAATTATATCCAACAAGCAACGAAAAGGACAATTTCCTTATTTTATACTTTGGCTTCCTTAGGTGGGTGGGCAGGCAAATGCCCACGGCTTGATGAGAAATAATAGAATCACAGAATACACCAATTTGAAAGGAACCCACAAGGATCAAGTCCAACCCTTCCTTAGCCGTACTCAGGACTATTCCCAAGAGTCACACCATGTATCCAAGATTATCATCCAAACACTTCTTGAACTCTGTTGGTGCTGTGACCACTTCCCTAGAGAGCCTGTTCCAGTGCACAAAAACCCTCTGGGTGAAGAACCTTTTTCTAATACCCAACCTAAACCTCCCGTGACACAACTTCAGGCCATTCCCTCAGGTCCTGTCACTGGTCACCACAGAGAAGAGATCAGTGCCTGCCCCTCTTCTTCCCCTCATGAGGAAGCTGTAACTGCAATGAGGTCTCCTCTCAGTCTCCTCCAGGCTCAACAGACCAAGTGACCTCAGCTGCTCCCCGTACAGTTTCCCCTCAAGGCCCTTCGCCATCTTTTTTGCCTCCTTTCGATGCTCTCCAATAGCTTCACATCTTTCTTACATTGTAGAGATCAAAACTGCCACAATAGTCCAGGTGAGGCCACCCCAGTGCAGAGCAGAGTGGGACAATCACTTCCCTTGACCAGCTGACGATGCTTTGCCTGATGCCCCCCAGGACATGGTTGGCCCTCCTGGCTGCCAGGGCACTGCTGACTCATAATCAACTTGCCCTCAACCAGGACCCCCACTTCTGTTTCCATGGCACTGCTTCCCAGCTTCTCATTCTTCAGTCTGTACAAACATTCCAGGGTTTTCCCATTCCAGGTGCAGATTCTGGCACTTCCCTTTGTTGAACTTCACATGGTTGGTGATTGCCCAGACCTCTGATTTGCTGAGCTCTCCCTGCAGGGCCTCCCTGCCTTTGAGGGAGTCAACAGCTTCTCCCAGTTTTGTGTCATCTACAACTTGCTTAGTATCCCTTCCAGTCCTGCAACCAAGTAATTTACGAAGATGTTGAAGAGCACAAGGCCCAAAATGGAGACCTGTGGAACCCCACTGGTGACAGGTCACCAGTCTGACTCACTGATTCACCAGTCTCAGTCACTGTTATCCTCTGTGCTCCATCCATGAGCCAATTGCTCACCCACCACATGATGTGTTTATCCAGTTGTGTGCTGGACTTTTTGTCCAGAAGGATGCTGTGAGAGACAGTACTGAAAGTTTGAAATCCAAATCTTCATTTTGAGTTCAGAACACAAGAGGTGCTGGGCTTAGCCCCAGGGTGCCTATGGGGCCAAGCTTTTGCCACCCTAGGATGAAGGAATACAGACAAACAAAAGACTTACAAAGATGCTTATTCATTAATCCTCAGTAAGAGAGGATTTCAGCACCTATGTGGGGCACTCCTTGTAACTGTAGCTGAGTAAAAAAGAAATTGAGTGGCACAATCTCGATTCCAACAAAACCAACAATAGTTTTAACAGCAAAAAATGTCATAAGGAGCAGTTCATTAAAGCTTCTTTCCCTTCCCTTGTATAAAATGAAATAAAGGACAACAAACAATATTTTGCAACACCAAAGACCCCAGCTGACAATCCTGTTATCATCAAAACTGCAATATAAAAAGGAAAAATAAATTCCTTCAGGATAATTACACTTAGTTCCTCAAGGAGAAATTTCAAACCTGGCTGTATTTGTTGCATTAAAGATAGGATGAGGGCTAAAACCAATCCATTCTGTTAGAAGCACACAAAAATGCAGAAGGAACACAGGGAGATTTCTGGAAATAACCAATATTAACTAGAGGTGGTCAGTGTTATCAAATAGAATGGAACAATAAATTCTAACAAAAAAAATACAGTTTGGATATGTGTAATGCATTCAAGAAGCCATCAACAAGTGGCAAACTTACCACAGTTCAGTTCTTCTGGTGTTATCGTGGCTACTGATCTTCCCTGGATCCTTCGTGGATACTCACAGGTAGCAGCTGCTTGAGCATTACCTGACTCTGCGTATGTCTTCAACAGCTCCGCCAGCCACAGGATTTCACAGTCACAGTGAAGAGCGTTTGAATCCAAACGCCTGCACAAAACAAGAGGCAGCCACAACTCTGTTAGCGAGCTTTGTCTGTTTTGCTAGGATCAACATTGTTCTGCAAATGGAGTAAGGCCTTTATCTGTGAATACAGACAATGGGCAAAATGCAACACAGGTGATGGTTACTTGCTTATAGGCATTCCAGTGGCCTTTATTAAAAAGTGTGTATTATTCTTACTGTACAGGCTGTAAAAATCACAGAATGCATCTAAACATCACAGTAAACATGTAAACAATGTTACTTTTCTAACACTGGCATTCAGTGAATAAATCAGGTTTTATTTAGATGTTATATAAACTTTGTTTAAATAAGGAACTTATACCATTCTCCCTACATTTTTTCTGTTTAATACCCACTATTGCAGCAACTTCATAGCTACCCTAACATTTTTACAACTTCTCATTTTGCTCATCACACAAATGTAAAGAAATCTATACTAATCTAAATATATCTATATCTAGATTGGAAATAAAATTGCATGGCAAAAACCCCTCAGTTTGGCTTATCTTTGGGACAAGTAAAGTTTATGATCCTTTTGTCTTTTAGCATTTCTCTTAACCCCTTGCACAAATGCCCACATATGTGGGCCCACATATAACTACTGTACAAATGTCTCCCAGTATATCAGATGTTACTGTTAGAATTTAATCCAGAACACAAAAGTCAGAGTGTGACTTTCAGGGAAAAGTTGCCCCAGGCCAGAAGACACCAGGTCAGTCTAGACCAGTTTCCTCTTTCACTAGTACCCACTATTAAATTTCCCCTTTACGGAGGAATTATGTGAAGAACCCTCCCTTTCTGTTTCACTTGAACTCTGGAAGAATCCAAGGGCAGTATGAATGCAGCAGCTACTACTGAAAGATGCATACATCATCAAAATTTGCTCTACTCTGCTTTTCACAGTTGGGAGGTATGGTTTCACAACTGTCCTGATGCTCCAGAACCACCTTCCTGTTACGTTCCTTGCAATCTCTTTTCCTGGGAGAGCTGCAACTCACTGCAAAGCACAGCCTCAGCAGTCCTCATGGGAAGGTGGGCATGAATGCATGACTGCTCAAAATAACAGTCTTGGATAATCTAAGGAATGTTTATCCTAGATCAGTGGAGATCCAAAGTGAAGGACAGAAAACCCTCTAAAAGTCGCCTTACTATGGTACGCTTATTCAGTTCAGGTTTTCAAATGTTACCGAGGAACTAAAATCCCTCTAATTTTCCAAGATACTGTTATTTCAAGAAGAACGGGCTTCTGGAGTTGCTTGAAGTATATAAACTACAAGTATTGAAAGTAATAGTTCTTAAGTCATTGAGCAGCTTTTTATAACCATGCTTTAAACATTAGGTAAGGACAAGTAAAAAACCAAAAGACGATACCAAAATAATCAAATATTGAAAGACATCATAGAAGGATCACTCAGGAAGACATAAACAAGAGGAGGGAAAAAACCCAAAACAAAACCCAAAGAACAATCCACATATTATTTAGTCTATAAAACAAGACCACATGATTACAAATAATCCCAATTCAGGAAATAAACTTTAGTCAGTCACTAAAGACAATAAGGTATAAAGCAATGTTCTCAATCTATGCATGTAAACAACTGGAGCACAGCTTTGGAAAAATTTATTTAATATTTAAAACAATCAAACCATGAATGATATTTGCAAGGAAGAGAAATATTGCAAGAGGAGATACAGTCTAATGGGGTTGTTTAAACTTTCGTTAGTTTGATAATTATTCAATTTACTTACAGTCTCTTCATAGATTCTAAGTGACTAAATGTTCCAGGAATCAAATGAGCTATTCTGTTGTTATGCAAAAATCTGTTTAAAAACACAGAAATACGCATGTAATAATTCAGATTTTGAAATGCACTAATTTAATTTATGTTCTTTTAGAAGTTTTTCAAGAGAAAGTAATCTCAGAAAATTGAACAAAGAAAGGAAAATAAACCTTTTTTAGCAACTTATTGGTTGCTATTTTTTAAAGTAGTCTGTAAGTTGTACTTGTGTCCATATGGGTAAAAAAAGCCATAAGCAACCAAAAGTAAGGGAGTTCCTAAGCATTCAAATGAAAAATTAAAGAAGTCTTCTCTTCCAGTTCTTAATTCCGAACATTTTAGGCCAAACATTGATCACAGCTCTTTGGGAAATAGTTTTGCAATAGAAAAATATAACACATGCAATGTTCAATTATGCATTTCTCTAAGGTCAGCCTCACCAAAGTGCTTGCAAAGACTATGTAGCAGTTACAGTAAAAAACTTAGATTAAAAATAATCCATGACAATGATAAAAATACAATTTTCCAGTTTCAAACACATGATTTAATTCAAACAAAGAAGCAAACTGATTTCTGAATTTTACCCCAAGAAAAACAAACTTACAGCCTTTCAAGTTTTGGAAGATGAATAAAGGATTCAGGTTCCAGCGTTTCTATTTGATTAAAGTGCAGATACCTGAAAATATGTTAAATAAAAAGAAAAATACTGTAAGCTTTCTTAGTAAAGATTACATATTTTAAAGAATTTTTTATTGTTTACACACTGTTTACAGATCTAAATGGCAGTAGAGATGTATCAGCTTAACTTTTTTTCTGTTACCATCTGAATATTGTACTTGAATCTGAGAAATGCAAGACATGACAAACAAAAAAGGTTTTGCAGACCGCTACACAGAGTGTGTGTATGTGTGTACTCAAATATGAGCACAAAAAATAGTTTGACAGTCATTGCTTTGGATATTTTGAGATAATACTTTGAAAACTCTTGCCAAGAGTAATTTTCATTAATATGCATATTTGAAGAAATGTATAAAAAAATATTATTTTTTAACAGGAAAAATGTTGCAGGTTGTTTAGAAATCATTTACAGTTTCCAACAGAATAGCATTTTTAGTTGACAACTATTTTTATTTCAGTGAGTGAAAATTTTAAAAGATGCTGAGAAGTAACCCTCTCTAGTGCATGAACACTAGCATTTAAATGTGTGAATGCTCTCAAAAGCCGAATTTGTAATATAAACCTAAGTTTGAGTAATTTGACTTTAAACAAAACACTTCCCATGGTGTACAATTAACCATCACAGCTGTGCTCTGCTTGATGCTCTGTTGATACTTATGTAAGCTGTTAATATTATACAGTAACAAATATTACACAGATGTTAATCCTGTAAAACTAAGAAAGTTAACATAACAAGGTATTTAACCAGACAATTAATCTGTCACTGTTGTGAAAATGGACTGCAAATGCAGGATCATTCCAGCATTGACTATGTTGTGGAGGTACTCCATAACCTTGCAGATGAGAAAACAAGAGGTAATAGATAAGACTGGCACAAGGAACAGTGAAAATTATTTACAGACTGGATCCTGATTATATCCAAATGCATTCAAAACTCCTAGAGTTCCCTATTTGATCTCTAACAAACTCAAGAACATTCAGAGAATGTGCATATACAGAATTCACTGTGATCTGAAGAATGAAATAGTTCATCATTTAAAAACACACAGAACAACTCAGAGTCCAGTATCTCCTGAAAAATCAATCCTTCAGCATTAAAAAGGTCAAGGACACAGGAATTTGCTTGTGCTGAAACACCGCAGGTGCTCTGGTCCCTGATCTGAGCCAAATAGTCACTACAGAGAGAGGAAAGCAGGAAGAAGCAGTGATTACAGCAGAAAGTCCTTGCAGGGAGCTCTGGAAGGCGTGTGCAGTAGGGAAGCCAGACACGTGCCTGGCAGCTTCCCAGACCCCTGCCAGCAGCAGCACAGCCAAGTGCAAGCCAGCAAGCAGTGCCAGGGAGCAGTGAATGGGGACTACAGAAAAAGCCAATAAATCAGCACAGATGTGATCAGGCACATCAGTGTCAAGTCTTCTCACCGCCAGTGCAACGCGTGGCTACAGAGTGTATTGAGCATAGAGCATGATCTTGTTTGCATAAGGAAACCAGAAGTCCATCAGCAGTGGACTGCCGGTTTTCATCTCCCTTTGGAAATTTCGTCCAATTTCTTCCAAATTAAAAGGTCAGACATCTCAAAGGCAGGTATTTCCTGCAAGGTTCACTTGAATTGCCAGCAGAGAGAAGTGAAACAGAGAGGTCCAGCCCTGAGGAAGGATTGGCAGGATGAGGCTGGTACCTGCCCCACAGGCAGGGCCCAGCCGTGCCAGGAGCCAGGGCTCTGCTCATCCGCCTGCCCAGCACCAGCAGCATTTGGGAAGGGGCAAGGCAAGGTGGGGATCACTGCAATGAAAGAGGACAGAGGGAAAAACCCGGCACAACTACATGGCTTTTTACCTCTTCTGATGCAGCTTTGATTTTGGAAAAAAAATTACATATACTACTCCTTGTGCAGGTAGCAGGGATTTTTTCCTTTTTAACTTTGTTAATATTACTTGCATTTTTATGTTTCATGAGCACTTAATGCACTTAAATGCATCTCCTCGTACTCCCAAAAAATTAATCTCTTGTACTTCTTTGGCATTGAAAAGGCAAGATTTGTAGGTACAAGTAACATCTCTTATTAGAAAAACAAATAACGTTGGTAAAAGCAGACACGTGAAGGCACACAACCCTTTCTTTAGGGCCATGAATCAGAGGCGAAATTAGCAAAGAGAGATAGAACACCTCTATCAGATGTTTAAGTGATGCATACATCACTAAATTCAAAGCAACAGCTCATAACGGCTGTTTGGTACCCAAGACTACTATAGTTACAAATGTAGTGAATACTTCATGTGCCTGAAAACTCACCTTGTTTTTCCAACCAAATTAAAAAAATATTTTGGCTATAAACCTTGCCTTGTTTACAACCTCAAATCATCCCATATACAAATACAATAATTCAGGTGCTTAAACACATTATAACAGTTAACTTTACCTCATCAGATACCATGCTGTCTAAAGTAGCTCAAAAAATCACATCATGTAGTCCAGCTAGAAAATACTCTTAACTGCTTCCTATTAGTTGGACTACACAAGATAGTTGAGTTTTGCAGGTCTTGAAATTATGACCTCAAAAAGTCCTGAGCAGCTTTGTCATGAAACTTATGAACAGAACAAGGTATTAAATATCTGGACAAAGTAATTAACAACAAATGTAATTCAAAATTAAAGAGATACAGAAACCAGATTGTATTGTAAGTCTACAATAAAAAGAAAAAAAAAAGTCATTGGCATTATGACCTATACTTTAATTGTATTTTATCACTTTTATTATTTTCTTCTAAAACATTAATGTTTTTAAAATAATATTCTAATATTTTAATTCATAGGAAAATGTCTTGGATTTGAAATTCACTTTAAAGGTAATCATATTTGGGAAATAATCTCCCACTGATCTATCTTTATAGGTATCTTTTATGTTCAGATTAAAAAATGCTCTAAAAATAGTAGTATCATGCAATAAATTTTATATTAAAAAGACTTTCAGAATGAAAATTTGAAGAAACAGCATGCAGGGGTGATTTTTAAATACATCCACACCTTATTTTTTTAATTCTAAATTTGCTATCAAGAATGAAACACTTGGAAAAGAAATACTTACAGGAAAAAAAGGTCCAAAAGAACACATTGAGAGAAAGATTAAGATTTTATCAAATAAACATGGTATAGATTTTCTCTTTCTTATTATTAATCTTGGAGGTGAAAATTTAAAATAAAATTCAGTCCCAGTAGCACTATTCACAGCACTAACTTTAGAATTATACCTTCTGTAGTTTTGTAGTTTTTGTGGGAGATATACCATATATATCATATAAGGCAATTGTTAATTTCTAATAATTTCTAATAGTATTGCCACATCTTTGGGGAAGTACTTACCAACCCAGTAGTTGAGTATAATCTATGTTCGGAATATTTAAACAGCACATTTGAAAGCCCATATTTATTTGAAAGAGAAAGAACAAACATATATTTCCAACATTTACCAAAGTGCTTTCCTTGCCCAGGGACAAGAAGTAGCAGCCTCAAACCACAAGGAAAGAGATTTAAATGTATGTTATGGTAATGATACAAAATATTGGAACAGCCCACTTAAGGAGATTATGGAATTCTCTCTTCGAAGACTTAAAATAAGGCTAGACAAATATCTGTTTCCAGTTTGTTGTCCCTAGCTGATCTTATTTTAGAATAATAAGGATGTACTTCTCATACCTTTTGGGTTTGTTTGTTTATTAATTAATCCTTTTTCATTATTCCTTCCCATTGGTATTTTAGCAGCAACTTTACACAGGCTCCACTACATTAAATTTGTATAACTGCTGACACAGTTATGCAAAAGTCAGGAACTTTTGTAGTATAAAATTTACAAAAAAATAGCAACATTTCAAAGCTGAAAATTGAATTGAGGGGGGGAAAAAAGGAATATAACAAGCTGCATCAGTATGTGTAAGTTAATGTTTTTGTCTACTAATTTGTCCCCAAATATGTACATGTGTACACAAACTACAGCACAACCCTAATAACTACTTATGAAGAGCAAAATTAGTATGTTAATATGAAAGTTAAAAGAAAACACACACCTAGTATTACACTAAGATCAGGTAAACAGATTTAAACAATTCCATTAGTACTTGGGAATCCCACTAATTAAGGACTGCAGAGTACACTTTTTGTCCCTGACACAACTTTTAAACCGAGATCTCAAAAAATACAACATCTGTACACATATCTGGAAAGAGACTGCACTTAGAGCTAGATCTTGTGATCCAAATTCGTGACCTCGCAAGCCAGGTCTTTGTGACTTTTCAGGTGGGATACAGTTGTCTAAGCACAGGCATACAGAGGCATAAGTGCTAACTGCTGAAAGCACTAAGTGCCTCTATAGAGGCAGCTTTCATTGTCGTTTGGGTGCTCCATGCCTTCCGGTTGCTGTTCCAAAAAAAAGTAAGTTTTCTGCAGCTTTGTGCTGCATTTGCCAGACCCAAACATATGTTTTGCAGATTTAACAGTGTCGAAACTGGTACTAAGTAGCTACTTTTCATCAGCTGACTTTCTCCCTTCATGCCCAGCCTATGTCTGAAAAGTTAGGTGACGAAATATGTATGGCTTGGTGTGTTCAAGTATCTAAAACTGCCAATTTTTCAGAATTTACACTAGCACAAAGGAGTTTCAAGATTCGATTCAAAAATCTTATTCCCTTGGCAGAAATTTCCAAAGGAAAAGCTATTTCAACTACATCAGCAGCTAAGAATTCTACCACAGAGGTTTAAGGAGAAACTTGCCAGCTGCAGTAAATACTGGAGTTTTTTCGACTCTTATACATGCAACAGGCCTCCTAAATTTAACGACATTTAGTTTCTGTCAAAGAACAACAATCACCAAGAATGTGTTCTCTCTGCTGTTCAGATATTTTTTAAAAAACAGCGATCAGCCTCATTCTGCTTCATTGCAGTACAAGAAATTGTTATGAAACAAATCTTTCCCTGAATTGTGGACCACAGTATCTACTTCTGAGAACTCTGCTGACCACTAAGAAGAGCATTTGGCTGAGTCAACACAACCAGTAGCAAAATGTGTTTGATAATCTGAGGCCATAGAGGCCTCAAATGCAGAAACATCGACTGAATAGTTGGTGCAGACTGAAACTGAAGTTAAGACACTTGGAAATATCTTTGTCAAGAGTAACTCTTGTCTTGTCAACAGTCTTTCTCCAAAGATAATGTGGTAAAACAGACCTTGTACAGCCAGAACTTATTTTTATGCTAAAGATATATAAATCACAAATCTCTCATAAACTAAAAATCTCAATGAGTATTCTCCACGAAATTTATTTCCACAACTGCCACTGGCTTCACGTGTTCCCATTTTCCCACCTGGCAAGCCTTCTGTGTAGGATCTGCTCAGGAGAAGGGCTCTAAAAAGCAGTGACCCCTCTGACATAGACCCAGTGGGGAAGTACCTGCCCTGCCCTGGCAGCTCACCAAACCAGGTGCAGGTGCTGCCATGACACGAGGGCAGGAACTGAGCAGTGACTGTGCCAGCCTCCATTTCCATACTTCCCAGCTACAGATGACACTCAAACCCTGTTTAAAACTTAATTTCATAAAGAATAAAGTTGATGGCTCAAAAGTCTGAGCTTAAGCTGATACACCATGATACCACTGCAGGCAGAGAGGCTTAACTGCACCCTAGTGGAAAAGTACATTCAGGTGTTAATATTTCAAAGTGATTTATGTTTTCAATCATAACAGGAAACAGAGCAAAAGAAAAAAAGGACAAATGTTGCCATTTGAAGCATATCAGGCTTGTGGCATGGGAAGAACATTATTTTGGACATATTAGTAAGTCAATAAATGGGCCTCAGAATTTCAAATTCTACACAGAAATTAAGAATTGCTATTAGCATGCAAGTAAGCCCTACCAGTTGCTGTCACAATGCTGCAGTAATCATTTCTAGAGTAAAATGAGGAGGAAAAGAGAGGCATTAAGGAAAGAAATTACATATTTATATATGCTTTATAATTAAAATTTTTGTTTTATATAGAAGCTCTTCCTTCAAAAGGCATCTATTGTCCTCTAAAATGAGCATGTATGATTTTGTACGTGCAGGAAGTGTCGTTTTATTTCAGATACACTCTATGTCCACTAATATCCATTAGAGGTTTATAGTAACAAGCAAACTGGTACATGTAGAAAACTTGTAATACACTGATACCTTTCAAGAGTTTAAAAATTTATATTCAGCCTATCAAATTTATATGCTACAAAACTGACTGGTCTACTACTCTCATTTGATAGTCAAACTGTGAACCCACTACGCATTTACAACTCTTTGAATGTATAGCAATGCCTTCTGAACACAGAATCATTAAGGTTGGAAAAGACCTTTAAAATCATTAAGT
Organism: Calyptomena viridis; assembly: GCA_013390005.1. Taxonomy (NCBI): domain Eukaryota; kingdom Metazoa; phylum Chordata; class Aves; order Passeriformes; family Eurylaimidae; genus Calyptomena; species Calyptomena viridis. The sequence goes on from WEIV01002903.1 coordinate 28,659, forward strand.
CCAATCATCAACTTAGCACCACCACTATGTTCACCATTAAACCCTATCCTCAAAGCGCCATATCCAGACATTTCTTGAACACTTACAGGGATGGTGACTCCACTACTTCCCTGGACAGCCTGTTCCAATGCCTTACAACCTTTCTGTACAATACTTTTTTCCAATATCCAATCTAAACCTTCCCTGGTGCAGCTTGAGGCCATTTCCTCTTGTCTGTCACTTGTTACCTGGGAGAAGAGACCAACCTCAATGCACTACAACCTCCTTTCAGGTAGTTATACAGAGCTATAACGTCTCCACTGAACCTCATTTTCTCCAAGCTAAACAACCTCAGTTCCCTCAATTGCTCTTCATAAGCCTTGTGCTCTAGACCCTTACCAGCTTCATTGCCCTTCTCTGGGATCGCTCCAGCATCTCAAGGTCTTTCTTGTAGTGAATATAAAACAAAATATAGCTGAACTTAATGGAATCAACACAATCAATTTTTGTCATGTTAAGGACTGCATTTTTCATTCTTTTTCAATAGAAATTATTCTTCAGTCATTATACAGGAAAAGAAATATGATTTTAATCTTTCTAGAGGTCACTATTGAAACGTTACAAACGATGAACTTTCTTTTTAAACTTCTATAAGTGGCAATGATTAACACATAAATAATAGTAAAGTTTTAAATCTAAAAATCTATTCTTGTTTTAAAATATAACAAAACAGGGTTAAACTTCAAAAGCCTAATTCAGCTTTAGTAATGCTGCATAAAACAAAGTAACTGCTGCAGTCAAAGGAATTGCGGTATTATAAAACCCACAGAAATGAAATCAGGATCTCTCTCTAAGCAATACACATTAGATTTCAACATTTTCCACAATAATGCTGCTTCTTTTGTCAAAGCTAGGGACACCGGGAATGCAAATCACAAATAAAAGACAAACATAGAAATGAGGAATTTGACATAGAGATCAATTGTGTTTTTTCACATGCAAATGATTATGGGGCTCTCTGCCCAACAACCCAGGGAGTGCAGACATGCAGAGCATGCGGGTAGGATGTACGGATCGTGCACTTTTCCTCTGCAGGGGAACCATGGAGATGACAGCACAGACGAGAAAAGGCACTTACAGTTGTTCTAGAGAGGCAAGTCCTTTAAATGCTTGCCTGTCAATTGACTGGATTTCATTCTTGTACAAATAGCTGAAACAAGAAACAATCAGTAATATTAGTACACAAACGAGCTACATGAAGGTGGTGAAGAAGAATTAAGTTGACACGTGAAGACAGTTTTTCAACTCTATATTAGGAAAAAATACAAAACAAAACCTAAAAGCATTAAAATAATATGTCATTGAGATTTCATCCCAAATATCTGCCAGGAAAGAAAAAAGTCTGGGGCCTTGAAGGCTCTGAGGCTGTCACCATGATGGTCTTGGGCTTCCCAGTGCTCACAGTATTACTTACTGGGTTTTTTTCCCTCATTTTCTTGATTGGTTTGCCAAAAGTCAAAACAAACTGAACTGAATGGGACAGAATTGCATCAGAAGTGCCTTTACAAGAACACACCAGGGATGCCACTAGCCTCTTGTTTTCTTTAAAATATCTCATCTAAATACTGGTACAAATATTCAAATGATGATGGAATAATTACTTAACTTGGAGAACAAATAGTGAGAATTTCTGTAACTCCGCCTGTGTCACTTTTTTGTATATTTATAAAAAATACAAGTTAGAATATTGGTATTTCATCCATAAAGCAGCATTGTATATTAGTTTTATCACTGTAGAAAATGGACGTTAGGTCCCCATTGATACTCTATACTATAAACAGAATAAGCACATGCAGAGTACCAGTATGATCACGTGTTATCTCTACCTTTTTTACAGAATTAAAATAAATCAGGATAGATCAATGTATATGCTCACATTCATCATGCTCTTAAGAGCAAGGATGGTTTGGTGAGGGGATATTGGAGAAAAATCACACGGTTTAGCTGATGTCTGCATTTCCTACATGGAGGCAGCAAATGAAAATACTCAGGCGGTTCAGTGTCAGTTATTCTTTTTGTTAGGACAGGAACAGGTTCACAGTTAAGAACTTTTTCATAATTATTTGACAAATGATTTGAAACTCAGTTAATCAGGCATGGGTTTCTATGAAAAGGGGATGAAGAGACTTTGTATCACAAATGACTTTATTAGCAGGCATCTTATTAGTAGTGGGTTTGGCTTTCCTATTATTACAGCTTTCAGTAACTTACTGGAAAAATGGCAACTTCTTGGATGCAACAGAAAAAATACTGGCTCCACTGGAGCTGGTGGCAGTTTTTACACTGATGTGACAATGGGTAACATTTCACAATAGGCCCTAACAAGGAAAGAACTTGTAGGTATTTGATACACAACTAATGACAGCTTTGAGGAACAAAATAGAGTAGCATCCTTCACTTGAGTCTAACTTTTCCAATTCACTGCTTGCTAAGAATCCAACAGATTAATACAGAGACTCATGTGTGCTTCATTAACATATATATGCATCAGAATAAAAAGCAGAGTTCCTCTAAGAAGAGATAATAAGGAAGTAAAAATTTCTGAGGTTTTTAAAAAGCTCAAAATTATGAAAAAATTAAACCAGAAAAAATTACTGTCATGTGAAATTACTGTAAAAACTTTAAAAATAAGTTGAGAAGAGAGAGAATAAATGTATTACACATTTTGTATGTGGAACTGGTTTTTATTCTATTTGAAAAAGAAAATCATTTCATGAGTATTCAAACATTTGTTTTGACCCAGATTTACCAATTCATTTGGGGATCACAGCCATTACAATTTTGTCTTTTCTTAATTTTCCTCTTTGTATGCTATTAAATTCCTATCTTATTTTCCCAAGAAAATTTTAAATGCACCATTTCTTTTCAATCCTTTAAAAATTTCACCTGAACATCTAAAGTGTTATTTATCTTTCTGAGTACACTCCACTTAGCAGTGTGGAAATTCCTCAGTACTAAATTTCTGATCAGCCCAGGGAACCAAAGTGGGCTTAGACAGTTTTGATAACCAATCTTAGCTAAGTATCTCTTGTGGACATTTAAATAATTTTATTTTAAAAAATCTGAATTAATTAAATTTAAAAAAAAAATTACCAGAATAAAATCACTCATTTAACTTTTATTTACTCTCTGCAGGCAAAGGAAGGCAGAGAGTGAAAATCAGAGATGGGTTAGATGAAGATTGCGATAATGACTTTGTAGTATTGCAGGCTTTCACCACTATACTGCAGGGACAGGAACAGCCCTTCACGTCCCCTTTTGGAGCTCATACCAAGCCACTGTGGTGGGACTTTATTTGGGATTCAGATTGAAACTACAGCTTTTTCCATTCCAATCAGAAAACCCTCAGCTGCAGGACACTCAGCCAATCTCAGTCCATCATGTCCTCCTTCACCGACAAACCCCAGCAACCCCAGGGCTACAATAACATATGTCCTATGACAGATGTGTTAACCACACTTCCATTCAATTGTGCAGCTGTTTCTCAAAGGATATTAACAGAAAGAAAAATATATAAGTATTTGCCTAATGGAGAGAAAGACTACAGAAGTACAAAGTATCACTCACAAAAAATATTTATGTCTCTCTACAACGCTACTGTGCACATATTGTGTTATACAAGTTTTGTAAACCCTGTGCTAACCTTTTACATAAACATTCTCAAAATTTATTCCAGTTACATTATCGGAAACAAATTTAGAGTATAATTAGGGAAAAGGTAATTTATAATTTAATTTACCTAAATGCTCTCTTACAGGATTTTACAAAGGATGAATAAACAGTGGACTAAGATGACAAAGGGATATATTCTATTAGGAGACTGAATTATTTTCTAGCAATTACTAATAACTATTTTCAGAAGTGTTAAGAGAAAGAGCAGGCATATTTCCAGAAATACAAGCAAGGCTGATAAAGATCAGAGCTACTGGTCATATACTTAGGTATTAGGAACAAATAGGTAACCAGGTAGCAGAAAATTAAGGGGGGGAAAAAAGTTGCTTTAATTAAAAAGTTTGCTAGATTGCTTATGAGGATTTTTTTTTTTAATGGACCATATTAAAAATCACATGATTCAAGGAAAATAAGGTCCAGATACATTTGTTTGGAACTGGAGGGGAAAAAAAGCAAAAAGTAACAGCAGTATCAGGCACGTAGAGCTAAATCTGACAAGTAAATAAAGACAGCAAAGAGATATTTATATAGAAACAAGAAGGAGACAGTGGAACTAGCAACATGAATTGCAAAGAAAAGAGATCTGGAATCACTGGAGGTGTTCAAAGGACAAACTCACATGACCATGACATCTACAGTGGCAGAAGGCAGAGAAGGAAATGTAACCTGATGTCATTCTGGAAGGGTGAGCTCAGCAACTCAGCACTTTGGCAAACTTTTATCTTCTACCACTATCACTTCATTCACCAGACACAAAACAAAACTTGCAGGCTCCCTTTTAGTATTTCCAGAACTGGTACATTTCATACAGTCTTAATTACCATTTGCCATGCTTATGGCAATATTTTCATGTCTGATTCCTCATCTCTCAATTTCATACTAAGTGAACGGGTGTCAATTTTGTTGAAAAAGTTAATTTCATTCTCCATTTCTATTTCTTTCAATTCCTTCACATCATCTTCTAGTTCACTGCTCTGTAAATACCAAGTACCTTTTTTTTATCTGGAAATGTTTCTTTAATAGATTATACATTTTTTTCATATCTCCTTTTTTAAGTTCTTTCTTTTTTAACTTAATTTTTTCCATTTCTAATTCCAAATCTTCTAGTATTCTACATGTTAAAATGGCAGTATGTGTCTATATTCAACACCCAATTATCTTTTTTCTTGGAGAATAAACTGTTAACTTTCAGGAAGGACTATCCTATCAAGTTTCCCCAAATTTGTCTGCATCTATTTTATAAGGTTGGGAAGTTTACTGAAGAACAATACTGCCAAGACTAAGGTATATGAAATAAAGATAGAAGGATGGAAAGGCAGAAAAGCAGAAAAAAAGTACCGTCTTGGTTTCACAGCAAAACAATAATAATTACATTTCTTTTTTTCTAACTGTACATGAATCCAAAACCAAATTATTACTACAAACAGCACAGCAAAATCATGCAAAACTGCTTTTATAACTGTCAAAATTTCCATTACGTAAAGAATAAGAAAATAAAAAATCCTAAAAAATAAGATTCAAAAATTGTATGTGCATAATTTTCTTTTTAGAATGTAAAGAACAAATTTTACAGTGATGAATAGTTTAATGCACAGAAAATTGAGAAAATATCATTACTCTTTGTCAAAATGTGTCCTTCAAACAGGTAATTCTGAAAACATATATTGCTCATGAAACTGTAAGCTCAATTTCAGAAAGAAGTAGTACAAAGAAGCATTCGAAAATTTTGGCGCCTTGATGAAAATACTTTTGTCTGAAAGAAAAACCTGATCTTCAAGAGACATATAGGAATGGATCTTAAAATCTATCTCCCCAAAACTGGCTTTTTAAAAAAATAAATATGCTGCATTATATCTTACATATAATTATATAGTTGCAAATACTATAGTATTTATATACATATATAAATAAGTCTACATAGTTACATATTCATGTTTACTGATGGTTATAGATTTTATATTTATATATACTCACATTTTTCTAAACCAGGGCCATTGAGAAATGACAGGTTTTCTAAAATTAGTCAGTCAATTATATATTTAAGAACCACTTGCAATCCACTTGAATTCTCATTAGAATACAAGTAACATCATGGAACAATGACCTCATTTTATGAAACATGACAGTACAAGTTAAGTTTGCAAATATCCATAGGAGCAGACCATACTAAACCTCAATTATTCCATATGATTTGACTTTGTAATAATACACTCTGAGCAGTATTTCTAACTTTTGAACAATCTTATTGGGAAGAAACGTTCTGTTTTGTTTCCATCATTCCACAGAATAAAGTAAGCATGTACTTACTCAGCTGAAACTTTTGCTGCTAAATGGTATTGGTTTGCTACATTTAAGCTTCTGTATTGATGACTTGACCAGTACTGGCAATTTTATAACTTTAAGGTTGTACAACTGAAACATTTATATCACAACCATTGAAATAGGCAAAAAAATCTTAAAGTTCATTTTTAGAAAACGAGGGATGGCTTTAAAGAGCTCTCTGCAGTTGAATAAACTACCACATTGAACTTAATGTTCAAATTTTCCAGGGAACAATAGGAAAACCAGAAGATCTTCCTCTTAACAATATACTGATAAACATTCCCACATGCATATGAAAACAGATCAAAGTTCGGTTATCTCTTTTCACTCTTTCATTGAACTGAATACACTGCATAGTTGAGTTCTATTTCAGGTTTACTACAGCTATGCAAAGGCAAGCATGTGAGAACAAAGAACTAACAAAACCCAAGAAGAATTTTTGTACAGTTGCTCGCTATGGAAAGAAGCTTAGCCATCCTCAATCAGTAAACCTTACGTACTACACTGTACAAACATATCTTGTAACAAATATAATCACCATGGACTTTAATCATTCATTGATGACAATCTGTTCAACATTCTTTTCCCTCCTATTGTACATAGATTAAATAATTTTATTACTGAAATACAATGCACATGAAAATGAGACTAGGAAACTTAATCAAACACAGCTTGGAAAAACAGGTAATGCGTTTGCACAAATACTTATGTGATTTTCTCCATTCTCCCACCTCCTTAGAGCTATTCAGGCTGCATTCTTGAAAACTATATTGAAAATTAAGCTTCTAAATTGTTTCCAAAGCAATGAAATCTCTGTGTAACCAATTTTTTTCAGTACAACATCCAAGTAACAATCAATCAATACTCCAAGACAATGAGTGAAACTTTTCTAAATGACACTACATAAGGTAGACTCCAGAGACCAGAGCTGAGGATTCATGACAACTTACTATGCAGCTTTAATATATTACACAGATTAAAATAACATTTTTGATGCCTTTTATTTGTTCAGATAATTAATACACTTGGTATGTTTGGTATGTATGTATGTTGGTATGTATCTTGGGTTTGACTAAATTTTTAACATACAAATTTTTACTGCATTCAGTGAACAATTTAGGAATAGTTAGAAAGCTTATGTAAGTTACAAACTTCTGTAGCCACAACTCTTGGACTAGCTACTTTTAAACCACTTTTCCAGAAAAAGCTTAAAAAATATCTGAGTGAAAATGTCAGTGAACCTTCAAAGAACTGGTTTCCTAAATATTTCAACATATCCCCTTTAAAATATCTTTTAAGTTCCGTACAGTAAACAACAATTATTAAGTCCTTTAAAATGTGTTGCCTACAGGTACCAGTCTTTTACTAGAAACTACTTAGAAAAACACAGTTGCCTCCCACCCCATAAATTAATTTCACAGATTTTCAGTGCTGCTTATCTCCTGATTTAGGGAGTCAGAGAAAAATCACAGTCTCAGGTTAAAAAATTTTCCCACTGCAGAACCTCTGTTACACATTGATGCAGAAAGTGACATTCATTTAACTTACAGATATTTCAGATTTTCAAGGTCTTCAAATGCTCCACTAGGTATTCTTTTGATTTGATTGTTGTTTAGAAGCCTACAAAAAATAAACAGCCATTTATTTCAACATACAGAAACACTAGGGGGAAGAAAAGTGTAAAATCAGCTGCAATGTTAAATTAGTATCAAATGGAAAATGCTTTTCCCTGCAACTGTAACTGTTAGAGGCAAAAAAGGTATGGGCTTAGAGCTGCTCAGCCAAGATCTTGCAGGTGAAAACTGAAAAAGTTAGACAGAAGTGAAAAAAAAAATAAAAAAAGAAAACCTACAACAACATGAAAACTTTGAAAACCAACCAATAGACAAACAAACAAAACCAAACAAGAAAAAAACAAAACAAAAAATCCCACCTACATCTGAAATACTGTGGCTTTCTGCAGGGTTCTCAAATGTAGATGAAGGGGGGAAAAAACTTGGTCTCAATTATTTATATCCATTTGAAATTGATAAAAATTGAAAAAGATTTGTCATTAGTGTGTGCATCAGAGTGACTTTTCCTAGATGCTTCTTAGCATTATGTTGTGTACTGGGCCCCTTATATCATACAGGAACATAATTGTCTATATACAGAGATGTGCACTCATCCCCCATGCAGTGATTTTTTGAAGAGAAGGGAATTCAAATGTAATGTATTCTCCCTTTATCTGGGACTTGTGGATCTCAGAGCAGTGACTTGGACAGTTAAAACTTGAGCCTGGATATCTGACAGAAATTTGTAATTCCAAACTGGGGATCAACTGCAAGCAGAGGAGAGCAGAGGTATGGATGGCTAGTAAAAACATCTTGGCATCATTTCTTCTGGTGTGAATATAGAGTATAAGATGTCTCAAAACATTTGTTGCTATATGTCTGCAGATAAAATACTGATCCAAAACTCACTGATACCACTATTACATTTCAGTTCACATAGTATTTGTGTTCTTGAAAAGTCACATTTGCAATCATAAGTTATGTGCATTTAAAAGTAAAAGTAACCGTCCATCTTAATTCCTCCTCATGCCTGCTAATACATTAAAGAGGAGAAATACGTTTCAAAGTGATTTTGAAGGAGTCATAGAAGAGATACAAAGTTAAAACTATAATACACCTACTATTTGTATTATTGGCTGAAAAAGGTCTTTTAGAAAACACAGACTTTTCTTCTCAATCATATATAATAACAAAGACCTCCATAAAAGGCAAATCTTCCAACTCCTGTCATACTGGTAAACACACTCAAAAAGGAAATTTCAAAACATTAGTTTGTCAAATATTTTGTAACTGCAACACATTTGCACATTTGTGCCTTTGAACAGCTTTCTTGTAACTCCATGATTCATTATGTGATATTCCACCACAGCAATTTAGTACTGTGTAGAAAAAAATTATAAAGGTCTGCATTTTTCATTAAATTACATTCAATTAAAGTATGTTAACAAAATATTAATATGTAAATAATTTTCTTTTTTATCTTGATAGACATACATCTGGTTTTGCTTTCAAATATTTTGGTCCATGTTGGGTTTGCATGACCAGGTTTTTGGTATCAGGGGTGGTTTCTGTGAGAAGCTGCCAGAAGCTTCCCTGATGGCTGACACAGGCAATGCCAGCCGGCTCCAGGATGGACCCACTGCTGGCAAAGGCTGAGCCCATCAGGAGTGATAGTAATGCCTCTGTGATAACATATTTAAGAAGAAAAAAAAGATTGTTGTAGAGATGAAAATTGCAGCCAGAAAAGAGCAGAGTGAAAACAATGAACCACTCCGCAGACACCAAGGTCAGTGGAGAAGGGTGAGGAGGAGGCACTCCAGGCATCAGAGCTGAGGTTCCCCTTAAGCCTGTGGTGAAGACCATGGTGTAGCATCTGTGCTTCTGCAGCCCATGGAGGAGCACAGGGGTGCAGAGATCCACCTGCAGCCTGTGGAGGAGCCCACACTGGAAAAAGTGGATGCTGGAAAGAGGCTGTGACCCTGTGGGAGGCCCATGTTGGAGCAGAGTCCTGGCAGGGCGTGGGGAGAGGAGCCCACACTGGAGCAGGTTTCCTGATAGGGCTTGTGGAGCAGCCTGTGCCTGCAGGACTGCACCTTGTGGAAAAGTGACCCACATTGCAGCCGTTTGTGAAGAACTGTTGCCTGTGGGAAGGACTCATGCTGGAGAAGTTCATGAAGGACTGTCCTCCTGTGGAAGGGACCCCACATGGATCAGGGGGAGGACTGTTCTCCCTTAGCAGCATCAGAAGCAATCTTTGATGAACTGACTGTAACTCTCATTCCCCGTCTCCCTGCACCACTGAAAAGGAGGGAGAGGTGGAGGATGATGTTTTTTAAGATGTATTTTACTTCTCATTCCCAAATTCTGATCATGTTAGTAATGAATTTAATTACTATTCCCATTTTAAGTCTGTTTTTGCTTGTGACAGTAATCAGTGAGAGACCTCTCTTGGTCCTTATTTCAACTCATGAACTCTTTGTTATATTCTCTTTCTTCTGTCCAGTTGCAGAGAGGAGTTACAGAGCGGCTTTTGTAGGTACCTGGCATTCAGCCAGGGTCAAACCACCACATGGTCATAAGCCCCACTTTTCTCACCTGTGTAAATATTAGAGCTCAAATTTATGAGTCTATTTACCTGTGATAAGTGAGCAAATATGACATATTTATTAAATTAATAATATTAAATCAAATGGGGAAAGGGTCTTAAGACTGAAAAAGAACTTACAGAGTGTTCAGGTTTTTGAGTCGTCTAAACTCTCCAGGCTGGATTTCTTTAATCCTATTAAATCTTAAGTCTCTGTAGAATAGAAAAAGAAGAAATATGTTATTAAAAGAACTATGAATTTTTTTCATAGGAAAAACCGAACTGAGCACCATTATTTGTGATGACTATGACCAGCCTCTGTCCATAAATCATAGCTTTCAATCAAAGCAAAACAAATCCAAACACTGTTTGACAAGTTTAAACAGAGGACTGACGAAGCCCAGCCTCAACAGTCAATGCTGCAGGATGTATCTAAGTTAAACCTGTGGTCATGAAGCATGTTCTGTTACACAGTGAACCAACTTGTAATGGGCTCTTGAGTTGTATTTCACTAAATTGAATTGTTTCCACATTTTAAAAGCCGCTTGTAAAAAACACATTAAATAAAAATGCTTATAAATAAACAGATATAGAAAAATTTGGATCCGAATTGAACTTTGTAAAATAAGAAAAAAAAAAGGACAGCTTTCAAGACTCAAGCTACTCCATTCTTTAGATTTTGGGTAAGGTGGCCTAAGTACCTTAAACTGTCCTGCTTTTAAAACCTGTAAATCCAGCTGCCTCAAGCCAGCTATTTCCTTATTTAATTTTGCTTTCTATTTGTTTTTTATATGGTTTTTCATCTTCATTTTCCCATTTGTCTTGGTTTAAAGACAATTGTAGTAATTAAATTTGAAAACACGAGACCACAAAATATAGAAAAGCAAGTAACAGCTCTTTTATTACCTATATATATATATATCTGAGAGAAAACATGGAACACAAAACAATATCTCCAGAAACAATGGAAACTTGTAGTGAAAAATGTAAAGAAAATGCCCAGTCCTGTGGTCATGAAAGGATGGCAGTTGCTGAGACAAAAATGGTAGCCATGACTTCTGGTGGGCAGAGTTGTGGGTAGATGTGCTCTCACCAACATTCCAGTCAAGAAAAAAGAAAAAAAAGAGAAGAAAACTTTTGTGGTCAGTGACTCTCTTTCCGAGAGGTCTGAGCTCCTGTCCAACGGCAGCGGCAGAGCTATTCCTGTGACACTGCAATGAGGAGATGTCCCTGTTGTGTACATGCCAGGAGCAAGCCACAGAGAGAGCGCCCACCAGGCTGGGAACATGCCACCAGCTGTGCACCTGCACATCACCAGCCAGAGCTGGCGCTGCCGTCCTCTGGTGAGCGAGTGTGGCGGCACGTGTTGGCACCGCTTCCTGTGCCAGCACCACAAGCTCTGGCCATGCCCCTCTCCAGGCTCGGCAGCCACCACCAGGACTGGGCCACCATCTCCATGGCAACACTGCTGCTGAGCTGGGGCCACTGCCTGGCTCCCCACTCGCCACCGCCCCCTCCAAGGAGCACACGGCACAGCTTTGTCAGCACCAGCCCAGTCCTGGAAGGGGTGACAGTGGGAACAGCTGAACCTGAGGGGGTGGCAGGAGCAGCCAAGCCCAGCCCCCTCCAGCCTTGGAGGAACAGGGGACCAGTGGGAGCAGCTGAGCCTCCACTATGGCCCCATCCCACTGCCTCCCCCACTGAGGAACTCTGCTCCCTGTCCAAACCCCCGCCAGCCTCATGTCGGAAACGGAAAAATTTCTTCCAAACCTAACCCATAACACCATTATATCAATATCTTAAAGAGAACTTCTCCAAGAAGGAGGAAACCGACTTTCTCAAGAAGTGCTGCAGAACAAGCAGGGAAGGGAGTGAGATGGCAGTGGTGCAGGAACATGGGAAATACCATGGTTGTGCCAGTCTGACACCTCTCTGCTGAGAGTATGTAGCAGTGCTTTCCACCTTTGCCCACCTCCTGTTCTCCCATGACTCCAAGTCTGGCTGTTGTATCCTCAGTAGTTCAGAAATTGATTTAACCATGAATAAACCCATGCAAGAAAACCCCAGGAAATAATTTTCTGCCTGTTAAAGCAAAATGAACAGGCTTCCTGGGAGAGCACCCAGGTGAGAGAGGGACAACAAGACCAAGGGAAAGACAACCCAGAGGCTGGGTTAGGGGCTCCAGGGGATGGGCAGTGCTTCCAGTGTGCCAGTGATGGCCAAGGAGGCTCCAAGGGGCTGAGGTATGGAATAGGGCACTACCTTCATGAAATTCAACCTGTCCCTTCCCCACCTCTCCACACATACACACAATTGAGTTGGTCCAAGCCAATTAATATAATAATCCAGTGTCTCACACCAATCTCCTCTGCACTCTACTTATCACTACGATAACTAGGGTTTAGCAACATCAATCAAAGAAATTTATATTATTTTACTATCACTGTTTATAGTGGTATTTATCTCAACTCCTGATACTTTCACCCTTCCCATATGAAGTTGTTAAAACTAAAGAACACACCATGTTTGAAACTCTACTCATTTATTTACATTCAGCAGAAAGGTATTAGAAAAAGGAGCCATAATAAAACACAGCACACAAAAGCACAGTACACTTGGTATCTGTAAGTAAAATTAATTATAAAGATTAATTATATGTTTTGTTTAAAGTTAGTACTAGAAGTGACTAAAATTGGAGGAAAAAACCCAACCTTAATCTTACTAAAATGAACAATTACGATTTTTGTACATTCTTTCAAAGAGGAGTTTCTTCAAAGGAAGTAAGATTTCTAAGTGTTCACTCAAAGTATTCTCATTAATTTTCAGCATAAAATCCCCCAAAATAGAGTGAAGCAGCTCACAAATAAAGAACACACAATCTCTTTTGTTCCTTAAATTAATATAATTATACTTCATGAGGTATTTCTTGTACATGGAAGATAAAAGTTCTGAAGTCATAATCACTGTAGATTTCTTATGAAGAAATTCTGTCAAAACTCCCTTATATAACAAGAGAATAAGACAAGTGGATAAAAAGAAATCGAGTTTACATTGCATACATTACTTTAAGGGGTTTAATACAGTCTCTTCATATAAGCAAACCAAAGAAATACAGTTTAGAGGAAATCTGTGTAAATCAAGGGTTCAACTTAAAGGGAAAAAGATAGGCAAAGACTAGTTAAGTGAAAGGTTGCATCAAATAGAACTGGGAAGAAATCTGCCATAAGGTATTAAACATTTTAAGACAAGGCTGGTAGAAGAAAAAACAAGCCTATGAATTTGGAATGGCTGCAAATATTCTCAGTGTTTGAGATTAGAAACAAGGCTGAAGTTATAAATCCTTGAGAAGTGGGAATAATTAACTGTACAACAATAAGACAGGGAAGAACACAGAACCATCAGTTCTTTCAAACCCAGTTAAAGTGTCAGTAGGCGACAGGAAAATAAAAGGCAGAAAAACCTCAGTCACCACTACCATATCATCACAGAAAAAACCCAAAACATTCCATAATAAACAGGAGCAGCATTTCTCATGCTTGAAACATCATCCTTCCATGGCACAGACAACATATCCAGCTCATGGTAACAGAATGCATTTCATGGAACACAAGCGCTCAGAGCAAAAGCCCAACAGCAACCAGGAACATCCCCTTGGAGAGTGAATGGCAGGAAAGAGTGAAAAATGAGTACGGGTAGCTCAAGCAGGCCATTATGGTGCAGATCTTCAAAGGCAGTTTTTGTTGCTGAAATAACGTGTGGTAAATCAGCATAATGAGGTTTCTTGATCCCTTTTTCTGACTAGCTTCTGAACAACCGTACTGCCACATGACTTTCACTCACAAAAGCCTGTTCCCTGCCCCTTCATTTCTCTTTCACCTTTTTCATTGTTCCCCATTTTGCTCTTACACACTGACTGTATCCTGGCTGTATGCTGTGCTTTGGGGCTCAATGAACCTGCTCCCATTGAGCAGTCCGAGGGCACCACGAGGTTAAACCAGCAAACTAAGGGAGTCCACCCCAATTGCTGACTCTCATTTTTTTTCCCCTTCCTAACCTCTAATTAGTAAATGAAACAACTAATTAAAGAAATGTTAACACCTATGACGATGGCATGGAGATTATGGTATGTAACAACTTTTGCAGAACAATCCAAAGCTAGATGCCATGCATTTGGTTTCTCAAATAAAAATCTGGTACACCTAACTCCTAATTCAGATTTCCTCCCTTATTATGTGTTTCAAAGTGAAAATTTTTACTCCTTAAAATTATAGCTAGACAGGATTTAAATTGAAAAATATACTTTAGCCACACAGACTTCCATAGAAGCTAAGCCCATTAGTTTGAAGTATTATGTCTTCCCTGAATAACACAAACATAATATGTCCATGATAACTATACCGAACACTCTCAGGATTATTTTCCTGGCTCCACATCATCTGCTCTGTGCTAATCCACGGAGCATGACCAGGAAATGTTCGGCAGAGTGTGAGGCTCCATGGGCCAAGAGCGTGCCAGGGAGCATGCGGTCAATTTAGCAACTGGAAGGACCTGAGATTCACATTCCAGCGCCTGGGAATGGCTGGGGTCCCATGGCACTGCAAACAGCTGTGGATCAGGATGTGTGCCAAGCAGTACACAGCAAACAGGGTGTGCACACACAGTTGCTTTGAAAGCTTCCCATGCGCCGTTACGCGAACGAGGTTGTACGAAAATCTGTAAGATCTAGAGGTATGACATAAAAATAAATACAATATTTGCATATTTAATTTTGTTTTCTGCAGCAAAAGAAAAGTGTGCTGCAGACACTTTTTGTCTGGATGCAAATGAATTCTGTTCCTAATAAATTCTTTATTTGAACTAATTGCATCCATTTGTCTCCCCTCCTTAGAATGCTCATTCTTAACTATTACCAATTTAGCATTGAAAATTAATATTTAACAATAATTTTATTTAATTAAACACAGTGAAAACTTTTAAAATATATAAATATTAAAAAAATGTTACACAGCTGTTACTGTCCCATAAGATCCAATGCTTCCATGGCAACTCCTGGCACTCCAGGACACCCTATTTAAAGCTTGCACTGACAGTGTACAGTAATGAAAGACGTATGTTCTCTGTTAGCACATCCTGATCAGATAAGGCAACATTAGGGCATATGAATTCATTGCAAGTTTACAAAATACTACTATATAAATGCTAAAGACCTTAATAAATATTTGGAACATGATAATCACACAGGATACACACGAAACAATACAAGTTTCAAAAACTGACCTTAAACATCAAGCAGCTTATAAGAAAAGTTACATATCACTCTGTTTGAAACACAGGAATTCCTTGAGAGAAGGGATTGGTTTTCCTCAGATCAAATAATGACCATAAATTAAAACTGTAACATTTTATATAAAATGTCTTAAGTGAAGTTTTCCTTTATTCTTTTGTTTGCCAATTATTGCAAAGCAACATACAGGGTGGAAAGCTAAGGTTCTTAATTTCATTACTTTTATAAAAGATTAGACTTCATTTACTTTAATAGCCTTAATTCAGACTCCTTTTGTGCATATGTTTGCCTTTAAAGGTACTGTTGCTTCATCAAACTCAGGAAAATCATGAACTGTTTGAAACGAAATGGATTTAAAGTGGGGCTACCAAGATGACTTCCGAATGCTCTTGTCATGTGCCTCAAAAGGTGGTGCCTTTGCAACTCATCCTGGATACTCAACACCAAAACTGGTCACACCCAGTCACTCCTCCACTGATGATGACCTATTTGATGCCAAGCATTGCTGTCTTAAGTATCTTAAAAACTGACATGCTGAACCCCTGCCTCAAAGGTAGTCACTTTTAAAAGGTCCAGTGAAAAGTATTTAAATCTGAACCTCCTTCTCTATATGTGATCATAAAGTGTATACCAATATAATTTTCATTATTTTAATTTGACAAATTAAATTAGGTGGTGGAAAAATAATGCAAACTACTTTGAAATGATGAATTTCTCACATCATAATGTTCAGATATTGAGAGATACAAACAGTCTGAAAAGGATATTTATGAGCAAGATAATGCACTCATTCACCTGCAAGACTAATTATGAAATGCTGATTGGTAAGAAGAGGTGACAAAATGGAAAAATACCAATTCCTTCAGCTGTGTGATAGTTATACTGAATCTGGCAAAAAAAAAAGTGCAAAATAGCTATTTTCCTTAAAAAAAGAAAAAGAAGGGAACAGTTTAACAGATAAATATTACATTTGTAGACCTATTCGTTTTAATAAATTATATTAATAAATTAAAGAATGGTCATCATTTGTCTAGCTCTCTTCAGATGTTTTAACGAGGTAAGAATTGTCATAACTGGATCACTTTACCATTGCTAAATTCAAAAGAACAAAATAAGACCCTTTCTTTTTCTTTAACCATTGAAGATTATTTACTACCCAGCAGAAATAATCTATATCATAAACACCAAACTTCTATGTTTCTCAATACAGAACAAAAGATCCGCAAATGCCAGCAAAACTACATTGCTTATGTCTACTTTATTCTTATTCTTTTTTTATTCAAGGTCATCCCAGCAGGAAATGAAAAACAGCCATCAGCATAGTAAAAACATTCAAACAGAGCAGAGCATGAAAATTGCACAAAAGAGGTTATATAATCAAGTCAGTGGAGTAACTGGATGATGTCAATGGCACTTTAATGCTGCTTTAACTACTGCCCTGTAAAAAATGTGTCACTTTGTTGAACAAACAAAGACAGAGCCACCACTTAAAAAAAAATAAAACCAAACCCTACTTGCAGCTATAGCACAACTTATAGTAATCCTTGCTGCTAGCAGTGGAACATTGACTAGAATACCAGGGGAACCAAGGTGGTTTTATTTTTTGGCCTGGTTTTAAGATTTAGCTCTAGTGCTTCTTTTACAAACAAAATTAGATTGTTTTCAGTTTTCTTGGCAATTTATTTTCTGGATTAGTTCTTCCCCAGTCTAATTACTAGATGCAGTATGTGATCTTCTCTAATTTACACTGAGATATTTTTATTATCTGTACGTGAGCATGCAGCACATAAAATAAAACCACTACATCTTTAGAAGGGAAACTAAAACGTTATTCTCACATGGTAAGGGAGTATCATAGCCAATAATATTTAGTATGCTGTAATTTCAGTAACAAAAGTAAATGGTAGGATCATAAAAATATTGAAATCTATAGAACAAGATGCAGAACACTTGTTAGTACTCACCTTGATCATAAAACCAATAAAAATGGCTATGACAAGAAAATTAAGAAAATTTTAAGCTTAGACCATCTATCAATTTTCTAACTAAAATAATACCTGATTTGCTGAAAGGGACTTTTATGTTCATAAGTCTTAAAAACTGTATCAGGTACAGCTTTGGTAAACAGAGAGCTTATAATGCATCCTTCCCTAAGAGCTAAGGATTTGTTTTAATGAACAATTATTTGCCATTCGAGTTGAAAGAAAAACATTTAAACAGGAACTCAGTGAAAGGAAATACAGTACCGTCTTACTAAGTCTGCAGATCCTTCTGCTGCCTTTGTTGCAAATTTTTCCAACCAGCTACGCAGTACCATTAATAGGACTCAACTGAGATTTTCTGATTCAAGGTTTTAGTCTTGAAGGCTTAATTGTCAAGAATTGTACATGGAAATTTTACACTAGCATGATCATGGCTCTTTGTCTCATTCACCTTCAGTCCTCCAAAATCCATAATCCTCCAAAATCCATAAAGAAACAATGCATTTTGAAATTATTTCAAAATAATGAAATATTTTGATGAGGGAAAGAAGCAACAAACTGGGCAGGTAAACTAATATCCTAGTATATAAATGTGGTTTCCCCATCAGTGCAGGTTTAGGGACTTTTCTCAGGGCAGGCAGCCTCATTGATGCAGTGCATACGAGCTTGCATTATATTTATTATACCAATAAATTACACCTAGCATCTACAATGTCGATGACCTAACTAAAGAATGCCCACTTTGTCTCCTTCAATTCAAAAAGTCTTGCAATACAGAATCAACATCGAGCCAAAGGAAGTGGAAAATTGAAAGAATTACTGCATCTAAAAATAACAGCTAAATTTGACTCAAAGCCTTTATTCATTACACATCTATGCGTCACTCTTCCCCCTACACTAGGCAGATTTTGTTGGAATGTATTTCCAACTGTTATATAATTCTCAGTTATTTCCAATATGTTGATAGTCACATTAGATTCAGACAAACTTAAAGGTGGTGGTAGAATTTATCTGGATAGTTGTTCTAGGAGAATGCTGAGGACATTTTAGGGTTAATACGGAAAACACTATTGGTTTGCATGAAGAGTAATAAAAAAATTCGGGTACTCTATCACTTGGCTGCAGACTGGCTTCCTGGTTTCAGACATAGCAACAGCTCTTCATTCCACTCCATGGGAAAATCCCAGGTTACCTTACTGAAGAAGCTACAGCTCTTGGAATCATATTTTCTGCTTCCCAATGTAAACGACAGGCTGCAAGAGCAGATAAGATAACTAGTTTCTTACTCTGCCTCCAGCTCCTCTTGCTCCTGGCAAAGCAAACTCAGAAGAACAGGGAGTGACAGGGCTATACCAGGACTCCTCCAATATTTATCTCCCATGTTCCTCAGGAGTGCAGACAGCCTCAGGGCAGGCCATCGGGAGTTTCTGTCTCTTGGGAGAAGTTGCTTTCTCCTTATGAAAAGCAATGGAAGTGGCTACTAGAAAACATTCAACCTGAATGACATTCAGGTAAGAGAATCTCTGGGAACAGAGATTATTCCTTCCCTTTTCTTATGTTATGTCCATCCTCATATAAATATCAAAATTAAAAACAAAAAGTAATTTTGGAGCTACTACTCATTAGGGAATATCTTTATCTTGGTATATCTTTGGTATCTTTAGTATTGTGTTAATATGATGAAATAATTACAGAGATATTAAAAAGTGTGCTTTCTAATTGATTATTGACTCAATGCTGCCAATATTAGAACTGCTAGGGAAAGAGTGTATGACTTAAAGCAAATAGATGTGATCTCCTGAGGTCACTGGAATTTAAAATAACTAACAAACACACACAAGATTAGTAACACTTATTTGGAAATTTCAGACACATCCATAATTTGCAGCAATCCAGTTTTCCAAGCTTTTTTTTTTTGAGCTGGTCAATCAATTTAATTTAGGTAGAGAAAGAAGAAAAGAAACTTCAGGGGAAGAAGTTGTAGGTATATTACTTATTTCAGTTCTACTCTTGCAATATGGGGTAAAAGGTAAAAGGAGATGGAAGTTGATTGATTCAAGTTATGGAATAAAATAAAAATTTATAAAGCATATTTATTATTAATCTTTTATTATTCTTCTGATGCATTATGTAAGGTAACTTGTATGAAATATTTGTAGACAGAAAAGTGTTTTTACACACTTACATAATGTTCTTAAGGCAAAAAAGTTCATTTCTGAATAAAAGCTAAGACGGTTGTGTACTGCTTCATTCTTCAGAGTTTAATGCCATTTTTAAAGTTATAATTCAATCTGATTTTTCCATTTTGGTCACGTTTCAACTTATATCCTTGCTTTCATCACCCCATACAAACCAGCTATGACCCAGGCCATACACACGCCATTTGGGCCACATGGAGAGCAACTTCACATGCTGCCCAGTAACACATCATAGCTAACACGAACTCTCAAGAGGTCTTTCCTAGTGCTCAAACAGAAAGAACAATGCTTTCAACCAGGTATGTTTGTAAAAAAAGGGGAAAGTTCAAACATTTGACTACTGTTGTCAAAGTAGAATGAAAATACTAGAATTAAATCTAAAATATTAAATTATGTACAAACCTGCCTTTGAGGAATATCAGATGGTCTAAAGTATCCACATAATAATAAATACCTAGCATGACAGCTGAACAGACAGGACATTAGTTAAAAATTAACCTGTGAAAGCTAAAATTGAAAACATTTCTGAAGTAGGACAGAATGGTGGGAGGGTAGAACAGCAGGCCCAGGAAACCATGGAGCACAGCTGGTCCCGCTTGCATCCCTGGCAAGGAAGGAAAGTAGAAGGGGGCTTCTTCTGCACGGAGGTCTCAGCAGGGGCATTTACAGTTCTCTGTGTGCCCAAATCTGCCCCTTCAAGCTGTATCACAGACTCAACTTATTTTTATGGTTTTCTCTGCGGGCAGGTGTGGGTTGGCTCCGGGGGCAGGTGAGCAGGTTCCCTCAGGAGGCAGTTCCTCTCCCTGTGCCGCCCGCCAGGCCACCCTCTTTCACCAGGGCTGACATGAGTGGCCACAGACACCACAGGCTATGAAACCAGGGAAATGATTCAGAGTGAAACCACATGTTTTTCCCTTGTTTATTTTTCGGCTAACCCTGAGAACCGAGTGAGAAGACCAAGGGCACGAATGAGCAATTACTGTTGGCACCCAGCAACCAAAAGAAAGCCAAGTACCACTCACAGGGTGTTTCTGAGTCGGTTTCTTGTTTGTTTGTTTTTTAACTGCAAAGGGGTACAATCTCTGCTTTGTAAATTAAAAAAGAAAATTGAAACAAACAAGTAGGTATATACTAGTATTAACATGCTAAAGAGACCAGCTACTTAAAACATTAGACTTCCTATTTTCTTTTAATATACAGTCTAAATAGTCAAATAAAAAAAAAAGTTTCAATAGTATCTGCAGCCAAAAATTTAAAAGTCTTAGTTTCAAGAACCGAATCTACTAATGACTTAAATTTTGAAAAAAAGATTCTTAGAATGTTTCTGCTACTCAAAAACACATATCTACATATCTTGGAAATGTATAAATTAGTAGTATTCTACTTGACTAAGACCACTGACATATATATGGCTTAAAATCCAATGGAAAAATTCTTTCCCACAAATATTAATCACCAAATTTCAAGTTCAACTGAAAAAGAATTCTCTGGTCCCACAGTTAAACTATCATTGCTATAAGACTGGCCATGAGTACAAATATAATCTCTGATCCAAAGACAAAAATGCCAATATATGGCTGGGATTTCCACAAATACTTGTAGAAGAATTTAAGAGGCTGAAGAGTGCAAGCCACAACCTCAGCACTTAGCCACTTAAGTGCAAAAATTTCTACTGGTGAAGTTTCCTCAGGTATTAGATGTGCTACTGTAGTAGTGCCGTGGCTAAAATCTCTCCTGAGAGATTATACACTTGCTCTGCTCACTGGAGGGACAAGTCCTTCCCATGTCCAGACCATATGGCTAAAGATGAGGCTGAGCTGAATGAACATTTTATTTCATGCACACTGAAGCTTTATCCCTATACAGTTAAAAACAACAGATTTACTGAATGAAAGAGGCACCAACCAAGGAAAAAAAAAAAGGCCATAAATTTTAAATGCACAGAGGCATTCAACAATTTTTTCAAATCTTGATGGTATCAGAAATTTTTACATACGGGTCCAGATCTTAAAAACAATTTATTTTATGGGCATCACATCCAATTATCTCAAGTTCAAAGTTAAAAAATAAAATAAATTACTTCCACTCTAATCGTTAACTTCTTTTAAAAGCATTTTTTTTACACTGTCCAGAAGTTTGAACACTGAAAAATTAAATACCCCTTTGGAGAAAAGTGAAAGTCAGCCTGCAAAAGCCATTAAGTAAATAAAAGATATTTAAAAAAACAACCAACCAAACAGGATACAAATTCTGTCACAATGTCTGACATGCAAGACAGGCACTTGCTCTATGCTAGCACTATTGCAAAACAATTCTTTGTGGATATCAACAGGAAAAAAAAGTAAACTAAAGGTAATGAAAATCTCTTACCTAAAGAATCTGGATTGCACAGATATTATTGTATTGTGGGAACTCAAAATTTTACCAGTATTGAAAGGACAAAACTAGTTTGAATTCAACTTGATATAGTTGAATGATGATTGATAAACCACAATTAGTTCTTGTTTCCTTCTTTGATGAATAAGGGATTATAAACACATGCCATGGAGTTATAAAACTGGCCTATATAATATACCTGAGTGTGGGGGCTGTACACACATTATTTGCCTACCTCTTATATCTGATCTGTAAGTGTACTCACATTGCAATTTCATCAAAAATGGAAAATTTTCCCTGTACCACCTGAGGTGTTTGGCAGTCCCACAATTTTTTTCAAAATATAGTTCTATCTTACACCTATGAGTGGATATATATCTTCTATACAGAGCAGTGTAAAGACTGACACTGAATGCTGGGGTTTGTTTTGGGGTTTTTTCATATAAATCTTGCTTTCTGCCTCTTAATTACTTTGCCAAACTGTTCAGTTGGAAATCTCTAACGAATACTGTGTCTCAGACTATTTTTACATATTTCTTCTCTTTTCAAATCTTTTATTCACTTATTCACATGCAAGATGTATCCAAAATGTGTAAGTAAAATACGGGATGTCATCCATCTACTCCAGAAAGAACACATGACACAGCATAAAACATTTCAGAAAATTCTCATGTCACAGTGGGAGAATTAAAGGATTTTCTGGCTAAGTTTTCAAAACTGTTGTTTACTGAATCAAGAAAGATGTTTCGACATGTATGAAAATTCTAAAATTTCAAATGATTTAGTTTATTGAAAAAGCATTCAGAAAAAAAAAATCTCTCTAAAAATTGATCTAAATAATGGATGTTTCTATACTAAGAAAGGTATTTACAGACCTTTAATAATTGTCTGGTAGCAAATATTTATACTTCTGACAACTATGTCTTCAACCTACAAATAAAACATGCTTTAGCTACATATAAAAGTCTAACTAGCAAACATTTTAATTGATTCTATCCCCTACATGAATGCTATTGCATTTACTGAAGCTTTTCCCAGGGCAATAAAATTAAATCAGAAAGTTAATGACTTGAATCTGGTCAGAGCAACCTCCTCACATAACAAATTGCTCTCACTGCTCTTACAGCCCTATTGCAGCTTTGCAGTTCTTCTTGCCTGACTGAAGTCTCTCCTGGCACTTTGAATCAAATACTTAGGCCCTTTTTATTGGAGACTGAGAATGTTACCTAAGTCAAAGATCTGAATTTTCTGATTCAGTTTATGTCTATAAAAAATAACTTGAATGAACTCTGATCTCTAAAATTTCTCAGACTTTATTAAAATGCTATCAAACCAAAACTTTTTTCTTGAACCCAAATTAGTTATTATCCCAAAGAGTGATAAAATATCTCTTAAAAGGCATCCCGCTTTGATAAGCAGCTTCCCATCAGGTATCAATCACTGTGTACTTTTTTTATATACATACACTATACTGATGCTCCAGCTTATTACATTACCTTAGCAGACAATGTAATGTAGCATTTCTTGGCATTTGTTTTGAGTTTTGAATGGCTCACTAGAGTTATTTGTGCACCAGAACACAAAATACACCACCTATTTTTCAAAATATTTTTGAAAATTTGGGGAAAAAAGTTTTCTCACCATTAAAACTTTACAAGGCATTCATTCAGACATGCTTTAAAGACTTGAATATTGATGACTGTTTAATCTGATTGATTATCTTCACAATCATTAAACAGAAGCCACCAAATAGCAAAATTATTATTACTATTATATAGTAAAATTTTGTATCAAAATGGCCAACCAAAGTCTTGTAAAAGCGAAATATTTACCTTCTGTAGAGCATGGTGGACCTTGGACAGAGGCTATAAACCCCCTGAAATTAACAGTTTTGAGAAGTCTGCACTGAATTTCATGCTGCTGTGAGCAGTTACGATGCTCACACTGCCTAGAGAGAAGTGAAGCATTCATGGACTCATTTATCCTATAATTTTTCTCCAACAAAGGAAAGCAGCAGCAATATGGCTAATAAAATGCTATTAAATTCATCAGTCTGGCTAATACATTGCAAAGAACTCGACACTTAGCAGTCATCATCCTGCTTACCAAAAATAGTGGTTAGTTAAGGTAATGCTGTGTACCAAGCAATGCTTTTCTTTTCTTAGACCAACCAGGCAATGAACACTCTGTTGTAAGAAGTGACTTAAGGGGAAAGAATGCTGAAAGAAAATGTTTCCCGAAGATCCAGGGAGTGGCAATTGGAAAGAGAATAAAAAAATCTGAGTCTGAACAAAAAAAGGGAGCAATGTCACACAGGCATTAAAACTAATTTGAGTTAAATACGCTTGTTCATTGTTTTGCTTAGTAAAACATAAAAAAACAACTCAGAAAAAAGAACACTACATTGCACAAAACTTCACACATTTCATTTTAGTAACTTTCACATGGCTTAAGAAGCCAAGCCACGTACTGCACAAACTCTTTAATGTCCTATCTGTGGTTATCTTTGTAAATACAGATTAAGCTAAAAGACGCGAAGCTGAGAGCGCAGATCAGTCTCTCTCTCACGTTTTTCTCAAGAGTTTGAGAAGACTTGCTATTTACAATAAATGTTTTCGGTTTAAAAGGATCACTTGACTCTCATTAGCAGCAGTAATAATGCCATACAAAAAAGAAATCAAATTTAGCAGCCTGATAAGCAAAGGAAGGAAAAGGAAATATTTTGAATCATTCTGTTCCAGCTCAGTCAGCTCTCATTGCACCATCTCTATGGATTTTCTTGAAACACTGCCCATGTTTGCAATAATAAAGTCTTTAAAGCTATTTTTGTTTTGGTTTGAGTTGTTTCATAAAATCCAAATGGAACAAATGATAAAGACAATTTGGCTCAGTTGTTTCCCTTCTATTGTGTATATATGTATATACATACATATACACAATATGTATAGCGTGCATATATATAACTATTTAGACACAAACATAAACACACATATTTAAAATACTGGCATCTTTTTATACATAAATTTCTCCAAAAAGACAAGCAACTATAAATATTTAGATTGTATGATGCAGATTTTAAATGCCACCTTTAGAAATGGAACTTTTCTGTAAGTGAAGCCTTATCCTATAAAGCTGTAAACACTCTGACTTGCTAGAAAGAGACAGCAAATGTCCAAGTCCAGGAAGAATTAGAAGCCTGGGGATTACTCATGTATATAAAGCTATGCATAAGTTCACATTTGCAAGATGACACCTAGAACGTACAAATATTTGATCACAAAATAATATATGAAGTGGGGAAAAATTCTGTAAACAAACTACAATAAACTTAGAAAGTATCAGAAATCTGAATCCAAAAAGAAATAACCGAAAAAAATACCGTTCTGAGAGATTAATCAAGATGGGTGAAAATTTAGTTTGTTTTTCAATTGTTCAAAATAGAATTGGAGTCTCAAAACATTAATCTAGCATTTTCATTTTACCTACTAAACACAATAAAATATTCCTGCAAAAGGCCATCTTTAAATTAAAGAAAATAAATATTATGCAATTTTACAAATAATGCACTATTTCTCGTCTTCTTTTGTTATTTTCTGAATAGTTATCTGCTAGTTTTTCATGTCTAAATAGAAATATCAATTTCTTCTATTACATTATGTTGGTATTTTTTCACAGTTTGCTTCTACCTTCATGTCAAGCTCTGTTCTCTTCTTTACTGGCTTTACTTCCTCTTTTTCTTTTCTGCTAGACTTTCAACCTTTTAATTTAAATTTAGCCTATTTACAAGCAAATCCATAAGTACATGTGAGCAGCCTAACATTTCTTTAGTATCCAAATGACCAAGTTTTCTGCTGGGTAATGACATGCCCATGTCATCTCTTAATGAGCCCACTTGGAAGAAAAGTCAGTAAGAGTTACTCAGATGGAGGAGGTTGAAATATTTGTTAGTTATTTTTCTCTTTGGTATGCATTTATCACAATTTTAGGTGAGACACTCGTCTCCTTGTGTCTCAAACCCAGACCTTCCTGATGATGCAAGGGATAGGCATCTCCCTGTTATTTTTCCACCAGCTGCCTTTGGGAATTAGGAGAGAAGGAGTATATTTACTCATGTCCAAGCATCCATTTCTTGCCCTTTTCAGTGAGTAATCTCATGTTTGTCTCTGCTACACTAAAATTTTTTATTCAGTGTCCTTCATTCCCCTAAATTCCCCAAAGTAATGAAGAAAACTCATTTAACTCATCATTTTTTAATTATGAGTCTGTTGTTGACTGCTGTTCGGGAAAACTGCAGAGGCACTGACACAATCTCTTAAGAGAATCAGGAAGACAGAAAAATTATTAAAACTGTGATTTTGAACTGGGGATGTAGACAGTAATACCAAGCAATCCACTGATCTGTATAATCTTTACGGCTTTCTAAAACATTTCAGTAAAACAAACGAAAAAATCTTGTGCTGACAACAATCCAAACTCCTAAAGCTTTGGGAATTAGAAGACAATCTTTTGAGACAGCTATAGAGCAAATACCCTTCACAGTCCAGATGAGCATATGAGGAGTAAATGGTGAATTTTCCTACCGGGGAAGGTCACCAGTAGAGTTTCACAGAGAGCTGTGCTGAGTTCTGCATTGTTTAGTTTATTCTTAAGTGGAAGGGTGATGAACAACAGAAAGAACAAAGTTTTCTTAGGATATTCATCTATTTTAATGAAGTCTGACTACGAAGAGCAGCAGAAGGACCTGTCCACAGCCCATGAATTGCTATTAAAATGCAGACCAAACACATGTATTAATACAAAGTAATGTATATGGAGAAAACCAAACTTTACAACTAAAATGGTGGACCTGGAACTGATCATTACTACTTCCACAAAAGATATTCAGCTACTCTCGATTAGTCCCTCGGGAAAAAGCAAACAAACAAAAAAAAACACAGTTCAAGAGAAGGAAATATTGTGTTGGGAGTTATTAGAAAAGGAACAGAAAATAAATACAGAGGCCACCCTAAGGGTGCTCTATAAATCCCCAGTTAGCCCATATACCAGATCTGTCCATGCAAATACTGGGGAAAGTTATAACTCCCTCACCTCAAAACACAGCAGAGTGGGGAAGTAGCAGTCCAGATAATGAGAGGTTGAGAACACCGACCTTTCACTGAGAAGCCTCCAACTTTAAAAAGAAATTAATGGAGAAGCTTAGGATCAAAGATCATAAAATCATGGCCGGCACTGAGATGATAGAGAGGGATCACATATTCACTGACTCTTCCAACAGAAGAAATGGGGGACACTAAGTGAAGCTAGCAGCTTGCAGGCTTCAAACAGAAGAAAGCAATTTACGCTGTGTAGTTTTCATAGTACTCCTTGTCACTGAAAGTTATGAGTGTAAGTTAACAGCTGAATTAGTTGAAAAAAAAAAGAGGTTAAACTATTTGTGGAGGAGTGATACATCAAGCTTTACATATAATAAGGAAATATCTTTGGCCCAGAAAACCCCTATTTACAAGTTATTACAGGGATAAACCACCATATGCTGCTGTCTACTTATTTACAAGATGCACTTTAAGTAACCCTCAAAGAACAGATATCAGGTCAAATGGATCTTTGGTTTTATTCATTATGGATATCCTTCTGTAAATAAACACATATTTAGCATTTTAACACTCAAATGCTAAGTATTTACTGGTCCAAAGTACATTTCAGTAAAAAAAGATAAAACCCAGAAATTATATTTATTAACTGTAACATATGACAATGTATTCCTCTGATGACAGTGTGTTAAATATACAGTAAGATACTTGCAGGAAATGATGGGTATGATTTTGTTCCATATGTTTTCCCAATCTCCAACAAAGAATTTGATGAGGGCTAACATACTGCCAAAATGACAAAAGTATTTTCCCACTGGTGGATCCAGCGACTTGAAGTGACGACTCATTTGGGCCTTCTGCTGCAGCCCTCAGCAGCTTCGCCGAATGTCTCCCAGTAAATGTCAAACACTATCAGTTCTGTGCCCTTCAGCCCCCTGCTAACGACCAAGCACATTCTGCAAGCTCTGCAAATGTCTCCTTAACACACTCGTGCCTTGGTCCTGGCTCATTCCATCAGCAGTACAATTAGACTGCCTGGGAATGGCTTTAGCAGGGTTCACATCCTACACACCCTGCACTGCTTTGCTGGGGAGGGTTGGTATCTTTTGCAATATCCACTTGATTTGCTGGGACTCAGAGGATGGGGCTTACCACAGGGAAAGTACTCTCCTTTTAGTTCATGTACTTCAAAAGTTAGGATTCTTTATTGTTTATGACTCCTAAGCCTGCTTTTTGCAAGTAATTTCTTTCTCTTGAAAATTCTAGAAAAATGTTCTCTTCTGAAAACTAATTTAAGCTTTTGTTTATACAAATTAAATGTTAACATCCACACACAGATGTTTAGACTCCTGTTATCGTCAACAGAATTCTAGAAGACACACTCAAGCTGGAGAAGGCACAAATAAATTAACAAGCTGACCAAAACTGTAGCAGCTTAATGCAGTTGTCTAACCAGAGTCTCAGACTGAGACTTCTGTTAAGAGCAAGCATGAATGGAACAGGCCCAGTGGGGGCCTGGGTCCTTTTTGGGAAGGTAGCCTGAGACTAGAAATTATTATCTCAAATGAATGTATCCCCTTTTGAGTGAGTCGAGTTCACTCTAGGCACTATGAACTGTTGCTACTCATTAAAAGGCAAGTTCTCAAACCAAATATGGCTGTAAAATCTTATGGACAGAGACCTAAATATAGGTGTTTTACTCTCAAATTGAACTCTGCACTCGTTCATAAAATTTCTATGAAGGAAGACTTAAGATAATTTTTATTGAAATAGTCTTATGCTTTCCCCCCATTCTGTGTCATTCAAGCAAATAATCACTGGCACCTATTGCAGTTTGCTGTTCAGCTAAGAGTCTGTCAAGACCTGTGTCAATATTCAGTTATTGTCAAACCCTTCAAATAAATCTTCAGTATCTGTTCCTTTTTAAAAAAAGAACTATGTACAAATCTCTGGTATACTGGATACCAGTGTCATATCTCTTGACTAACTGCTATATACAAATTGATGTTCAGAAGTGAAGTGATCAAGCTTACTCACAGTGCAGATTTGAGACTGCAATCCTTTGTCCTTCACAGTGCTGAGGCATGTTTATTTACTGTCTTAATTTTAATCTGCTGGAATTTATCCAAAAACGGTTTCAAAGATGTGATTGGAAGCAAGGATTCTGTATTTTTTAGGTGATAGTGGGATGTGGTTGTTTGCTGACTGATAATGCATCATTTCAAATAGCAGATCTGCAAAGAGTATGCAGTAAGATGTCTGCTATGGTAGCTCAGAGACTCCTGCACTGATACACTCCATACATATCATCCATTTCATTTCCCTAAATGCCTCTGTTAAGAAGCATAATGTTATCACAAATCAACAGTGAAATGTGAAATGTCATTACACTTCCATTATCCCTGCTTTTTTAGTAATCCACGTATTCTCCAAACAGATGTGTGATTTGTGTAATTCAGTGTGTGGGTTTTTAATTGTATTAAGATAGATGCTCTTGAGAAACATCAATAATGCTTTTTAATGGCATTATTAATGTACATTAGATTCCACAAATTCTTACGGAAATAAAAAAAAAAAGTAAATACTCAGCTATCTAGAAAGTCACCATTGAATTCAACAACTAACATTTTTCCCTTTGATATTTACATTACAAACCAGAAATTAAAATACATAGATAAATAAGTAAATAAAAAGGTACAGAGTCCTAAACTGTCCAGTGTTTAGAATATGTTGGAATCATGTAACAAAATCAGTAACAAGCAACACAGACTGTTGCCTTCAATCTCATTTCACTGACTATCTTCAAAAGCTACTCACCTGGAAGGACTGCAACTTAGGAAAGTTCTATTAAGGTTTGATTTCTTAAAATTATACTTATGTATTGAAAAGGTGTTATATTCATAATAGACATGCAGGACAGCCAAAGTAATAATTACCCATAACGAATACTGAGTAACTTACCTAAAAAAAAAAAAATTCTCCCCAATAATTTGCATGCCATTCTTAGTGCAAATCAAGTCCATTTTCTTCTGTGGCAACTATTTTTGTCAATTTTTAGCTTTTCTGCTAATAACAGAATATTAGTTTCTTTTCTTCTTCAGTCTGTTAGATCCAAAAGCAGCGAATACAATTTTGCTTGAACAGCTAGCAAAAAATAAGAGACCAATGAGGTGCTGCCAAGAAAAACTGCAAACACATTTCAGTATTGGTCTGAGTAAGTCTAACTACTCCTGTAGACAGGTTGGGATTTGGGTCGTATTTAGGCAAGATACAAATAGTAACATATTGCATCAATATTCAAAAGACTCCTGTCAGAATTACCAACACCATATCTTAGAAATTGCTGTAGAACACAGAAATTCCCTATGTAAGATAGGAAATAATTACGGGAAGAGGGTCAGCAATAGTACCATACCCAGAATTTTACATTCCTCAATTGTTTAAATGGTCTAATATTAATATATTTCAGCAATTTCTACAAATACATGAGCAGGCTATATTTAGTCAGAGATGAAAGGAAATTTCCATAATCACACTTATGGCATGAAGTGTTTTTTCAAACTGCTTTGAAGGTGGAGTGTCTATTATTAAGGGAAGTCAGCACAGGACCTTTTGGCTGGGATGCTGGCCCTGGTCTTACAAGGAGTCCAGCACAGTCCCATCTTGGGTGAAACCACATGCTCATGCAAGGCTCCATGAGCTACTTCAAAGCCGGCAGAATCCACCCTGCGGAAGCAATCTAAACCAGGAATCCCAGTCTCCAGCAGGAAAGGAGGAAGTGCCAGAAAGTGGGGGAAGCAGGAGAGAGTGAGAAAATGTACAGCCAGAAGTAGCACTGGCAAGGTCAGCAGCTAGTAATGTCATGAACAGTTTTCAAAAGAGAGCCTGAGATTAGGAGTACATATTTTTTTTTTTATGTGGGGAAAAACATTTGGCTGTACCATAGGTCTGGGCCCCATGCTGCTTTAATCCATGTAACAAATTATATGTGAAGTAGAGCAAAGTCAAGTCGGCTTCCAAGCTGGGACATTTTTCAGAACCAGTGCTCAGCAAAATACATATAAATGAGGAAAAACTTATGGTGAGGGTTTTTTACAAAATTACTTTGCACAGTCAATCTGTGTCACATAGAAGAAATAAAACAGATGAGAGTGTGGAATTTATCAATGCCAGTAAAAATGGACTTAACGCATCAGCAACACACTTTGCAGGATTTTCTAAGTTTGTGCTTTAAAGGGGAAGGCATTTAATTGAAATTAATTCATTATTTTTAATTATCTAACTATCAACAATGCTACTAAAGAAAATACAGGTAATATACAGGCTCCACATGAAAGACAAACTGTGAGAGTCAAAACAGAGATGAAAAATGAAACAGCTTCTTACTTTCACGCATTAAAAAGAAACTATTCTTGAGTCTAGAAAGCCCTCTGTGGGTGATGGGCTACCTCCATGAAGCGTAACACTGCTGTGTAGAACTACAGTTCAACATAGGAGATAAGTAAAAAAACACAAGTGGTAAACTGGTAATTCAATGAGTACCTCAAACATGTAATAATTATTCTGAAAGTACATCCTACAGCTAAAAGCAAGTAATTCATATACAATAAGTAAACTATGCATAATTGGTACTTTCAAACTACCAATTACTAAATAAATTTTACCATTGTTCTTTGTCCCAGGGACTCCTATTGCCTGACTATCTTCTGACTCATCTCCTTCGCATTCACAGCAGCAGGAGTAATTGAGTATTTACAGATGTTTTACTTGTTTTATTTATACAAGTTACTACTTGTTTTATTTATAACAGTTCCCTAGTCAATTGCTGAGAAAGGATAATACCCGTTAGTAGATGACAAGGCCACCATTAGGTTTTGAAGAATGCTGGTTATCCACAGGCATATTTTGAGAATTACCGTTCTTTGTCAAGCTGAAAACATGTCTTTAACTTCTTCTGCATTACTTCTGCAGCACTGTGTCTTGCATTATAACAGATTGATAATTCAGATTCGGGATACTAGACAATTTGATATATTAATGGGGTAAGACGAGTATAATGCTTTCATTGTTCACACATTCTCCTCCAACTCACTGCAAGATTATAAATACCCACCGTAAGGGGAGCTCCACCCTGGCAAAGTTTAATCTAATAGTTTCTACTGTTGCAGACCATGCTACCTTTCACATGAAACTAAGCCATTAAAACTTGACTCCACACTCTGATTTTACTTTTTTTTACTTTACATATAAGATGATTCACAAAACTAGCTTTACACGGTTTCCTGTAATCTCTAGGCAAAAGGTGTTCTGTAAATGTACTTTGTTTCAAATGTAAGAAACATTAACCACCCACTTCCTGTACTGTTCCCTAAAAGGTTTACAAGTACTCCAAAACTAATCCCATTCTGCCAAAAGCCTGCGCTTCTTGCCAAAGAGGGACTGGGCTAATGTTAAATGACTCTACTCTTCACATTAAATAATACTTGGAAACTGAAACACAGCAAGGCTTTACAGATCTCTCTTGAAAATATCTGACAAAGTCACAAGTTAATTTATTACAGGAGGCCTCGCAAAAAATTCCCAAGGCCAAGCTCTGCTGAGCTTCCATGGCTGCGTGTGTGTAAGGAAAGGGCAGGGCTGGTGCCAACAGCTTTCTGAGCCCAAGTAACATATAAGCAGGTCAGTGGAACAAATCCGTTCTTCTTAGTAAGCCACGAAACAAAACAGCGTGTGATGTTCATCTGGAACTTTGCCTTTATTATAGGGAAATATGGCTGGAAAGGTAACTATTTCAGTAAAATAAATGTCAACCACTGTCAAAACTGAATTTTATTACCAATACAATCCCACCAAAAACAGTGACCAGATCCTAAAAGAGAAACGGCCAGACACTTCAACTGACACATTTGTGCCCGAGTTAAAAAACTAGCAATTAAATAATGTTCACAAGTCTCTGCAGGAACTTGAACCGGGTTAGTTTTCAGCAAGCCCAGGGTCTGGGTCCCGGTTTGCTCGTACATCCCCACCATGTCTCAGAACTGAGCAGAAAGTGCCTGTCGATCCTCCTGCCGACTCAACACGCTTTTAGGCAGGGTACTAAGGCAGCCGCGAAAACGTTCTAGGGACGACTAACCTGGGACACAACCCCCGCAGATTAACCAGAACATCCACCTCCAGCAGCCCCCGCAAAGCCAGAGGCACCGGTCAGACCCGACCGACCCCGCGCCGCCAGAGCCGGGCAGGGGCGCCCCGGGCCG
>WEIV01002903.1:62211-74711 GCA_013390005.1 Calyptomena viridis
CGCCGCGACCCGGCACCGGGCTGGGCGTGCGGGGTCCGGCCGCCACCGCAGGGCTGCTGCCCCCAGGGCCAGGGAAGGGAGAGGGTGAAGGCACCCCCTGAGGGGGACGGCAGCTTGAACCGCCGGAGGAGGGCAAAACGAGGGGAAGTGAGGGAAGTGGAGAAGGGGAAAGAAAGGGAAAGGAGGGGAAAGAATAAGAGAAAATATGAGGGGAAAAAAAGATCGGGGAAAGAGAAACCCTTATGGGAAGAAGCAAGTCCAACAAGCCAAGTTCCATTTCTGCCCTGCTCTGAAAGAACCACGTACACGCCTCTTGGACTGTCTTGGACTGTGAGTGCTGCAACTTTGATTGCTGAACCAGGACAATCATTTGCCCCGAATTACATTGTTTTGGTGGGTACACTGGCAAGGAGGTGTAAAAGAACCACTAGAATGTCACTTAGAAGAATAATGGTTGCAGACACAGCTCACATGATCTAAACGCTTTCTCAAAACAAATCTTGAATGAGAACAAAAAACTAGGTTGCCTTTGAGATTTCTAACATTGTTATTCTTATGCGATATCAGGTCCTAAGCAGATTGATACCTTTTCTCCAACTCCTTCCACACTTTGACTATGCCAGGTGAGCATTGTCATGTCATTTCTGTCATGACAATAACAGTGATCACAACTAAACTATTAGATCTAACAACAACATATTCTCTTATAAATGACGGGTGTCTGCAACCCCAGTTCCACTGCAGAAATAAGTCATGGCACTCCTGCAGGAGTGCCCAAATCCCTCTTTCTTCAAGGAACAATGTAGAGGCCATTCTTGCCTAAAATTTTGCTATAGTAATTTGTGGAACAGATTGCCCACAGAGGTTGTAAAGTCTTCCTCAAAGGAGATATTCAAGTACTGTCTGATTCAATTCCTGTGCCATGTGCTCTGGGATGATCCTGCTTGAGCAGGGTGGTCAGACCAGATGAACCACTGTGGTCCCTTCCAACCTGCCCCATTCTGTGATTCTGTGATTGTGAATCTCACTGTGAAGATGTGGTTTTAGCCCATGAATCAGTGAATGACTTTTGGACACCTTTTTTTTTTTTCTTTTTTAACATCAAGTCAAACCTTTCATGTAGAAAATCGGAGCCTGGAAGTGTGCTACAAGTGCAGGAAATCACTGATGGGCCAAGAATCAAAATCTGCTGGAAGGAGTCATTATCTTTGACTATGTTTTTCATGAGTCACTGTCTCCTCCAAAGCAAGACATGACTGCTTATATCTTAAAAAGGGAGTTAGCTAATGGAAATATAGAAGTGTTTTTCGTGATCTAAGGAGTCTTGAATCCTTTAAAACATCCTTCAGCGTCCCAGTGAGCTGGAGTCTGGCCCACTGGGAACCTGCAGGCTCAGTCTGTGTCTGGAGATAGGGGAGGTTTACTGACATGCCATCAGTATGATTTCTGAGTTTCTAGGGTAGTCAGAGACTCCCAGAAGACTCTTACCATTTATATACACTTCTAAATTGGGTAGATTTCTAAATACTGTTACACATCTGGGCTTAGTCTCTTCTTTCAACACACAGAAATTCACCTACATACACATCAGCTGTTTTACAGTAGAGGACACCAGTCTGAAGTAGAAGAGAGTTACAGAATAAACAGGTTTAAAAGTTCATCACCTCAATGGCAATTTAGTAAGTAGCTGCTATGTGTAACTCCTCCTCTGCATTTGTAATCAGTGTTGGGATATATGCATGTCTTAATCTGAAAATTAAATTTGTTTCCTGACCCAGGAAAAGCTCAGGAACTTTTGACCTACTAAGTGCAAGTGTTGGCACAAGTGAGTTTTTGTTGCGGAAATGCCACTCATTAGAGCATCTTGGTGGCTGTAAATCTGTCATCCTGCAGTGCCTGTACTGAAAGCAGTTATTATCTAACTAAGGTTAGATAACTGAGGTTAGATAATTAAACATAGTAATATAGAGATATCACTAAATCGGGTTATTTGTAGCATTTTACTTTGTGTCATTTTGGTGTGTTTTGATGATTTTTTTCAGAAATTAAAATTGTTAAAATTGATTATGTTTTCTATAGGAAATGTAAATTGTTCTGAAAAGCTTTTAGCATTTGGCATCTTGTTAGATTAGACCATTGAGCTATGCATTGGAAGTATCTGTGCTATACATATGTAATTCCAAGAGTGAGAATAAAAGTGCATGGATATTTTCACTCTAGTTAGGCAATTTAGCCCTAACATGCACTTGCAATTTACTTTGTTACATGCAACTCCCAGGCCCTTGGTTAAGAATGCCTTGTAAGTCATTGTAAGTAACTTACAATGTAACTTGTAAGTTAGACTTTTTTCCATGCTCTGTGGAATCCAGAAGTATGAGGTATTAGGTTTATGGTTGGACTGAATGATCTTAAAGGTCTTTTTCAAGCTAAACAATTCCATGATTGTATGATTTTAATATTCATTGCATATTATTCTAAATTGATGGCAGGGAAGGTTTCTGATAAATAAGACTTCCAAATGGTTTTGATATATCCTTTTATTCTTAGCCAGTTTTCATAGAAGAATTTTTATAAAATGTGTAGGGTCATTTTTGTTGACCCTGCATATAAATATCCATGGGAAATTTGTCTTCTGTTTCTAATTTCTCTGGACGAAGAGTTGACCTATCAAAAAAAAAATGCTGGAATGAGACATCTTTCTTTCTGAATGATACTAGAAGTGCTTACCTTATAGTTAGATACAGTGTGAATCTCCATTTGCTTTTAAAGGTTTCCTACCTACCTCTCAAATTTTTGTCAAACACTGCCACTTGCTGGCTTTCTTCTATAACAGTAATTTAGTTTTATAGCTTTTGCTTTGCTGAAGTACTAAGAAAAACTTTCCAAAATATCAAATTGTTAATACTTTTACCTTTTGTTTTGCTAAAAATTCATGTACAAGAAATATATACTCAAATCCTCTTCAGTGTAGTCTAGATCTCCATGTTAGATATCCATGATGGATATAAAATCAGGCATTCAAAGCATTTCAATGTATCTTCAGATCCCTTACAATGGAAATACTTTGCATTGACTTTGGCAGATATGGAATCATGACCTAGCTTATTATTTAGAACCATTTTGGTCAACAATAAGAGTACTAGTTAAGAGGAACAGATTGTTAAAATAGCTAAAGGAAAAGCACCATAGAAACTTATATTTAAAGTGTTTTCTTTATAATATACCAGCACGGGGATCTAAAGATTAAACACATCTGATTTTTTTTCCTTAAGGCAGAAACAAAACTCAGACTGGTTTTGAAAGCATATAATTTTGCCTTTTATTTCTATTATATATGAAAAGTGAATGTCATGAGGTAGGTGTATGTCATGTCAGCAAATGTGCTAAACTCAATTATTAAAATTCATAAATGCTTGTTCATAAGCTTTTCCCAACTATTCAGGAAAGCTTAGGCTATACTCAGATACATGCTTCTTGAAATACCTCATGCACTTTCACAGTCAGATCAGTCAGAGGCAACATAACTTCTCCTCTGACCAGGGACATTTGAGGATTTATGATATCTCCTGGCTGAGAAAAGAAGACTGAGGTTGTTGTCTCCATAGAAGCCAGACTCACAAATCCTTCTTTCTCTCAGCTGGGAAAGTGATGTTGTTAATATCCTTAAAAGCTGCCATTCTTCTTTCCTGAATATAATATGAATTTCTGGGGGAAATTATTTCTTCACTGGCTACATTATAAAAAGGTTCCTTTCAAGTTTGAACAAGAGTGCACCTAGCACTGGATTGTGCTAGATATCTTTAATTGCCCAGTGACTGGCAGACACCCGAACATGCATGGTTAATTTATTTATAATAATAAATTCCTGGGACTAGCAAAAAAGGAAAAGGTTCTCTTCCAAATTATCTTTGAATCTTCGCTTCAACCAGGCTACCTGGTGCTAGTCTATATGTCCAAGGAAAGATGCTTACTATATTTTCAATCAGCCAGTATAACTTCAATTTGCCAGATATTTCTTTTCTGTCAGGCAATGCATTTTAATGTGTCTTCCCTTTCAAAGGGAGAGTTTGTTGGGTGTAGCCAGAGGAAATGGACCTCGCTAACCCCTTATCTGGTATTTAGGAAAATAAGCCATAAGTTTGGTTTTTTACTGACTGTGAATATGAATCTATTAGACTTAATTGCTTTTTTTTTTTTTTTGGTTCCACAAGAATCTCATGGGTAACACAGTGGAGGTAAAACACTTATCAAGCTGCACTGGCTAGTGAAGTAAGTCTTGAAAAGTAGATAGCACAAGAGGATAACCTGGTTTTATCACTCTGGCTTTTTAAATTATATCGTAAGAAAAATACAGAATAAAAATAAAAAATAATATTGCCCTGCTTTGGCAAGTCTCTTAAAACATAGGAAAACATAGTCTGCCAATGCACGATAGAAGAGTTTGCCTGTAATGATAAAGGAATATAAGAAAACTCCCCTGAAGAGACTTTCCCAAAGGAAAGTGTACTTGAACCAATGAGCTCCTGGTTTCCCACAGAGTAACTTTTTTAATATCAGCCTAACGGGAAATTGGGTGTTATTAGTTTAATCCCTTGACTACACTGAGGAAATACCTCACCCAGAAGAGATTCCAGGCTATGATTTACACTACAGCTGTGCCTAGAGGCAGAGCCACTAGCCACATTTTACAGACATAAATAAAAACCAGTGCCCTCTCTGAAGACAGATGAACACAGTGAGACTGTGCCCATTTCCCAGCTGGGCACTGTTGAGATCTGGGCACCTTGAGCCCAGAGCCCTGGCTGTTGGGGTGCTGGGCCAGTCTGGGAAGATCAAAGCTGCTTCCCGAGGAGAGGGAGCTGCTGTGGGGAAGGCCAGGGCCTCTGTGAGGACAAGCAGACCTACTTTTAAGTATACTGCCATTTCCAGCCTGGCCTCAGCTCATTTCCATTCCCACAGACCTGCCTAGCCATCCCAGAGATGTGTCAGACACTGGTTCTCCCTGTGGGCCTGATCCCAAGCCCAATCCACAGTCAAAATCCTGACCTGGCCTTGGCTCATCCCAGTCCCCAGGGAGGTGCCTGATGTGCAGGGCTGGGGTGGCCACGGTGCCCCCCCGCTTTCCTGCTCCTGGCTGGGAGGTGGGATGGGCCCTGGCTGCCCAGCCCTGCCCCACTGCCCTGGCCATGGGAATGCCAAATGTCAGGAATAG
Source organism: Calyptomena viridis (assembly GCA_013390005.1). Classification (NCBI taxonomy): domain Eukaryota; kingdom Metazoa; phylum Chordata; class Aves; order Passeriformes; family Eurylaimidae; genus Calyptomena; species Calyptomena viridis. The sequence goes on from WEIV01002903.1 coordinate 67,424, forward strand.
TCCTAGAGGAGGTGTTGAACAAATGCCGTTGAACTCTCTAGAACAGTGCAGATGCTTTCTGTTCTTAATTTTAAAAGAATGAGCATCATTAGGAGAAACATAGTCAGCAGATCGAGGGAAGCTTCTTTCCTCCACAGCTGGTGCATGTGAGGTCCTGCCTGGAAGGACACATCCTGTTCTGGGCTGACCAGATCAAAGGGGATGATAAAAAGCTGGAAGGAGAAACACCAAGATGCCCACGGGCCTTTAGTACATGACTTGTGAGAATAGACTGAGGGATCTGGTTTTATCAATGTCATCTGGTGACCTTGGCTTAAGGTTGTGATCCAACAGTAGCCTGTGACACTTTGAAGAGAAACTACGAAAAATGATAAATGACTTGCCCTTCGGCAATGACACCTCACCCATTAACAATAGTGTGAGCCTAGGTGACCTGCTTGAGCAAGATGCCTCACAAGCCTAAAGGGTGAGTCATTTGCAACTTTACCAATATGACACAATCTGGGACAGGAATGGTCTGCTCTAGTTGCCATGGCCTTAGCTTCTAGTGAAATGCAACAGTTTTTCTGGAGCAAAATCAATTTACCATAGTTTGATTGGAGTGAAAGAAGACAATAATTTAACAAAGGTCTTTGAAAAACTGGAAGTAATGAGATACCTTAACAGGACATTCAAAAGAACATTTTTTTTCCCTATAGATGCTCATGTTTAAAAACAATAAACCAGAAAGATAAACCAGTTCCTCAAACTTTCAGGTCAAATACCAAAATACACTAAGAGGCAAGAGGGTGTGTTCAGCTAGGTTGTTTGAGATTGAGACTATCAACAGACCTCCCTCAACTCATCCATGTTTTCCAGGCTGATCCAGGTCTATAGGACTGCTCAACTAGGGTGGGCCAGCTCCATCCTGTTCTCTCCCTCAGGATCCTTTTGATGTCCTCTAATTGCTCCCTGGGTTGATTAATTCCTGTTTGATCTTCCTCTTTTAGTCACCTTTGATGTTCTGTTGTTTGTTACCAAGTCTCTGGTTAGACTTCGGTAATTTTAGACAGTAAGACATCCCTGCAGAGGGGAATACAGACAAATAATTACAAAAAGAGAACAAAACAAAAATGTGTTCTTTGCTCGAGGGGGCCAACTCTGAGTTACAATAGCAGTGAAATTAGGGGTCTTGATTTGTAAGTCAGGTTATTGTATCATGACCAAAATTTCATTTTGCAGTCTTTTCCTGTTTCCTCTTGAATTTTAGAATGACCAGTCAGAGAGCAAAACAGCCATTCCAGTTGCAAGTCTTAGATAAGAATAAGCAAAACAGAGCCTGCTTAAGAAACAAATGGAGAAAAAAAAAAAACCCCACACTACTAAAACCTGTAGCAATATGGGTACCTTTCACATGCAAATCAATATAAGGTACAATTCCCTTCAGTTGCACAGACAATAATTATATTCTCAGTGATCCTTACTGTACATGCTCCACTGCCCTCCACTCATCAGTCTGTCCTATGCTTACTCACAAAAAGAGCATTTGGCTGGTTTGGTCTCCTTTCTTTCTTTTTTGCATATCCTGGGGAAAGCATAATTTATTCCCATCCAGTTGTGACTTTAAAATATGGCTGGGTTACATGAGTTAAGGCTCTATTATTTATCCTCATCATATCATTTTAAATTTAATTAGGTGAAAAAACTTTAAAAAATTTGCTAATTTTATATTTATTTCTGCTGATTTTTCTGGTTTTTTTCTGTCATTGCCAGTTCTCATTCTATTCTCCTCCCTGTCTCATTTTTCTAGCAGAACAACAGCTAAAAAAAAGCTCTCTGAGAGTAATGAGGGTAAAAGAGAAATTTTGTTGTTCATTTGTTTTTAATTATATCTTTTGTTTTATCAGAAAAGAAAATATTTGAAAAACCCAGTGCAATTAAAATGTCTAGAAACAGACAAGAACAGACCTTGTCCTCTTTAACAAGTATGTGTTAGGAAGCTGGGCAGTTGACTGGCATTTCACTAAAAAAACCTAGCCCTTAAAAAAAAATCTCAGTATCATTTGTAACATCAACATGAAGAACACACATCTAATATTTTAGTTTGTAACTTTTTCAGAGGCACCAGAATTAAAAGGACATAGTCATTAATTTTCTATTTCAAACTTTCTTTAAAAAAGTATTGAGGAAGTTGAACCCCAGTGGCACAGAAGCAGAAGGGTTGCCCCTTTGTGTAAGTGCAGGGGCCTGGAGCAGTTAGTGCTTAAGAGACTCAGAGCAGAGGGCTGGAGTTACTTCTGAGAGTGGGCTCAATCAACCACCTAGGACTAGTAATCAAGGGCTAAGCAAGGACTAAGTGACTCAGAAAGTCATTGATTAACTTGGAAGTCAGGACATGCCTGCAAGGAGTACCTGAGAATATCTATACAATCCTTTCTCTTTTAGCTGCTCTGAGCCTTCCTCACTTAAAAATTAAAACCCCTACTTTTGTTCAAAACCTGTCTTTTTCTGTATTTAAAATATTTTTGGTCTTTGGGAGAACACCTAAACAGATCATCTTCAAAGCCATCTTAGGACCTTGCCACACTCACATTTTGTAGTCATGCTTATTCAAGTCAGATTCTCTTGACTGCAGTGAGATGTGGAAGCAGTGCACTTGGAACACTTAGAACAGATCATTTAATAGATTAGTATTATAGTATTATAGGTAGAATATATATAAAATATATACGTTTCTATATATTAGTATATAGTATTATAGTTAGCATATATTTTTAACCTTTTTATTTTACTGTTTTTATTTTACCTTTTATCTATGGATTTGTTTGTAATCAGCATTAACTTTGTATTAACTTTCCTTAGGAAACAGTGGGAGAAATCAAATTGCAGTTTGAAAAACCAAGGTTTATCCAGGATTTTCAAAGTGAAGCATGTAAGAACAATTACTTACCAAGGTATTGAGCACCCTGTTCAGACAGCTGCTGATCATGAGTAGACAAGATGCATCATGGGATGGTTTTCATGATCCCTATCTACAGATGAGATCACCTCCCATGCAATGCTAGCAGCCTCACCTGAATCAGCATGTCCAATGAGATGCAACCTTTGCCACGAATATTGCTATCACTTCTTGCTTATTTACCCACCCACCCTGAAAGATTCTATTTTTATGACAGTCAGTTTAAAATAGCTTACAATTATACAGTCGTGTAAGATATGATTACAAAAAAATTAGCAGTTCAGCTGGTAATGCAGTATCTTATTTTAGATATTTTACTCTTAATTTTAAATATTTTGTATCAGCTGTCCTACAATAAATGCAATTGCTTAAAAAGATCACTTCTTTCTTCTGGAATTAATTATTCTTCTAGACAATGTATTCCAGGCCTCCTGGGATGGAAGTTCAGCTTAAATAATTTTCAGAAATTGTCCTCACATGTATTCCGATAACCATAGATGGTGCAAATGAGAAAGACTGGAATAAGTGGAAGGGAACTTCAGAAAATTATTTGATTTTATTTTTTTATTTTTGTGAGAAAGGAGCATATAGCTAAGCAGATAAGCTTAGCTAATTATTAAGCTTAGCTATTATTAAGCTCATAAGGGAAAGTGGCATCTGATAGAAATAAGTTTCTCCTGAATAGGCTTCAATTGGTTAAATTTGCTGCTATTTGCTGTTGCCATTCCATTTTCCTGGGTGAAGCAGCAAAACCAGATTTTACCATGAACCTTTCTTTTTGCAGTTTACTGAAAGTGTTAGTGAAATGTGAGCTAAAAGACAAAGATCTTTTTCGGTACAAAAGGCATACCATAGAAAGGCTCTCCATCTTTTCCTAGGAAACATAAAGTTTTGGGGTATTAGCACTTTTAATCTATAAATGTGTCTGGGTACATAGACATGAGAGGTAAATAGGTATCATGTCATCTGTAGTCAGAAGAGCTGAAATATCTATTTTAGCAATAAATGTTTGATATTATTCTATGGGAGCAGAGACTTGACTTTACTTCTACCTAGATCTAAACATGTTGGTGGAGGTGTTAGCACTGATCTGACTAAATATGAAAACGGCTTACACATGTTGGGCATCCCTCTGGGCAGAGTCTGGGCTCCGGGGTATGATTGAGGATTCTGTGAAGCAACGCACTTCACAATCTAAGACTATATGAACATGTACTATACACTAGCAGTGTTAATGGTACAAGAAAAAAAATTAAATCTTCAGTTTTATGCAAGTAGAGAATAAATCTTTTTAGGAATGATGTCTCAGGCAAGGACAACATGGTCTATACAAAAAAAGATTTCAATGTGTGAAAATGTGTTTTCATTTTGTTAACATTTCCTCCACGTGTAAATTTAGTAATGACTTGCACACTTCCGTTCTCTCATTATAAAAGCCATGATCAGTGAAGAATGGAATAAAAGCAATTCCATATGTTAAGAGGGTCACTGAATAGCTCATTTTTTTATAAAACATATTTCCTAGCAGCATACTGGTCAGATACTACTGATTTCATACACTTACTTATACTAATCAAAGTAACAAACCCACATAAAAATAAGCACAGAAAGCTCATGATCACTACAAAAATAGAAAAGACATGCAGCTACTAATATTATTCCCATTGTAAGTCATTGCTGCATATAAATTGATGCCTCATTTTCATGACAAATTACCACAAAAAGGACTGAACTGAAAGTGTTTTCTAAAGCATAATTTGAAGCAGTTAGTGCTGCTGTCACTCCAGTGATGTCTCCGCTGCATCTGCTGGTCTTCCCAAACCTCCTGCAGGCATTACTGCCCCTGGGACCACTCAGTGCCTGCAGCCTCAGAGTTACTGGTGGACAAGCAGGACAAGCATCACCAGATTACAGAGAAAGCAAGGGACATCTTTATATGAGGCTACAAGATCTGACAAAGAAGATAACCTGGCCCAAGGTTCTGTTCTTCAGGGATATACTCACTCTTTAAGTATCAAGCACGATGAGTGCTTGAGCAAATGGGTGCTTGAGCAAAATTACAGGTACCCACAATTATAGGTCATGCAACACACAGAGTGTTTCAGGGCTGGAGAAACTTCATCAGTCATTCCCACAGCACAGTTGGTTCTCTGCAGACATGTACTCAATGCCAGTGTGTGCAGCCCTAACGTTTGGTTTGCAGTAGGAGACAGAATATTGTGCTTTTTGTCAGTGAAGCAGTTTGACTTTTCAGAGTTAATAATTTCTTTTTTTCAGGTAACAAAAGCAGGACACATATAAAGCTAATTTAAGCTTAAAGCTTTTTGATGGTCTGACTATGTCCTGTTTATTTTGCTTTTTACTGACCCTGTTTATTTGTTCTGCACCTCTTTTTATTCTTCTGTTTTGATCCCTTCTGCAGACAGTTTGGCTGATCATGCTTTTTGGAAGCATTTATAAGAGGAGTGATTTTCAATGTACAGTCAGTGAACCTTGGAGAATCCACAAATTATTCCTAATTGTCCATGAGAGGTAGTTAAGAAAATCAAGTCTACTGTTGCCAGGGTTAAATGTTCTGTTTAGAGATCAATGCCTCCATTGAAAAAAAGTGTCTGTAATGGAAACTCTTGCTCTAGACTTAGATCTGGTTTTCTCCACAAAAAGTGTTGAATGAATAATTGATTGTGCATGCTCCATTCCAGATCATCACTCTATTTATGATGAAAGTAAAACTCTATATATAGTAGTGACAAGACAGAGCTCAAAGTTATTTGTGCACACAGTTTCTGCCATCGTTATTCTCTTTTTGGTACTTCTGAGGCACATAATCCCATTACTGATTTTACACAACAAAACCAGAAATGACCAAAGATGGGAAGATTGATCAGCACAGAAATTATGTTGTACATAAACAACTTGACGATGTGATGGACTGAATAGAAAGACAAGATTAGAGACTGCTTAGAGATAACAGACATTTTTTTTTAATCTATTCCAAAATGTAGCAGTTGGTTACAGGTCTAAGAGCCATCAGTGAATTAGCAAGAAAAAGCAAAATGTAATATGAGGATTTAATGATATGCAATGTAATTCTGGGCAATAGGAACAGGGATATCTAGTGCTATTTATGAAGACATTGCTTGGGTTCTGGGCACAGTAGGCTCAAGAAGGATTATGTCAAGAAAGTTCAAGAAGGATTAAGTCCACAGGCACAGAGAAGGGTATGTTGATCACAGAAATGGATAAATGGTCTTAGGAGACCAGAGGAGTTGGCTCATATCCTTTGGCAAAAGGATTTCTCAGAAGAAATACTTATGTTGACAGGAGACAGAGGCAGGGAGTGGACATTAACTACTTCAGCTACTGCTGCCCAGCTCTGACTACTAACATAGAGAACATGATGCTTTTATGTACTCTGCATTATACCTGCCCATTGGTGTACAGAGATCAGAAATACAGCTATCCTCCAATATTTTCACATTTTTCATCCATTCACCTCTTGCAGTTTCTCATTCTCTTTTTTAAGCTTTGCTTCTTTGTTGTTTTGGTGGATTTGGTTGGTTGGTTGGTTGGTTGGTTGGTTTGGTTTTTTTTCACCAGAAAAAGTGTCACAGGAAAAAGAATAAAGTTCTAATAGGAAAAACCTTCTATGGCCGTACATGATCATAGTAAAGCTAATAAGAAACAGAATGGATTGGGGTGTATCATATATGCATGATTAAGAATAAAATTTTACATGTGATGATGAAGAAGGAGATCAGATTTTCTGAAATGTTCCCTGCCTTATCTACAAAAACATATCTATCACATTGTGTATACACAAGGTATACAAATTATCTTCCTCTTTCCTGCTGTAATGTCCAAAGTTGACTGCATGGCTTTTCCTGGCTTTTTGTTTTGCATTCTGCTATGCAAAGTGTCATACACCCTCTGTATGTTCCCTATTCCACCAGCAGTTGACCAGCCTTTGTGAGGGGCAGAGAGAGAGTCTAGAATTGGTATTGGTGCTCCTGTCTTGGTCATTTAGGATGATTTCTAAGGAATGAAATTAAGAGGAATGGCATGCAGGGATAACGTACAGCATTAATTATTGATACCACTGCATAATGCTGAACTTAATATATACTCAATACAGGAACACAAGCATATGGTAAAGTCATAATTATGATTATAAATCAATTAATTCCCAATTCTCTGTGCAATTACTCTTGTTTGTTTTCAAGGAAGATTATTTTAATTAGGTGGTTTAACACTGTTAATAGAATCTAAACCAGTTATTAAGTCATTGCAGGGGTAACATGTGTTAAGTCGTGGTGTAGAATATTGCACGTGTATTGATGGCCACTGTTC
>WEIV01002903.1:77211-84152 GCA_013390005.1 Calyptomena viridis
TTGGAATTCAAAAAACCTCATTTTATTGCCCCCACCACACACCATCCTTCAAAAACAAAAGTCACATAATATTTTCAAGCATTGTTCAAAAATAAAGCATTTTTGCAACCAAGTCTTGCTATGAAACAATATGCACACAAAATGTATTTCTTAAATCCCATAAAATCCTCCAACATGAGGCAAAATGATAGTGTTTAAAAAGTGGCCGCAGACCGCAACATTGTCATTCAAAGCTGTTTTTTTTTTTGTCCATTTCAGTTCAAAATACTAAAACATTTAATCACTAAAGCATTAAAAAGAATTTACACTCTATTTATTTTGATCAGCTTACCTCTTCAGAAATATATATACCCCAAAAATGTGCATACATTAGCAGCTATAAACATTACATGGCATATCACACTATGTCAGCTTATATGAAAACGTACAAAATGTGAATGTATTCAAAAAACTATTCTGCAGTTACTATCTTTAAAGCAAGACATAAAATCATTATGAAGTCTTGTAAGCATAACACTGTTTCAAACAGAAATAAATATATAACACTTTCTGGTAAATTACAGCAGCAAAAAACAAGAGGCATCCTTTTTTTAAGCAAGATTTTCATCACTATAGCAGCTGTTCAGACCTGAATTCCTCTCACAGCCTGCTTTATATTTTCCAGTAGGGCTTTATTTTCTGGACTCTGATAACGATCTTGATTTGTATACATGTCCGTCAAAGTGGTCACGTAAGCATCAAAATTTTGTTCATTGATTGGTTCCTACGAGATATTAAATAGTAGTTCATATACAACTTTTATTTTCTTAATCGTATATTCATTTAAGCATAACATATTAGAAAGGCATATTGCCACCATTTTTTATAATATTTAAAATGCCTATTTAGTTCTTACTTAATTTTACAGGATACACTGGAACAGGCCCTCCATGTCTCTTAGCAGTTAAATGTATCTCTATGGTTTCAGTGCTGTTACCACAAATATCCAACTGGTTGATGAAACATAAACATAAAAAAAGGTATCTATTGTATGAAGTGAACTGAAGATCTCCAAATTCCTTAACTTGTGCTCTCAATCACTTACCATATGTGGTAGCTGGATATTAGCTAGACTATGAATTAAAGACTGGCTTAAATTGGCCAATTCATGAAGAAGAGACTCATTTTGTTGTTCAATTACTTTGTTCTCCTCTTCTATCGTCTTCAGGTTGCTCTCCATTGTGGTAATCTAAAATGGACAAATTTGTGTACAATGTAATATAAGGCAAGCGCTCTTTGAAGGGAGAGAGAACAGAAATACCAGGGAGAGGAGGAAAGGTTATTCATTCATGCTTAGAAAGGTTTTGCTTCAGTCTGATATTCTTATTGTCATTAAGGCTTTCTTATTGCTACTCTGTTTTGTATAACTTTGACAGCTTGTCTTTTTAATACTGGTAATAGTGGGTGAATGAACTTGGATTTGATTCCACTCCTTTAGACCTCCTCTTGTACAGTTTACAGGCATTAAGATGAACTTTAGTTCTGCAAGTTTGCCCATGCAGTAGGAGCCAAGCTTAGGGACATTCTGCAGTAAGTCATACTTTTCTCCCTCTATATATCATTAATTAAGCATGCACAGCTCCTTGCTACCAGTGTTTAGCTCTTTGTAAGTATAATTCGACCCTGTGCAAATTCACAGGGCTGCTTTTGAAAGCTGAACAGCTGCATGTTATTGCAAGTTATGTACAAATTCAAATGGGTTTCCAATACAGACAATTACTTGTAAAACTGAAGAAACTGAAGAGTATTTGCACATAGCCCTGTGGTATAACTACATGTACAGGTGAAGCCAACTGAGACTGTGCTCTGCTGTGTTCCCAGGAGACCAGACACGTGAGCTCTGACCTTGCATGGTGTCCTGCTTGAGCTAAAGGCATTGCTGAGAGGCAGCTTCTCGGAGCTTGTGCAGAGCATTGTGCTAATGGAGCTACAAGGATTTTAGATGAGCACTGGCTTATGTCCAGATTATCAAGAGCACATGCAGAGCTCACTCACATCTGTCTGCACTTTCCTCTGTAGCCCTGCCCTTACTTTCCACATGGGATGATAACTCTTAACATCTATTATAGAGTGTGCGGTGTGTTCTGTGTGTGTAGGTTAAAATATGAATTGACAAGAGGGTGAAAAAAGATGCCAGTGAAGTGGAAAAAAATGCTAAAGAACACATTTTGAATTCTCAAAATGAGCTTTATCCATTTCTATGCTGGCACAGAGAGTGGACTCTGGGAAGAATTGACAAATAAAATGCTGATGGGAAGGTCAGAGGTTTGTGCAGTACTAGCAGGCAGAAGGGAAACAGATTCTTAAGTGCCTATTAACTTGACCATGGATGAGTAACTTTCAGGAAATTATTGTCACGATCAGGTAGTTAGATGTCTAAAGTTTTATTCAGGACCTAAAGTTTCAGTCTGCTTATGAAAATACAGATCACAAGTTGATAAACATAACTTTGAAAAGGGATGTGGCTACATAAAACAATCTTCGAGTATCTCTTACTTTGACTACAGCAGTTAATCCAAGCTGACTCAAGTATTTCAGGGACTTTGTTTTGTCACAATTAATTGATTCTGGATAATAGTAGGGAAAATACTTTCTTCAGCTTTGAACCTGAACACACATCCTCCTCTCTTGTTTTGCTTTCAGATTGTTTATATTGCAGGGCATAATGCAAAATATCTTTCATAGGTGCTTATTAGAGTCAATCATTCTCCAATATTTACCTTAAAAACTGTTTTTTTGTATTACAGACCAAAGTGATGAGTCTGATGCCAGTGAAGGCCCTGTTCAGTATGGCTTAGTGCAGCTGCCTCACACTAACTTCAGCAGGAGCTGACATTCTACTGATTTTCTAGCTAGCTGAGCACTGCAACTTGCTTTTTTCATGAGATGCTGAGTATCTGCAAATACAGTGGCAGCCAACCAGCATATCTCACCATTCCATTTAGTACTCATCTGTAAGTATCAAGAAAACTGGCATTCTTCATTATTGTATTTGTTTCCTTAAAGGCTGATATTTCCCTCATCACATTCTACCCTAAAACTAAGGAATGTTTATTCATATCTATTATGAAAACACAATAATCTGTTGCTTGTACGGGACACAAAATTATTTGGGTTTTTTTTTTCCCCTTCTCCCCTTTATGTGTTTCTGCTCCTCTTATACTTTTGGACTCACATGTCAAATTTGAACAAATTTACTAGAAGATCTTAGATTAAAAATAATTTCTCCTAAGTCTTAAGCAAAAAGGCAGATGAGTAAAAGAAACTCTTATGAACGCTGCACCTAAGAAAAAGGCTGCAGCATGACTTTTCACTTTATTAAATAGAAAAATTCTACATGAAAAAATTTCCTGTTTCTGTCATAGGAAAAACTTTCACTGGTGCTTACAATCATATGGGTTGAAAACCAATATCAAACAAGACTGTTCTTACTTCTAGGGTTGACAGAACTTCTGCTATTTTCCCATTGCATATCTCCCATCTGTCAAGTCTTATCGAAATCTGGGTTGCAGTGATTTGCTAAAAGTTTATCAGAAAACATTTTGTTATGTCCAATATAATTTTACTGTTTCAAATAAAGGGGACTGTTGACTTTAATTCTCTTAATAGTTTGATAATGACTATGATTTAACTCTCTACATGTTGGAAATGTAAATTGCTTATCTTCAGGAGAGTATGAATTCAAAACTAAGGTCTCTGAATTTTTATGTGAAGTTTGACTCAGCTGGGATTCTCTGCTAGGCATTAATAGCTAGTTGAGTAAGAACAGGTAAGTATTAGACCAGATTACCCAGAAACTGCGGAATTTCTAGTGTAGGAAGCAAAGAACAGCTTAGAGAACCACCTGTCAGGATTGGCTTAGGAGGATCTGGGAAGTAGGAAGGGAAGAAATAATTTTTTCATGGTTTCTTATAGCTCTATTTTTTTAGAATCCCATTAATTAATTTAACGACAGTATGTGTCACTGCCAGCCATTCTACCCCTTTCCTAAATCTGCTGCACCGAGGTGTGATAAGCATCCTTTCAATTTGATGGTAAAATCACCACCTGAGCTTTTTTTTACCAAGAACATGCAGTGGTCCCAGGTAGTGCCCAATCTGATTTCTAAGAATATGCGATGACACTAATCTGAAGGGTGAAAGGGTGGAACTGAGACCACTCAAGTTTGGCTTCTTCATTCATTTCAGATCAAAGCTTTATGTGAAATTCCTAGCTAAATCTCTGAAACTCAATACATGTTTATGCCTATGATAGTTATCATGGCTTTATTTTATTTTTCAATTCATCTGGTCAAATATAAAATTAAGAAGGCAGTAAATTATTGACAACTAGAGCATTTACCTAATGTACACATAACAGCCAAACTACTTCACTGTTTTTAAAATCTCAGCTAAATCAGTCTGTATGTGAATAGTAGCTACAGTGTATTAAGCAAAAGAAAACATAAGGCAATTGGAAGCTGCCAGGTTTAAAACTTATGACCAAATTTCTCCAGAGTAAATACATGTAATCTTCCTGCCATTGATTATTCTTCTTCTTGCTTTACATTCTTGCACATTTTGTCCTCATTATCCTACAGTTATATTTGGTCACATTAGAAAACTTTCATAAAACTGTAAGTCAAATCCTAAAAAGGCTGCATAAGGACAACAGATCCCTGAATACAGGCATGAAGTAGAAGTGAGGTTTCAGTGTCATTTTGGCTAAGATTTAGAAGTCAAAGAAAAAACAAGTTGAATAGGAAGATCCTGCCTTGTATTAATGAGCATACAAGAGGAGAGGAGAAGGAGAAAGGACACGGCACTCTTCTCCACAAGCAGCAGACAACTAACAAGGAATGGTTTACTCTGCTTCCATCGATTTGATGACTATGATCATGGCACTGAAGACTGATAATGACTGTGATTAATTTCATTGTTGGTGTCTGTGCTCAAATCATGTGAAGATAGAAGCACTGAAGAGATGTTGGACACTTGAAAATGCTAGGGAAATAATTAAATTAATTTCCTTCCTTTGCTTTTTCCATCCACTTTTAGGACTGCTAAATAATGGGATTTTAAATAATAGTTAGAATTTTTTTTTGCTTCCTTCTTTCTCTAACAAATTTATGTGGAACATTAATTAAAATGGATCTCTGGAATCACTACTGCTGCCAAGAGCTGTACTTAGCATATCATGTGATGAAGTGAAGTGTAACATGTATTCACTTTCCTATCTAAATTACCTCTGTAAGACCTGACAAAAGCCATGTTGTTCATCTGGATCCTTCACCTTGTAACTTATGTTAATGTCCATGATGTCACACAATATTTTAACTGCTACTAGAAAGGCACAGCCTTATCAAGGGGAAATGCAAAGCTGATCATGACAGGTCATGCTTTTGCTATTAATTTAAAGAATGTATTTTGCCAACTTTTTTTTTTTTTTAGTGTTGGTAACTGATGTGGAAATTGCATAATGAACATTTTTTTCTGATTTCATAAATAGCAAATCACAGACAGGTATCTTAACATCTAAGAAACCTAAAAGGGAACAATATATTTCCTGTATTTCTTCTAATCTGTCATGTAGAAAAAGCAGCTGAATTTAGGGCTTCATAAAACTGTTACCTGAGTTCTGAGTTTAATCATATCAGCTTCCATCTGGGAGTTGGATTCATTTAGTTCTTTGATTTCTTCATCTAACTGTTTAATTTCTTCATCATTTTCTATACCTGCATGAAATAAAAATAAAAGAGTATTAAAATAATCGAGCTTTAATCAGAGTTCAGTGAATAAATTACTTCCATATTTGTAAATAAATTTATTTCCATAAAAAAAGAAATATGAAGCATTCTTCGAACTTTTATTCTGAAGTTTAAAAAAAAGTATTTTCCACTACTTTTCCTCTTAAAATTTCAGTAATTCTCCAGTGAAAGTGTGGAAAGTGCCTAGAGGATCAATAGACCTGTAACTTTATATGCATTGATTTTTTATATTATAAAAAATGCACCTGCAGCAGATTACACTACACTGTCATAGGTAACTTATTTAAAGACAGTGTCCACTTACAGATCTTCTGAAAGAAAATAACATATCTTAATTTATGCTAATCTGTTCATATTACAGAATTGTCAAAAGAATCTGTAACTAATTCAGAAGTGAAACTTCGTTGATATATTGGGATATATTGTGATATCTGCAGTTGTTTTTAATGGTTGATGAAGCTCATGGTTCATGGTTCAGAAGAGTTTTATTAAATAATTAAATATGGAATAATTTGCAAAATGAAAGCAAGTTCTCAGGTTTTATGGCATAAACATTAAAATAACAGAATTTTAAAGGTATCTGCATTTCTACAAATTCAGACAGGAATAAACTGTAAGGGTTTAATTTATTTATGTATTTAATTACTATAACAAAGCATAAAATCATCCTGAGAAGACATAGATCTGTTTTTTCCCAAGTCAAAGTCTGAACACATAAAGCTAGGGAAACTGGTGTTCTCACTCTTTTGTTCTTATGCTAGTGTGAATCTTGCACACCTTCCTCCATAGTGCCTAACTTTAAAAGGAAGGATGCTACAGAATCATAGCATGGCCTGGGTTGGAAGTGTCCTCAAAGGTCATCTAGTTCCAACCCCCATGAGGTGGGAAGGGACACTTTTCACTAGATCAGATTGCTCAGAGCCCCATCCAATCTGGCCCTGGACACTTCCAGGGATGGGCCATCTACATCTTCCCTGGGCAATCTGTTCCAGTACCTCACCATTCTGACAGTAAATAACTTTTTTCTATTATCTATGAGCTTGTCCAGGTGCCTCCGGGTGGCATCCTGTCCTTCAGGTGTGTCAACTGCACCACTCAGCTTGGTGTCATCTGCAAATTTGCTGAGGGTGCACTCGATCCCTTTGTCCATGTCATT
>WEIV01002903.1:84321-94500 GCA_013390005.1 Calyptomena viridis
CATGTCAAAGGCTTAACAGAAGTCCATATAAATGGCATCTGTAGCCCTTCCCTTGTCCACTAATGTAGCTATCCATCATAGAAGGCCACTGGGTTGGTCAGGCATGCCTCCAAGTACCCAAAATAATCACCTACCACTCCTTATGGCATTCTTCCTGGACATGGCAGATACAGTTTTCAATACTACCCAGGTTGTAGAGAAAATTACATCCAGATCTTCCACTCCCTGGTTACTAGCTATTGGACAACAACAGCCAATGCTTTCTCCAGCAGTGCTGGCGATGTGGACTGAAACGCCTCCTGCGCTGCGTTGAAATGTTCTGTGTCTCTCAAATACAATCCACACCAACAGTTAAGAAGCACTTATGCTTCTTATGCTTCGTGCACTGTCACGGACTAAATGACTACATAAAATTTTCCAAGAAAACTCAGGACGTGGGCACCTCCCAGACAAGTCTTTTGCATATTACTTATTTGAACTTGAAGCACCTACATTTTGCTTTCATTGCACATCAACTACCAAGGTACTATTCTGACTTTCACTCAAGGTACTTTCATTATCTTCCCTCCATTCAGGGTTCCCACGAAGAATTGAAGATTATTGGAGCTAAAATGGCACAACGCCATGTCCATCTGCCAGAGGTTACAGAGCCACAGCTCCAAATTAATTCAAGGGAGCTCATGAGGAACTGACACTCTGGAAATAAACCCTTTTTCTCTTCTGAATCCTGCAAAAATGTAAAACCAACTATCCACCTTTTATGAATGAAATGTGAACCAGAAAATTGTAATGGTATACTCTACTTTGATATATTTTAGAGTTTTAGATTTATGTAGACATAACTCAGGCCAGTCTGACTGCTCTGCTCCTGCCTCAGGTTTCCACAGCATAAAACCTGGTTTCACTTCTACTGACAGTAGATTTATACACGTAGGAAAAAAAGCCAATAGAGTAACGATAACTTTAGTTTACAGAGAATTAGTATTTAGGAAGGTAATGATTAAAAATTTACCATTACTGGCCCGCTGCTTTATTGTTAGCATTTGTTCTCCAGACAGCTTTGCTTTCTTCATTGCTGAAGTAGCTCTGGGGCATCCTGATAAACTGTGAACAGTAAGGAGCCTGTTAATTTTGACAGGTCATTGAAAATAAATCTGTAACCCAAACCTGCAATAAAAACACTAACAGAGACACAGTTTATCTTCACCGTCTAGCACTGAAAGAGTGTGTTAGTCTAAAAAAAAGGACTTACCAGCAGTGATTTAATGGTTTTGTTCTTTTTTCCAGATTCTTTTTGTATAGACAGCTAATATAAAAGTCAGATATACAGTCCAATTTTCTGAAGACACAATACTGTTAATAAAACATTTTATTTTAAAAGTAGTTACTCTGTAAATACTCCCATTTGAATTTACATGTCCCTGCTCTGAACTTCCACCCTTTTTGATTCAAACGTCCAAACATGGAACTGAATGATGAGAGAAAGGGACTTGAGCTACTGCTCATATCCAAATGACTAGCTCATAAACTCTGCTTTTCCATGTGAATATCACCTACTGAGCTGGTTAAATTGCCCTTTCATAAATTGTCTCTTAAAATGGCAGTAACTAAGTGTTGGCTTTTTGTTGGAGCCCAAGGAAAGTAATTCCCATAAAAATTACCTTGTCTTGATGGGGAATATATATGTCTGATAATGCATATTTTTTACATTTATGGATGTACACTCAGTTATCTCTTCTCTTCCATGTTGCCAAAATATTAAGATTTTTAATTATATTATACAAAACAGTTTGATAGCAAATGCAGTCTTAGCAGGTTTTACTGTAAAAATAAAAATAATTATCAGGCAGTGCTCATTAATTCACAAATAATGTTATACACCAAACTATCCCCTTTTTCCAAAATTATGTCTTTAATATATATTGGAGAGAGATCTATTGCTGGGATAGGCACCTATAGCTCTGCTGCAGTTCAGGCACCCTGGCACCAGATGCCCTCTGCCTAAACTGAAACACAAAGATCTGGGTTCTGTGCTCTATCCTTGCTGCAGGAACTGTTGGAGAGTTACCCTGCGTACCTACCATCTTCTGGAGGCACCCAGATGAGTCATGAGTTAAGTGATGAGAAAGGCAGAGAGCTGCCTATTTTTTGGGCATACTAGTGAGGACACAGAAGGCTTCTGCATCCTGTAGCCAGATTAGTTTTATTCTTACCTACTGGTGATCCAATAAAATATGCACAGACAGAGGAGGATTTCAACCAAAATGGGTTTCTTTCATGCAACTACATGCCCAAACCACAAGCTCCCTCTTTTTGTTTCCTTACATGTGTGGCTTTAGCACATGCATCATGTACCTCTATGACTGCCTTTAGCTTGTTATGTGTCTGTCCTTAGAAGAGGCCATGAATGAACAGAAGATACTAACCTAACATTTCTGGTGGCTTGATGAAATTTAAGGAAGTATTCAAAACTCCCAAAGATACTCTCCTCACCACAGAGGAAGAGGCCAAAGCTAGACTATGCCATCACCTTCCTGTGCAGATCTATACTGGTAAATCTGTCTCTTCATTAATTGTATGTTGTACTGTAACTTTCTTGTACTCACTTTCCTGAGCCAGGCATTTTCAATTTCAATGAAGTAGATAACAAGTTAGAATCTTAAATTAGAGTATTGAGTTTTACTACAGTTTATTTAACTTGGCTAAATTCTTCAGAAATTAGAAAGACAAAGGTAGCAATATTCATCTTCTTTGCTCAGCTGTGTTCTTAATTAAGTTGCCTAAAAGAACTTAAAATATTTAAAAAAGTAAATTGGGACTTTTAGGATAAGCTTCTACTCTGCAAGGAAATTCCACCTCTTTCATTCTATCTGACTATGTTTACTTCTACTGAAGGCAACTGCTCTTTCTCTAATTTGAGAACAACCAAAAGAAGTCAGTATATGTATATGGGAAGGCAAGATGAAAAACAAGGCCAAGTCAGTATTGCACCAAAAGTGGGCTGTTGTACAAAGGCTGAATCCGATGGAGGTGTGAAGTTAACCACAAAGCTTGAATTGAGAACCCAGTGAGACTTGTGAGTTGCTTGAGATTTCTAGAAGACTGGGGAGTATAAGGAGACAGAAGACAGAAAGGACTAGATATGTTTTTATTTGTCTTCCCGTGACTGGAAAATGAAAAAAGTGAAAGTGAGCGCTAGTGCTATCAGTGCTTCAAGAGTTAAGCAAAATACGCTTTAAATATCTCAAAAATTAAAAAAGACTATGAGAAACATCTAGCTAGTAGTTTTGTTAAAGATAATACCTATCCTCATAGTAAGTATGGTATGAAGTTGTGTCAGGGTTGTTTTAGTTTAGATATTAGGAAAAGGTTCTACACCCAGAGGGTTGTTGGGCACTGGAACAGTCTCCCCAGGGAAGTGGCCACCACACCAAGCCTGACAGAGTTCAAGAAGCACTTGGACAAGACTCTCAGGCACATGGTGTGATTCTTGAAGCTGTTCCATCATAGGTTTTCAAACTTTACACTGACTTTTACACAACCACGGAATTCTGCAGCTTGTTCATTCCAGCAAAGAACTAGTAAGATTAATCACAGTTATCTCACTTGCTCCTGATGTTATTCTCATACACACAAGAAATCATGCAAAGGAAATATAAACACAGTTGAGTATTTCCATAAAAAAAATTAAGACTTTCTAACAATGTTGTTAGGGGTACTGCTGTAACAAATACAGCAAATGTACCAAGCCATCATTCATGTCTGTCAGACTGTGGACACCACAAGGCATGAAGCAGCATTTTGGTGGGGCTGTCAGAAGAACCAACAACCAATTCCTGGCTCCCTCTGAGTTTCTGATTCAGCGGGAGCTGTGAGCTGCTTCCGCCACAGAGACACGGTATCAACAACCAGATGATCATTCAGCATGCTATCTTGTTCGGATTCAATTTCTGTGGCTAAATTTCTATTGTTGGGCTTAATCTCTAATTTGGGAAAAAAAAAGTATTGTCTGGCACAACATCCCTGAAGGCCACCCTCTGCCATAACTTACAAAATACTATGAAAAAATAACTAAATTGTTAGATTAAAGTGACCTAAGGTTAGATCCTGCAAACTTCCTGTTAGGCATGTGCTAAAATTTGAGACAGTCTCAATTTTTGCTGGTTGGCTGGAAGCTTCTGACATTGTAACACATCATTTATATTGGGAGCAGGCAGTTGCTGGGGTTGGGTGCTAAATGGAGCGGTGCATGGCTGGGACCTAGCACACAGCTTTGCTTTGCAGGCCATGGCTCTGTCCATGGAACAGACATAGTGCCATGGCCCAGTTAACGAGGTGGTGTTAGATCAAAGGTTGGACTCGATGATCTTGGAGGTCTTTTCCAACCTAACTAATTCTTTGATTCTGTGATCTCTACACCTGTAGGACTGACAGGTAGAAGGGGTGACTGGGTTTTACACCATCCAATTTCAAAATGCATTAATCAGGCTTATAAAATCAGGAAGATTTTATAAACATAGGCTTGCAGCGGTAAATTGCTAGTAGCTGTAGAAAGTCTACAAAATAAGGCCCATCCATATACACACTCACATCTTATCCTGTCTGCCTGGAAGAATAGTGACAGCTAGAAGGTATGCAGGAAGACAATATATGCACAAATTAGGATAAAGACTATATGGTAATTGTATCTGTTAGAGTTGAACATAACATGAAGAATGAGTTTTCTTTCTGGTTTAGCACTGTGGTTACATTACTGCAACCAATGCCTTGCCATATATTCAGTGAATGTAGAAAATAGGATGACATTGGAAAATGAGTGGGGAAAAAAGTTTGAAAGGAGTATCTAGGTAGTGTTTAGTGGACATTTACCAAGAAATTTAGTTTGATAAATAAATAAATAAATGTGGGCTAAAATCTGAACTGTTTCAAGAAAGTAATTGTACCATCTTCAGGGATGCAAACAAGAGAGGCCACCAGAGTGGAGGATCATTAACCAAGTGGAGCAATTGTCTGGGTGACTGATTTTAGTATTCTGGGTTGCAGCTGTGCTCTGTTAAATAAAATTTTTTTGTATTTGTTAAATACAGATGCGGTTTGGTCCCTCTTGAAGCTGAAGAAATTGCACTTGGCTTGTCAAGTGAGGAAAACATTTTCCAAACAGAGAAGTAGAGATGTGGGAAAGGAGGAGATAAAGGTCAAATAAAATTCAACTTTTATATTTGGTAGGTCAAGTGCTGAAGTTTAGAAAGAAATAACAGGGTGTAAAGAAACCAGAGCCTCAACCTGTAGTACCCAAAAAAGCATTCTGAGGACTAACTTTATAAACCCTGTAAGATGTTATAGATTCACTACCACTGATTTTTCAAAAAGAAAACGAAACACTTTCTCTGTTTATTAAAAATAACATTGTCTATAGACTAGAGGAAGGAACAAGTCACTTTCAAGGCACCTCTTTCAACTAGAGATACATTCAAAAGAAGCCCTAGATGTAAATCCTTTTGAAATTCAGGAAAATACAGATCACAGTGAGAACTACTGTTTTATTTTGTTAATGGAAGAAACCTTACTTTTACAACTAAGCTCCTGGACCATTTGATAATGTTTGAAGTTCAAGTTAAGAGATCAAACTCGGTGATCAAAGTAGCCCTTTCCTTGGTTTAATATTAAATCCATGAACCACTCCTTTTTTCTGTGTTGAAGGGTATCAGCTTTAGTGATTTCTTTATTCCCATGAGTAAATTCTGCTACACACCTTAAAGGATGAAATACTCTATGCACAACTCCAGCAGAGATAAAAGGAACTCTTCCTAAGCCAGCACTCATCTTTATTTACATTCAAGGGTGATTGGCTTTTCCTCAGCTTCTTACAAAGCTATGAAGGGAGTCCAGGAGAAAGGTTTTGCAAACAAGCTGGTTTTGTTTGCATGGAGATTTCCATGACTCACAGAGGAATCTTCTCCTCCCCACTGGCCACACAACCCCAACTGCCTTTGTGTGGTGTTGGGAAAAAAATCATCTGTTCAGCTCAGTTTCAAAATTCTTCACTGGAAAAGAATGATTCTGATTAAAGCGGCCCTTTTAAGATCTTGTTACCTGGCTAAAGCGTTTCTTTTTCTTTTTAATATTTTGTGCATTTACTGAATGCTTGTGATGAAGAACTTCAACTTAAATTTTCAATCAGGACGGAAATCTAAGTTAAAAAGACTAAAAGCTTGATGCAACATGGAAAGTGGCAGCTCCTAATCCAAGTTGCTTTCCAAAGCCATTGAGAAAGTAGCTGAGATTTTACTGTTTAAATAAAACTTTGCATTGGTTTCAGAACTAAGAAAAATGAAGTCACTATCAAAGTGGCCATAAAAAAAAAAAAACATTTGGACTAAAACGAAACACAAACTTCTCAAAATTATTTAAATGATAACTGATCATTGTTTCAGAAAGCCTTTCCAGAAAGAACTACTATCTTATTTTAGAGAGGGAGAGCAGAATTAGCATTAAAATTTGTTCAGTTGAGCACTGAATGGACAACAATATAGAGTGAATGGCTGTGATATTCAGAAGAGAAAGTATTTGTTTTTTAGTGGAGATTTAAAAAGTAAGATAGTGTTTTAGCTTAACTTCACCTATTCCTCATACAAAAGAGCAAAGCAGGCATCTGGTAAGAAAAATAAAAATAGAAATTATGCAGAATTGTTAACATGGCCAAGCTGAGAGAAAAGGCTCTGAAAGTAGACTCAATTTGAAAGGAATCCCCCTGGGGCATAAATATATACCAGAAAGGGGATTAATGAATCTTGAAATGCTGAAACTGTAAGAGCACTGCCAAAGTTGCCCTTCAGCTCAGCACAGTAGTCCTGTGGCAAATTTACATCATATTTAGTTAACTGAAGCTGCTTAGTCAGCAAAGAAGCTCTGTGGGTGGGCTTCTCACATGTGCTAATGAGCTTTGACCTGTATCATCCCTGAACAGAGAAAGAGGCTTGGCTCTTTCCCAATGATGTAACAACTGTGCAAAAAATCTCTCAATTATTCCTCGAGTGAGAAAGCACTACAGCACATTACATGATCTATAGGTGGCCCCAGCACTAAGCTATGGGGAAGAAGACTGCACTTAATGGGGCACCACTGAGTGCCCCAGGAGCTGAGGGTTGGCTACTGCAGAGTGTATCAGCCTCTCTCCTGTCCAGTGATTGCGCACAACAGGACAGATGACCTGAAGACCAGTGTATTTACTGGTCCATTGAATAGGGCATTTATTGTGAAGGAGAAAACAGGTTGAGAATTCCCTGGGTATAAATAGGTGAAGTGTATGTTTAGTTACATACCTCTGAGTGGTGCTCTTAAGCAGCTCAAAATTTCAAGCAATCTATTAAGTGACCAAGTCCAGCTCATTTAGGCACTTAAAATGAAGCACAATTTCTCTAGACACTTGTATAGACAGCAAAGAGAAAAACAGTACTTCAAGAGGAAAATTCATCCCTCCTAAAATCTAAAAAGCCACCCCCTATTCTCTGCTTTTTAATGGGCTATGTCTGGAATAAGGACAAGCAAGCTTGTAACTAGGGAGCTTCTGCTAAGTGCCTGAAATCAAGGAGATGTCACATTGCAAGCACCTGTGCAATTGCTGTTTGCTGTAATTTGTCAGGTCTGCTCAGCAAAATGATTTTTCTTGTTTATATTGTGCAGTCTGCTTTTTCTAATATGAATTTAATTCTATTTTTTCTGTGACTTTCCCAAGGTAAGTAGACCTTTTAAGTCCTTTTAGATTAGCTCACTGTTAAGAGTCTAACAGACAGTACATCTGATTAAAATACTATTCCATCCTTCTTCCAGCTTGTAATGAAAAGAGCTGACAGAACTACCCACAATCAAAGGGACTAACTCTTTCAGCAACCATGTTCCGCACTTAGTCACTTCTAACTTTTGCCAAATTTTAACTGATCTGACTGAAATTTCCAATGGTAACTGTCTGGCCAGGCTAATTGTTTTGTCCAAATTAATAGGAAAAAAATTTTTATTTCTCAGAATATACTTTTAAACCTTTGTTTTGTCCATATACCTTGTTTTGTCCCTACTGAGGGGAACAAAAAAAGTCCAGATAATTCAGTGAATAACTCTAATTGTCCGTGAATTGGAGCAAGAAATGACATTTCATGGGGTGTTGCTCTGAGTTTAGAGATGCATTCTGCTGTCTTCATGAAAACAAATGTAGATTTGGCAGAGCTTTAGGCCTCTGACAGACTGTCACTTGGACATGCTCAGTGGATGTGAGTTAGTGTTTGGCTGCCAGACCCTTCATGTACTTTGGGTGTATGAGAACTGGAGAACCCTCCTGGTCACCAGCCCTGTTCAGGGCTACTCGCCCTGGAGCAGAAGGCTGCTTGCTGGGAGGAATGCCAGTGAGACTGAAGAAAAGGATGGGAAGAGGAAGGTGTTAAAAAGCAATTTAGGAAGACCCTTTTCTTTCGAGCTTATGGGTCAACACAAAGTTCCTAAGTAAAAACATCGTTTGTACTATAGTATCCACCTCATAGATTTTAGTTTAATATTTTTCTTCTTTATGTATATTATTATTACACTTAATTGCCAAATTTCTTTCCTTGCCTTCTTGGAATTGTCAATACATTTTGTATGCCTGTCATTTTTTAATAGTGTCATCATGATGATGCTTATCATTGTCAGTTATATTTATTGTTATATGCAATGAGTTTGGTTAGGTCTTCTGTACTCTTAATGACGTATGATGTTCTTCTGCTGAATTGCAATGTCCAGCTTGTAGGAAACAGGAGATGGGAAACAGCAAAATACATCAATGGCAGGGAGGGGACAGGCAGATCAAAACCAAAACAACAAATAAACACCTTAAATAACTTTAAAAACCCATCAGAGAAAAAGTTAAACAATGAGAACTAAGATTGAATTAAGTTTGACACAAATGTGGCACTCTGTCAACTTACTGTAGCAACAAATAAAAGAATGGACAAGAGTTGAATTGACAAGAGACTTGGCTAGAAATAGACAAAATCAAACACTTTAAGGCGTTGCATATTAAAAACTTCCTACAAATCTGGAGTTTGACAGTATTTAAGTTTCATAAACAGAAAAAAAAAAGAAAAATTTCGTCTCGGCAAAGTTTTTCCCATTTCAATGTTATCTTCAACACAGCATAGGAACACCTTTCAAAAGACTTAATTGCTGGAAAAAACCTCATCACAAATAGGAAGTTTAGAGCATCTTGACAATTCATCTGGCAGTTTGAATGCTTTGTGTTTTAAAAGATGTTCGCAACTGGCTCAACTGTGAGCTTCTGAGTCTGCTCAAAATCAAAAGAGAAGCATAGCAGAGATGGAAAAGTGGGCAAATACCCATTGGGAACTACAAGGCCATTGTCAGGGTGTGCAGTGATGCAGTTAGAAAACCAAAAGGTCAGCTCAAATTGAAATTGGCCAGAGATATAAAAAAACTACAAGAAATGGTTCTTCAGGTACACAGAAATCAACTGGAAACAGGGAAAATATTGTCCCACTGTTAAATGGGAGAGGTGAATGAGTCACCAACAATGCCATTCTTGACACTTCCTTCACCTCTGTCTTTACCAGCACTTTTGTGCTGAGACCTTGGGCACAAAATTGCAGGTTGATGCAAACAGAGACCAACTGTCAGTCATGGAAGAGTTGCTATGTGAAGTGTTACAGGAGCCTGACCGTACAAATTTTTCACCCGAGGCTGTTAGGAGCACTGGCTGATGTTGCAAGGCTTTCCATAATCTTTGAGAAGTTGTAAAGATTAGGTAATATCCCAGAACACTGGAAAAAAGATAATGACAATCCTATCTACAAGAAGGGCTTAAAGGAAGATCTAGGAAATTACAGGCCCATCAGCCTGGTTTCAGTCCCTGGGAAAGTTATGGAACAGCTCTTCCTGGGACCCAGATAAAGCACATGATTGGGAAAAACCAGCAGAGATTCACCAAGGGCCAAACCTGCTTGAAAAACTGGATCGCTTTTTGCAACAAAGTAATCTGCTCAGTTGAGGGAGGGTGAGCAGTGGACATTGTCTACCTGGATTTCTCCAAGGCTTTTGATATGGTTTCCCATGACCTTCTCCTAGAGAAACGGATGTGTTACGGTCTGGACAAGTGGTCTGTGTGTTGCATCCGGGGGTCCGAGAGGCAGGAAAAAT
>WEIV01002905.1:5234-68377 GCA_013390005.1 Calyptomena viridis
ACAAAGCCATAATTTTCTTTTATTGAACTCACTCCGGGTAGCCATCACTCTGCGGAAATGCAGATGGTCATCTTATTCTTAGCAACAGAATGAATGCCACAACTCTGCTGACAAAGACAGCAAAGCAGTCATTTATAATAGTAAGAGAAGCATTCAATTTAATATCTGTGTTAACTGCACACAGTTAGGCATTTTGGACACAGTTGTTATACAATTCTGCTCTGCTAATACTTTAGGACTTTAGAGTATTAAGGCAAATTTTCATAGCATGTATACCAGCATCCAGATGCTATTTCTCTGCTTAAAGCAAATAATACAGAAATATATCCTACCATATATATATATATGTAGTTGTCCTCCAATTGAATTCAAATCTTAATCAGGTCTTATTACATGTATTTGAGATACTACAGTTTAGTGATTCGTCTGTCTCGTCCCTTACTTCACACTTCAATTTTCAGGGGCATCCACACTGCAGATGAAATCCTGGTTCTGGATCAGAACCTATGAGCTTGAGTGAATGAATGTATTTAACTATTTCATTGTCAATAGAATTAAAGAGATGACTTGCAGTTTCCCTTCCATTTCAGAAAATATCAATTTAGGGAATTGCTGGTGCCAGCACGATACACAAAACACACTTTTTGTGTTCTGGGGTGAGAAAAGTGGCAGTGAATAATTCATAGCAATTGGTGTAGTGCTCAGAGACTGTGATGACCAGTGAGTTTGTGGATAAAAAAAAAAAGATGGTGTTGAATATCAAACAGAAAGGGTCGGGTGCTTTTAAATAAGCACCCTGCTGGATCCTGCCAAAGGGCCCCCATACAGACCCTAACAGTTGAATCTGGAATGTGCTTCATTTCATCACAGAACTGGTTATTGCTACAGCAACAGCTCTTGACGAATAATTCAAAGAAATAAAACAGAGATGCAAGTCAAATCCAGGGATTAGACCATTTAATAGTTTAGAATCAGGGGAGCTTTACCTGGCATCTTCAGTGAATGGATTCAGAGCAGAAATTCATCCAACATCTGCTAATGCAACATTTTAGTATTGCCTCTTCAATCAGAGTAAATTATATAGCTTAAGTGTTCATATCAGCAATTAATCTCTTCTGAATCAGATCTGCATATTAGTTGCTTGAAATAAGCTTAATATAGTCATAATTGTACAAAACATGAATACCATTTTTCATAATAATTAGGTAGTCACATTGCCCTTTCTCTCGATTTGTCTAAATATTCATATTTACATTAGAAGTTAGGAGTTAATTTTACCCATACAACCCTTCCCAATGACTCCATTTGTCTGTCTGTAGAACCTTCTGCTTAAGGCACCAAACCTGTGCAAAGTACAGGTGTTCAACATGCAATGTATCAATTTCCTGAGAGGGCCATTTAAAGGATTGGAACTCTGCTCCAGCAAGCACACGGCAAGGAAGCAAGATATTTCCCACTTTGGAAAAGCCTCAGTGGAAGGAACCAGGCACACTGACTATCAGATCCTTTCCTTGCAAGCTGAGAGCAGGCCAGGAGCTTGCTGTGAGAGGGCCGTGGAGACTGGCAAAGGAATTGCATTGTGTATAAACTGCCCAGGAACTATGACGCTCTTCCATAGCACAGTCTGATCATCTCGTTTGCTACAAAGACCCCAAAAGTGACAAGGAGACAATTACTCTGACCTCTGCTTGTTGGAAGTTGAGGGAGAGAGAGTTGATAGAGGCAGCATGAACTGTCCTCATGTTTCATTTGCTGATGTGCTGTAAACCTTTAACTTGCTGCCAAAATTTAAGGTTGCCTTATGAGATAATCCCAGCTAAGCAGTTCAGTTTATATGCATCTTTCTGCCCTTCTGCTGGAGACAGGGCATGATGCAGTTAGCTAAGAAAAGAAACACAAAATCTCATGGGCTATGAATAACGATCTTGAATAAGTTTTTTCATTTGCAAAATAGAGATAATACTATTTACCCTCATATTAAATTTATAAAATACTTCTCCCCTGCTGAAGTCTCTAAATCCCTTCTTAGGCCACCAACAATTCTCTTATATATTTCCTGCTGGTTTTAATCACCTATCCCCAGTTTTAAAGATATTTTCCCTAAAGGGGAAGAAAAAACCCAAACCAAACCAAAACAAAAAACAACTAAACAGAAATTGTGCATTTCAGAAACAAACAGCTACAGCAGCACTCAGGAAGGGTATGAGACTTGGCTTACAATAATAACTTTAAAGATAGTGTAAATGCTTTATTAATCCATGCTGTTGACAGCTTTGAATGCCAAATTATCTGTGTTGCACTGAGCCATGAAACTGTCCCATGAGGTACTAAAGTCCACCTTGAGACAGCATTGAAGCCAAGGCTTTGATCCTCAAGGCTAACTTGAGTAAATCATTATTTTTCAACTCTTTAATCCCTCATGCATCCATAACACATAATTTTAGTAATGCATTTGACTTACATTTCTTATTACTTCAGAATTCACTCAAACTTCAACTGCAAATAAAGTCAGAGCTCCCAGGGGCTCCAGAGAGCAGAACTAGTCCCATTCTACTGCAATTCTCCATTAAACTGATGAGACAACAGAAAGAGTATGTCATCAGGAACCTTAATTTTACTTTCTTTGGGTGCCTTTTTCTCTTTGTATTTGTAAATGTAATGTAGCATTTTCTGGAGAGAAGGAGAACAAGAATTGGAAGTCTACAGGTCAAATTTCAGTTCTTGCTCCCACACCAGTTCATGAGATGACTGCTAGAAAAATTACCACAGATCTCACACTTCATACTGAACAGCACCTTAGATCAGCTCAGAGGTACCAAGCTAAGGATTCAGACTCTACCCATATTGCTAAATAAAGCTCAAGCTGCATGGTATTGCCTCATCACTCTACATAATGTTTGGCTGAGTGTTTCCCTTTGGTCCCTCATGGTCGCCTGAAAGCCTGAATGCATAAACACTATTTCATTGCATATTATTCTCAGTTCAGAGCATTTTGAATAACGTTATGCTATGGCTGTGTCACAACTCATCAAAACAACACTTTATCAGCACAAAATGCAGGCTATAGGTTGCATAATCTGTGGTGTAACAGAAGGCTTGAAGGTACAAAGCATCTTTGGATATCATTTGAGAGCGGGGAAAACAAAACTGGTCCTGACAATGCAAAACAGTTCTAAACTGCAAAACAGTATTAGCAGCCCCAGGAGTTCATTCGCTGGCCCTAGTCTCTTCTGCAGTAGACACACAGCCATGGATCCCACATGCTCCAGCTGCCCCTGTCCATACTGTAGGCTCTACCCACTATAGGGTGTACAGGGCTGTCTCAGGCTGCCCCTCACTGTAGATGTACATCTTGTGCAGCCAAAAGCAATCACAGTTTCTGCCTATAACTCAGCGATATTAACATTTACCCAATTGCTTTCTGTAAAGTTCACCTTATCAATGCCAATATACCAATCATTATATTGAAAAAATATATCTTCTTCATGAATACATATCTTCAATAAAGAGAGTAAACAGAGAGATGTTTTATATCACTGCAGTTGAAACTGTACCCGTGATTTAGGCAGTCATTTGCCGAGTGCTGTAAAACACACCCACTTCTGAAACTGCCCTATCTATTAACTGTCAGTTCAAAATCAAAGGCCAAATGAGCTCCTGCTGGCAAACATAATTAGTGCTTGAGTATTGCCACAGCATTCTGCTCTCTTTGCAAGTCCTGGAAGGACAGCTTGAAGAGGGAACCAGGGTGCTCAGCTGCAGGATACCCCCAACAGATGCTGCCTATGGAAAGTATCACCAAAGTTGAAAGAAGTTGTATGTGCCTGATAAGAAACCCTGCATACTTATTGCTTGGCTGATTCAAGTTGCTGTTAATTTTTTTGGTGGTGCCGTGACTCAGCTATGATTCCAGTTGAAGTAAGCTCATTTTGTTTGATAGTAGGGATCCTGGAAGAAAGCCTGTCACTGTTGTCTCAAGCTTGCATTACTACCAGGAGTCAATGAATCTCAGTGAACTTGACAATGTCTTTTGAAAACAAATTTCTCACTGCTCAGAAAAACATCACATGCTTAGTGTGAAAGGGATGGATAAAACAATGTTTTGCCTGCTCTGCTCTTTGCAACTCTAAGTCTTCAAAAATCTCCTAGCTGGAAAATGGGCTGAAATGTGGATGATCCAGTTGTGTTTACCAGAGGTATATATTGCATGTATGTTTCAGTGAACCTTTTTCCAGATAGCATTTAAAAAAAAAAATCACAATCAGCTAAACGTTTCAGATTTTGTTCTTGCTTTAAGGGAAGCTAGATGAAAAAGACAGATTAAGGCAGGAAAAAAATTTTAAAAGAGTCAAATTTTACCAGCATAAAGCATCATTATTCCTCAGTGAACACAGTACTACAAGCATGGCAAGGGCAACAAGTCCACTCTGACGAAGCAAGGGAAAGTATTTCACTTACCACCCCAAAAAAAAAGATGAATGCTCGCCCTCTGACTTATGTCCAGCAAATATCATCCCCTTAAAACAAATTTGTTTGCTGCAAAAATGACAGTCCTTTTACCACAGTCACTACTGAAAAAAAAAGACACACAATAGAGAGAAATAGCAGACATTCTCTCATGCAGTGAGAAGTTTGGTGTTCTCAATTTTAGGTGCTTCTTATGCTGTGTATCTCCACATCTAATTGAGACAAGGACCTAAATTCTACCACAAGAGACACTTTGGTATAAGACTTCACAGGTTTTCATGAGCTGGTTGTCAGCTGGCCCTTCTATCACTAACTGCTCCTGCAGAAAATGCAGAAATCAGTGCTAATAACAGTTCTGACAACATCATTTCAGTACATTGCAGACCTTCATGCTTAGATATCTGTAGCTTAGCAGCACCGTGCAGTCTAGCTTTGCCACAGCAGATTAACAGTGTGACCCCTGAATCACAGTTGCTTGGCTAACAGACTAAGGACTAAGAGGGAGACAAGAATCAGAGCTGTTCAGAAGTTTGGCATGCTGAATTTCCATATTGGTGATATTGAAAAGACAGAAACAGGAAGGAAAAGAAAATGCAGTGAAACTGTCCTTTCACAGCTAAAATGAGCCATAAAATAATTTCTAATGAAGAAATTCACTTACTATGAATACAGAATTAGCAACAGTTATTCTTATGAGAAAATCAGCTAAAATCATAATGGTAGCAATATATAAGTTTATATGACAAAAATTATCTTCAAAGTTCATTAATATTAAAAAGTGTCACTAATATTACTTTAGAAATATACATTCTTGACATGTTTGCAGGTATTTATTTTTATACTACCTGGGTATTTATAAGTCCTAAGTCCTTAGCACTACATTTTTTGAGCACTTTACAACTTCCAAAGGAAGTTCATTGTTTTTTACTTACTTTTCTTCAAGGATGGGAGAATATAAAGTGCATGAAAAACAGCCAAAATGCTGTTTTATCTATAGACATTTTGTCTATAGCTCTGCATATTCACTGTAAACACAGTCCTATTCTTCCTGGTGTAATAATGTCAATCAAAGGCTTTGTTATTATTCTACAAGAAAAAAATAAGACATTCACAACCAATAACTATTGAAGCCAGTTGAGAGAAATAAATGTGGTTCTAGATTTTACTTCCACTTACAAACTTTCCCACAATATTAGCAAGGAGCAAGCTGAACACAACAGAAGTGAGCATGCTATTTATACAAGGAGGTCTTTACCAGTTAAGCAAAAGCTTCATCCTCTGCATCTAAGCAGCAAGGGACATTGCAACCTGCTATCCAAAACAATACCTCAGAACTGCAGGCAGCTATGGGATTTGGGTAAAGCAGAGCTTGTATAAGGCATTTTATTAGAAAAGGCAGAGAAAGGGTCTATGCAATTATCATAGCAGTAAGACAAACTGCAGATTCACAGCCATATAAAGCTGAAGGGAGAGAACTGAAGGCTGGTGACACACTTCTTCTGTTGCTGGGTGTGTAAACACCAATTACACTATCCAAGATGCCTGAAGGAACAGGACTGAATATCAGCCAGGCAGATACCACCAGAACAGGCAGATACCACCTCAAGAAGATGAAGCTGGAAACAAGTGACAAGATTTCATAATGAAAAGGTGTGAATATGGGCAGCAGAAAAGAAGGTATTTTATTATATCTCTTAATTTCCTTATGATCTCTGTCATCCCTACTTCCCCTACAGTTTTGCTTATTTGAAATGCTCTCTCCTTCCAGTCATTGCCCTTTGCCATTCATTCTCCTAACAAATATTTCAGTCTTTTAAAGCCCACAGAACCGAGCCTGAGCTAAGATATTAAACACATGCATCTTGGAGAAAAAGGACAAGTGAGAAGCCAGAGACAGAGAACTATTTAAATAATGGAAAAAATGCTGGCTATGAAATCAGAAAGTGGATGAGCATATCCCTCTCCTAAAAATCCATGCACTTCCCAACATCCTCTTCAACTCAGATTGCCTCTTATGTCTGCTCTGGCAACCTAATAAACTATAGGCTCACTCTACAAAATGTTGTCATCACTCCCATGAACTTTCTCAAATTTACAGTAGTTACTGCAGTCTTTGTACTATGCTGCTTAGAAAACAAATGTGCTACATCACATCTGATCTTGGGAGATCAGAAAGAAAGGGTGAATAGGGACATTCTTCACACTAATATTTGGTCAGCTGATGCTAAAAAAAAGTGCATGCAGAAATGCAAAAAAAAATTTTTGAAACACTGACTTATGAATTTTAAAGCATTACAGAAAGGGATGTGGAATTGAGAATTTTCTTCATTGACTCAGACAGATAGATACATAAATCATGCTGCTCTTTCAGAACCACCCCATAAATAAAATCAGACTCACATATGCGTTGACATGCCTTATTCAGAGTCAATAAGTAATTTAGTAATAATGCATTCTGTTGTGAGCTCCACAATAGGCAGTGTACAGAAACAGGGTAATATCCTTTTAAGCAGGTTGTGATTCCTTTAACAACCTTCACTTTTGTTCTGTGTCCAGAAGGCTCATGAGAGAAGCTGCATATAAAAAAGAACATACCTCCTCTGTATGACTAATAAATGTACGTATTGGTTATTTAGTTAAATATCTCACCATAATTATGTATATAGGCAAAAAGCTTTTCTGTCTGTGCAAGTCCCTACCTGGGTTGTGTATATTACCATATATCATGGTAATATAGCAAAACATAGCTATTATGATTATTAATATATGCTAAACACAGACAATTTAATTATATTATAAAATCATAATTTTTATAAGATTGTCTTATATGTTATATTGCAAGTATGCATATAAATACACTGTCACACAGTTCCAGACACCAGTGTTTCCCTTGAGCTCCTTACGTCTGCGTGGAAAGGTGTTCCTGAGGCTGCTCCAAACTACAGTCACATGTTTTTGCCTCTTGTTCCTTGGACAACTCACAGAACCTTGAATCTTGAGCAGACCACAGGATTCCATAATCTGGAAGAATTATCATTTATAGCTAAAAGACATCTCAAGATAAACTGGGCTTCCTGCTTAATTATAGGGCAGTATGGAATAATTCTGCACACCGTGCCAGTACAGTGGCCAGTACAGTGGAATATGCAAGTATAGTGGAATATGTTGTCATCCTTTGACTACAAAAGAATCACAAAATCAGCTAGACTGGAAAAGATCTCACATCATCGAGTCCAAGCTTTGACCTAACACCACCTTGTCAACTAAACCACTAAGTGCCACATCCAGTCTTTTCTTAAACACCTCCAGCAATGGTGACTCCACCACCTCCCTGGGCAGCCCATTCCAATGCCCAATCACTCTCTCTGTAAAGAACTTCCTCCTAATGTCAAACCTAAACCTCTCCTGGCAGAGCTTAAGTCTGTGCCCTCCTGTCCTACTGTTGGTTGCGTGGGAGAGGAGACTGAAACTCACCTGGCCACAACCTCCTTCCAGGCAGTTGTACAGAGCGATAAGGTCTCCCCTGAGCCTCCTCTTGTCCAGGCTAAACAAGCCCAGCTCCCTCAGTGTAGCCATCCCCTGTCAGGGCTTGCCGAGGGGTAAGTGTATCCCCTGCACTCCCCAGGGGATGGCTGAGGGAAACGGAGGACGAAGAAATTGCTGACGGCTCTTCCCGGTTACATATAATACAAGTTTATTCTCTCCAGAGGCAACAGGCCACCTGGAGGGTCCAAGCTCATGGGGGATAACCAGGGAAAGGGCCCTTCCCACTTCCGGCCCCTGGTTCTTATAGGGGCTCCAGCCAATGGGAAGGGAGAACAAGGGAAGGGACAAACCATCGGGGGTGAGGGGTAGGGCACATATAACAGAACATACCATAGAACAGAACAATAATATACAGTGAGAAATATATGCTAATTGCACACCACCACACCTCAGCCTCTCCTCACAGGACTTGCACTCCCATCCTTCCACCATCCTCGTTGCCCCTCTTTGGCCACGCTCCAGCACCTCAACATCCTTCCTAAACTGAGGGGCCCAGAAGTGAACACAGGACTCAAGGTGCAGCCTAATCAGGGCCAAGTACAGGGGAAGAATCACTTCCCTGGTCCTGCTGGCCACACTATTCCTGATACAGACCAGGATGCCACTGGCCTTCTTGGCCACCTGGGCACACTGCTGGCTCATGTTCAGCTTCCTGTCAATCAGCACCCCCAGGTCCCTTTTTGCCTGGCTGCTCTCCAGCCACTCTGTCCCCAGCCTGTAGCACTGCAGGGGGTTGTTGTGGCCAAAGTGAAGGACCTCACACTTGGTCTTGTTGAACCTCATACTATTGGATTCAGCCCATCTATCCAGCCTGTCCAGGTCCCTCTGCAGAGACTTCCTGCCCTCCAACAGATTGACACTCCCCCCCAACTTGGTGTCATGAGACCATCAATAAAGATATTAAGCAGAACTGGGCCCAACACTGATCCCTGGGGGACACCACTAGTGACCAGATGCCAACTGGATGCAGCACCATTCACCATCACTCTCTGGGCCCAGTCATCCAGCCAGTTCTTAACCCAGCACAGAGTGCACCTGTCCAAGCCAAGGGCTGCCAGCTTTTCCAAGAGTATGGTATGGCAAGCAGATATAGAAGCAAAGTAAAGTTGGGTTTTTAACGGTGTTGGGTTTTAATGGTTTTAATATTGTGGCATCTTGGAATCCCATTGTGGGAACTGTATATATGAACTTGAAACTTCTAATGCAGTATCAGTGCACTTCTCGTTTCCAAGCAAGACATCTGTACCAACTAACATTCAGGAGACATTTATACACCCACTTGCAACATGCAAGTGTTAAACTGATATAAATATAATACAGTGTTTAAGATTCTAATACATATATATCTCAAAATTGAATGCTCTAGAAAAGAGACATATGGATAAGAGAGAGTAACTTCTTTCAAATTACATAAATTCTTACACTGGAATGAAAACATTGCATGCTGTCTGTGCAAGGTCCTAAATTCATTCTATTTTTTTATATACACAAATATTTCATAACTTGGTTAATTTAAAAGGTTTCTACTTTTTCATATTTTCCAGTTATTAAAGTAAATCAACTACTTATGAAAGGTTATACACTGCCAATACCTTTCACACAGGACCAAGGACTGTGCTTTTTGTTTTCTTAAGCATAAACATTGTTTATATGGACCGGGATGGCCTTGAAATGGCAATAACTGGAACTAGATCTGAGTTAGAGAACCTCTTCACAAGCTGGGATGTCTCTGTGGTGCATCCTGGCAGTAAGTCCATCTGAATACAGGTGAAAGCCACACATACTTTGTCCTCTCTTTTCCTATGGAGATAGTTGTTGCAGTATAGATTTTAGCCCTGGGTTGGTAGAGATGTTTGACCAGCAGGGTGAAACATGCTGCCCCAACAGCTATTGCACACCTCTTCCAAGACAGACTTAGCTAGCCCCATGGAAATATCTCACAGCCTCCATTCACTCCACAAATCCAACAGCAGAATCTTTCGGGTTTTGGACTGGCAGCACCAAAATGAGCAGTTTTAAACATGTGAATGAACGAGACCTATCTCTGCTGAGTGAATTACTAGAAAGATATTTACAATGTATCAAAAAATTCCCAAACCATCTCATTACCACTCCAAAACTTTGGTATAGGGAAAGTAACATAAGAGAGTTATTCAAGTTCCAGCTGTATTCCTCCTTTAGCTGTTTTGTTTACAATTTGCACATAACTCATAGTCTTATTAGCACTTTTTTTTTGTAGTAAATTGACTGACACTTTATCAGTCACCTACCAGCTATCAAAATGTTACCAACTCTATTTCTCATGACATGGGCCACCTTTTATCTGGCTTTGATACAAATGTCTCAGTTTATTATACACACAGCAAATACACAAAGCACATTTTCGTCAGATCCCAAAATGTACACTAAAGCTGCATTTAGAATCACAGAAAAAAAAATGCAGCCACTTCAGAAATGGAAGATACATTACCACGGTAGGACTTGCAACACATATGATGCTGAAAAAAATAGACAAAACGAAGCTGGTAGGGTTAAATTAAAAGTCAGCCCTAATGCTTAGCAGTGTGAATGCAGTTGTCTGTCAGACAAAGAGCATAATTTTCAATACTGTCAGTCATTTACCATAGAAAACTACAAAATTTTGAACCGGTCAGAACCCAGGAGACTTCACATGAAATGAAAAGCAGAATGAAGAAATGCCAAGGAGGCAGTGAACTGTTTAAAGATATTTCTGTTTAAAAAGAAAAAAAAAAAAAGACAGATTGAAAGAGATCTTGAGATCTTTTAAGCTAAAAACAACAAAGTCAGAAAATAAATACAACTTTAAATAATTTCTTGTGTGCAAACATTCCATGTGGTCTCGAGCACATAGTAATCTCCTAAGTCAAATAGCGCTCACCAGTCAAAGCACTTTCCCAAGTTTTATTGTAATTCCTTAAATTTTATAGAGGCAGTTAAAAGGGAAGTGAAGCAAAGAAGGTATTCTCTTAATCTTTTATGACAGGCCTCACAAATTGCTTTATTCTAAGGAAACAGCTAAACCTATTTCCTACTGTATACAATAATGGTGCTTAGGAAATAGTTACTTCAGTAAAATCAATTGTAAACCAGGGTTCTTTTACTTTATATCTGAATTGGTCTCTAAAGATATTGCCAGCATTAAATCTCCAACATTTCTTGGCCATGTAGAAAATTAGTAACGGGTAGATGTATCATGCTGCTTTACCTCTAGAATTACTACAAAAGACTTAGCAGAAATAAGAAATAAAAATGAATTCTAAGGGGGGGAAAAGCTATTTAATCCAGAAACATATTCAGAGACATAGCTCAGGTTTTGTAGGAATGATTTAAGATTTAGTCTTTCCTTTATATTTAGATAGTCATTAGAGAGAAAAATGTTTCTGGAGTATCTTTACAGAACATAAAATCAAAGCAGAGGTGAACAGCAAATCCAATCAAAAGGAGAAAGTGTTTGCTATTCAGATCTGTATCTCTGTGTGGAAGAGGTATTTACTATTCCAGGATGTGTGTGTCAGGTGAATGTTAATCTGCCTTGTTAAGATACCTGGCCATGTTTCCTTACAGGTGACCCAGATAATACAATTCTAATTTGCAGACACAGCACCATACACATACATTCAGGCAAGGATTTCTAGAAGGTCAAACAAAGAAGATGCCAGCTTCTGCTCATCCTCAGCAGGAAGTGGATGCCTAACTCATCTAGGTACCTTGGCAGATCCAGTCTGGGACACAGGCAACCCTGAATGCTGATGTTTCACTTGTATATGACAACAAAAAATTTGAAAGGGTATGTTTGAAAAAACTGTTAGCCCTTCAAAATTTTGCCATTATTTCTTCTACAATGATTCAATAGCTACCTCTGTTCTAGTTAGCTACAAAAGAATGCATCAATCCTCACAAAGGTATTTTCTTTCAGAAAATGAAGCTTCTTATCTAGATAGAGCTTTTCATCTCAAAAACAGAGTAAATTTCTCAGTTGCAGCAGTGATATTGATTCCAGGGCACAAGAATGGAAAGAAGAGCTCTATCGTGCTGGATCTCTGCCATACCATCATCTCTGCCACTGGCCAGTACCACTCTGTCCAGAGCAGAGTGTAAGAA
The DNA here is from genome assembly GCA_013390005.1 of Calyptomena viridis. Lineage (NCBI taxonomy): Eukaryota > Metazoa > Chordata > Aves > Passeriformes > Eurylaimidae > Calyptomena > Calyptomena viridis. The sequence continues at coordinate 17,370 of WEIV01002905.1, forward strand.
CATAAACATTTACCCACAATACTGCCCACAATAGCCTCCTGCAGTTTATTGAAGCAGAGGTAAGAACTTTCTGTTAAGCAGCACTGCTTGGATTTTCTTCTATGCATCTCTCTACTGCTCCATAAGAATCTTAACATTTTTCAGCATGTTGTGCTGATAACTTTCTTAATTGAACTACACATTATACTCAGAGGTTCTTCTTTATGCTAGCACCTTCTAATTTCATTTGAGGTCTTCTATGATTTACACTGGAAAGGACAATGAACTCTACTCACTCTCTTTATCCCAGTCTTTAAAGACTTCTAGTTTGTTGTTCCTTAGTCAACTTTTCTCCAGACTAAACAGTGTTAGCATACTTAACTTCATATTATGGAAATTTTTCAATACCCATGATTATCTTTGTTATTCATCTCTCTAACTTTTAAAGCTATTTTACATTTTATTTGAGATGGAGGAACCAGAACTGTTTAAAGCATTCAAGATCCAAGCCTAATGTGGATTTATACAGTGTTATAATAACATTTCCTCAAAATTGTAAAGACAGCTTGCTTTCATCATATAAAAATATAGAGATAAAGCATCAGAAGTTAGAATTTGGTATCTGTAAGTGGATTTAGACAATATTTTTAAATATCCTTGGTGTCCTAAGGGCAATCTTATTTTCATATATATCCAAGAGAACCTACAAATCACTACAATCCAATAACTAACAGACTGACCTGCATTATACTTCCTGTTTTATTCATAAGGCAGAATCACAGTCCTTCAACTAACACCCATATGGTAGTTGCTACTAATTCTGTCAGGTTATTAAGTGATGAGATAACACAATGATCAGCAGATTAGAACACAGATAAAATAAGGTAGAAAACTGTAATACCTCAACTTGTTCTTTACCTTCCCAGTGCTGAGCTCAAATGTGGGACTGGCATGAACAACTGCTTCTCCTGTTAGAAAAGACAGTCAATCAAGTTGATCCAAGTTTACAAGGTCCACCAATACATTTCCCTTGTGAAGCTCTGCACCAGACAGGTGGCAAAAAATATGTTAAGTTCTCAATTTAGTTCTTTCAGATATTTGCATAACAGAAACAAATGTTATATGACTGTGATAGCCTGTGCTCTGTAGCAGCTCCTGGCTAACAGCAGAGTGGGTAGTGCTCCATGCTGAGGTGTTTTGGCTGTGAAATTCCCCATGACAACCTGATGAAAGCTGTTATATCTGTTCTATCAAGTCTGGTGGCAGAAAACTGCATCTTCCTCTTTGAATGTTGTAAAAGTGTTATTAGGTTGAATGGGATATTCCATTTCATAAGGAAAAGATGTGTAAGTAAGGTGATACACTGAATCAGAGTGCAGCTCCTCTTCCCTGCATCCCTTCCTCACAGCAAACCATCTGCTGAATTGTGTGTTGACAGGTCTCTTCAGACTGAAATGGGGACAAGACGAAGTTGTTCCCTCCTCTTTAACATCATCCTTTATTATCAAGCCCTCAGCAAACCACAGCAGGAATAATCAAAGGACTTAAAGGCTTTATGCAGGAGGAAGAAGACAAGAGATTTGCACTAACATACACATACAGATGGTGTTCACGCATTTATAACGCGTCCAAACTAAGGCTGTCAACTGGTCTGCAAGATGTAACACCAGACCATGATGTTCCAGGTTGCAAGGTCAGACAACAAATATCCTGGGAACTGTTCCTCAACACTGCAGAAAATCGGAGGGAAAATTAACCAGCATTTTTCAGCTCCTGTGAGTTGTTGAAAATTGCTTTATGTAGGAATGTACATCATTCCTTCTTGTAAATAATATCTATGGTACCAATTTCCTACCAACACCATACAAACTGAGACAAGAAGCAAATACCTGGAACTAGATATATATTACTTGGCTGAGCAGAGTAAATGCAATAAAACTGAACTGAATCCCAAGAGTATTTCAGTTATTGTGTATACCACCTTCAACCACTACTCAGTCTTTCTTCCAATAATTTAATATAAGTTTAAAGATTTATGGGTCTTAAAAGAGGAAAAAAAAAAAAAAAGTTAAAATTAAGCCTAGCACTACAATAATGTTTTCTAGAGAAAGGATTGTCAGGATATATTTCAGGATGTTCTCACTCAGATGTCTAACAAATAAGGATTTATTTTTGGATGAAGCACAGCACTGGAACTGAGGATACTTACATTCAATCGGTAGCACTGCTATCAACTTTTTGCATGACCTAAGGCTAGTCAGTAAACTACTCTTTTATTCAATTCTTGTCAGTGAGGACAATAATAGTAAAATTTTCCCACTTGTGCTTATTTAGGAAGCTATTTGAGGCAAAGACACTCTCCACTTTCATGTATACTTATTGCAAAAGAGCTCTGATTGTTTGGGTTGCTGTAACAGTTTTAATTGTACACAGTATTTCCTCCAGGTATTCTCCCATTCTTTGAAAGTAAACCCCTGAATCTACAGGGTGGTTACATAGTTGCCAGCAGAGACAGGGTAAAACTGTGTACAAAAAAAGATGCCCTGAGGTAGTATGAGTTTGTTCATGGCGTATATAACTGAAACAGCTCTTGGCAAGATATTCCAGTTCATTTAAGCACAGAATTAGCCTTGAATAACAGTCAGCTTGCGTTATCAAATAACATCTATTTAATTAAGTTATTCTGTAAATTACCTCTAATAGGAACTGTTGTGGCTAAGATACAAGATATAGCAACTGCAGAGAAAGACTCTTAGAATGGTGATTATGGTATGAAGGCATGATGTACGAAGGCACCACAGTTACATGTTGTTTTTTATAAAATTCCTATGCATCAAGAACAGAAAGCAAGTCCTAAAAATTTACCCTCAGATTAAAGTGTAGTTCTTGCCCTTTTCCAAAGTATAGTCAACCAATGCTTTTTTTTTCTTTTTTTCGTTCCTAAACAAAACTTAAGAAAATGTTATTCTGAATGGTATTACAAAACATACTCTTGACAGTCAACACAACAGAGCAGCAAAAAACTTTTCAAGAAACTGACTTACTGCTGCCTTCTATATGTAGAAAATTAAATATAAGAGGTAACATGTCTTAGGTAAAAATAAGGAAATAAAGGAAAAATGGATTGTTCAAACATATGAACATGATTTTAAGTATGACTCAGCTGCCTTTAAATTCCTTCCCCACCCTGCCCCCACCTCCACCCTGTGGAAGGCAAATCCCTTTCAAATCTCTGAAAAGTCAGATGGTCGAGTAGTTTAAAATCCTGTCATCTGTATTTAGAGTGCTCAGAAAATTGCCTGAATAGACCTTCTCTTGTCATCAGCACAAACCTGTATGGCTCTGGAATTTTTCTACAGTGTCAGTCAAAACTAAGAGAAAAAAGAAAAGTGAAGCAAGAAGAAAAAAAAAATATGGAAAATTATCTTTAAAACTCTATACAATATGACATGATTTAATAGTATCAACAGTTTGCAAGAGTATCATTAGCATTTTTACTTTGGTTGCTAAAGAAAAAAAAATCACGGTATTTTGGTTGACACAGAGGACTGATAGGATGTCATGGATTTCTTGTTTAACATGTATAGGATATATTGTTGACAATCAACCTTTGTAGTTACATTTTAATGATCTTTGGTTCTGTTGTTTCATTTGAGAAACCTAGAAAACTGTACTTCTAGAAAGTCTTTTCCTTGTGAATTACCACTAGCTGAAACCAAAACCTGGATCTCGAGAGTTTTGATCCATTGCTTGCATGGCTTTTCAACTTCTGTTTGTGATTGACTCTTCTATCAGAATTTATATAAGCTACAAATTGGATCTAAAAAGTGTGAGATCACACCATATTTTCTGAAACTACTCCTTAAATAACCCTTCACTAGGATGTTGTATGTGATGCAAGTTTGCAATACTATTTTAGATTGCAAGTTGTGAAGTGAACTTTAGCGTTCAAGTGCTGCTTCTACATCCTATAAAGGGCAATGTCTGGAATATGAACAAAATTATGGTCTGTCACTATAAAATGACACTGTGTTATCAAGTAATATCTGGCAAGATGAAGCAGTTGGATGGGGATCTAAACACTTTTGATATTCATCCAAAGTGAAGAAAATCGTATCTGTTCTGACTGGTTGAAAATTGTTTTGAGCAATTTATCAGACTATCAGTGTCAAAGTTAGTGTTGTGAAGTACAGATTGAGACAGTAATTTTGGTCTCGAAGACAAAGTTTAATTCCAGTATTAAGAAAATATAATATTAACACACATTGTTGTAATTTAGAGAGCGGTCAAATTAGTCATGGCATGAAACGAGCTTTGAGACATTAATGTGCAAAAGATACTTTGTTAATTACATCAATGGTAGATGATGCACCGACTAAGCCTAGCAGTGAAAGCATCATTAATGGAAAGCTGTAATGTGTAAGCTAATGCTGTTTGTTTCATCTGAGTGCTCCTCTCACTGGAAATAGCAGACATATACAATCAAAGTTTGCCATCACAAAAGTTGCTTCAGCTTGCCTGGCCCATCAAAGACCTTTTTTAGGACACCAAACCCTGGTATTTTATAAACTTGTATTTATACAAGAAAGTAGAGCAATAGTTTATGGACAAACCAGATCCTGGTACAAATGATGACCTGATAATAAACAGAAAAAAAGAACTGCCTGACCCCAAAGTGTTAACAATATTAACCTTACAAAATACCAAATTTTACACTTTCCTCTAGATAGGTCATTGTTATATACAAACTGAAATAGGTTTAAATCAGAAGATATAATGTCACATTCTTTGTAGAAAAAATGAACTGGGGCTCTTGTGATAATCATAATCACAGGTTATTTCACACTTCCCACATAGTTCCCTAGCAGCTCCTTTGGCCATATACTGAGTCTTTACTAGTGCTGATAAAATAAGTGCTTTCCTCTCCAGCTGTGCTCACCATCTGTGAAGAAAGATAATGTGGAGGTACCCCCCAAATGTCAGGCAGTGGAAGGATTTCAGAAAATTTATTTCCAAAAGCGAGAACACTGAAACATGACAGAGTGTACACTGGGCATGAAAGAATGCAGTGTTTTTCCTTCTCCCAGCCTTCTTAATGCCTTGACTGGTCTCCCTTCACAGGGTCTCCAAGATTGTCTCTGAAAAATCTATCTTTTCAGGGAGTTAACTCCTCTGCAAGGCAAGAGAAGGAAAAACACCAAGTATCTATGGGAAGAGGTTCCTCCCAAGTGGCAAACACTATCATGAGCAACAGAAATTCCTTATCTCCTAGAATTAGATCTTCCAAAAAAGGTTTTCTACGCCTACACCATCCCTTGCCACCTCCTCAAACACAGTCCCATTCCACAACTAGTAGAAACTTTATCACTTTCAGCCTGTTTTAGGTTGCTTTTCCTGCCTGTATCATGGTTCTCTCTACACCAGCCCTTAACACTTCTTTCCATTTAATGCACTTCCGTGTAGCTTCAGGATTTTTTTCACCTTTGTCATTCACCGTGAACCCACAACCTCTGGGCACTTTTCCTAATGGTTCTCTGTACTCATCTCCACATCCAGAATGGTGTGAATCCTTTCCATCATGCCAAACAGCACCATTTTGTTCTTCCTAATCCCATTGCAAATATACCTTCTACTCCTATCATCTACCCATCTCATTTGCTGCTTTCTCTCTTCATGACTTACAGTAACAGTCATACATAGAAAATAAGAAAACTAAAATAATACCTCAATATAACAGGATGTGTTCATTCACCTGTACCATTTACTGTTTATATTCCAACTCTTAGGTCCCATCCCCAAAGCTGTTTTTTATTACCCCTTTCTGTTCTGTTTCTTTGTGTACAAAGATGAAAAGGTCAACCAGAATTCTTCTGTCACTACTGATAGCTCGATTTTCACATACTAATTCACACTGCAAACTCATTGAAGCATGAACTGTTCTTTTTAAATATCTTTTAAAGGCCTTTTGGGCTTAATTTCTCTCTCCCATGCCCTGATTCCATACCCTGTCTAACATCACACAGCCTTTCTTTACCAGTGAGAAGCCATAGTACTTAGCCTCTAACACCATCTCCCTCTTCTCAGCAGCACTGAAAACATCATGTTTGTTCAGTCCATAAACAAAGGTGAGAGACGATGTCTAGAGTCAGGTTTAGGAGAAAGGGCGCTAAAACTGAAAGATCAAAAGGAAGGGGTAGGCATCTCATTCAAAATTGAGGGCTCCCTCCAAAGCACTGTAGGTCTCAGTTAGAATCATGTAAGAGTTTTTAATTGACAGGGAGCTGAAGAGCTGAGAAAGAAGTCTCTCACATATAAGAGAAATTGAAGAATCTAAAGGTGCTTGCTTATTTGTAATATCCATCCAATACAATCGAGGCCAAGCATTACAACATATAATAGGTGCAGTATTAGAATTTTATAAAATTATCATGCACCACTAAGCCATTTCTGATCCAAATATTGAAAAATTATGTACATAGTCACACACACACCCCTTCCCAAAGCTGGTCAAATTGTTGAAGTTAGATTGGTCTTCTAGAATCAGTTGTATCATTCAAGGCTCACTTGAACGAAATTCTGGCCAACTTAAATATGCAAATTTACCTCAGAGTTGAAGGCTGGGTTCAGCTCTTATCACTAAAGAACAATGAGATTATGTGAAATAGAGTAAAAATGATCCTGCATTGAACCAAGTGTTCTCATTCTCGTGTTTTTCCCTTCACATCTGCATAGGAAACTGTGACGGTGCTTTTATGGGTTTATACATTTATAAGGGTTTGATATATAGTTTTGTTAACTTTCATATATACTCTCTGTAAATAGACTGTTCTAGTCTCTCCCCCCCTTTCCCATTTGGTTACTCCTAACAATGTTATCCCTGCCCTCAGTTGTATCCCCTCCTCAGACCCCTCCTCCCCTTTTCCATATTTGTATCCCAGCTCCCCCCTTCTTCTGGTCCTTTCCCTATCAATCTAAAGTTACTCGGTCCTGGATAGGGTTGAGTAGAAGGCCTCTGGCTTCTGCCCTTGTCTGTTACCTCCAGATCCCACCTTCCCTTGTCCCTAGTTGGTGTTTTACTTTTCCCCTCCCATCAATTACACGCCCTAGAAAAGGTCGAGCCCGAGGGTCCTGGGTGCTCTCTGCAGTAGGCTCCCATTGGGACCAAACCCCCAATAAACTGAACTCTGTTCTACCTACTCAGAGAGACATTTTCTGCTTCCTTTAGCACGCAGTGGCTACAGGCCCTTCATCCTGGAGAGCTGTTTAGGTAAAGGGCGAACTGGCCACACTCAAGAAGCCTCTTGCGAGGTGTGTGGCAGGGCGTACCACCTAACTAGTGGCTCCAGAGTCGCCGGAGTGCCCGAGCTCTAAAGAGGAGAGCTGTTTGGTGCTCTGGTACCCAGACATCTGCCCCGTGGCCCTCAAAGGTGGCTGTGAGCTAGCCTGGGCTAAAGCAGGGTCTGAAGAGAAGCCATCAGGGAAGGCACCATAGCAGGAAACATCTCACAAATTAACAGCTATAGCATAATGATAAAAACATACAAAGGAAAAACTAATATAATATATTGGTACACAGAGAAATATATTGCATTCAATGTCTCCTGTTTTTCAGTTATACTTCTAAGTTTGACATCACATAATATCCACCAGTGCATGCTTTCTCATAAATGGAGTGAGAACCAGTTCTTCTATGTCCCCATCAGTTTCTTAGAAATTATTTTGAAGCAAAAATTACGATGTACTTTTACTTCAGAGTAGCTCACATCTTAATTTTTATTAAAATGAAACAGTACTAAATAAACTTTATTCAACCTGAAAGAAAACTGAGTTCTATCAAGCCCAATGATCATATGAGATCAATAACTTTACTTGTTCTAATCTCAATTTCTGATCTGTAAAGTATTGTCTTCATGAGTTCTTGTTGATGGTTAACAACTTTTTTTTTCAAAAGAGTACACTTTCAGTGTGCCTTTAGTGGCAATGCTCACATACACTGCAAGGACATTGAGCACTCTGAAATCCCCAATTGCTTTTTTCTTTCTAGGTCAGTCCTGTAGTGATGTTCTCCAGAAAAGCTGAAGAGTGATTTAAAAGAGAGAACATTTTTCTCTGTTGTTCAGGCTTTGATTTTTTTCTGCACTAATACACCTTGTTTCACATATGTTTTGAGGAGCCAAACATCTGAGTTCAGATTCCAAGTGCAGAAGATTAACACAGACCATTTCTATTGAACTCTTTCTGTAGGCAACAAGCACAGAAGCACAGCAGGACGTTTTGTTCTCAAGAGTTTTCAGACCCTGTTTATAGATGTATGTCTACGTATGCATTTCAAATACCTTGTGCTTTGAGATGTTTTACTAACCTCCCATTTCATGGGAGACTACCCTTTTCCTTTTTCCCCAGAATGAAAAAAATCCCCAACATAACATTTTTGTTGTGGATTGACCCTGTCTGGGTGTCAGACACCCACCAAAGCTGCTCTAACACTCCACAACTGGACAGGGGAGAGAAGTTATAACGAAGGGTTCACAAGTTTAGATAAGGTCTAGGAGAGATCACTCACCAAAAACCATCACAGGCAAGGCAGATTCTAATTGGGGATATTAATTGAATGTATTCCTAACAAAATCAGAGCAGGATAATGAGAAGTAAAATAAATCTTAAAAACACTTCCCCCTCACCCCTCTCTCCTTCCCAGTTCTACCTCTTCCCCTTCAGCAGCATGGGGAGATGGGAAATGGGTGTTATGGTCAGTTCACCATAGGTTGTTCCTGCTGTTGCTCAGGGGCAGGAGTCCTTCCCCTATTCCAGGGTGGGGTCCCTCCCACAGAGGACACTCCTCCATGAGCTTCTCCAGCCTGAGTACATCTCACAGACAACAGTTCCCTATGAACTGCAGGAACATGGGTTATTTTTCTGTGGGATGCAGTATTTCAAGAACAGCCTTCTCCCGTGTGGGTCCCTCGCAGGGTCACAAGTCCTACCAGGAAACCTGCTCCAGCATGGGCTCCTTTCTCCATAGATCTGTAGGTCCCTGCCAGGATTCTGCTCCAGCATGGGATTTCCAGAGGTTCACAGCCTGGTCTCGGGCATCCGCCTGCTCCAGTGTGGGCTCCTCCATGGGCTGCAGGTGGATCTCTGCATCCTCATTGTCCTCCATGCAGTGCAGGGAGAGAGCCTGCTTCACCATGGTCTTCACCCTGGGCTGCAGGGGAATCTTAGCTCTGGCACCCAGGGCACCTCCTCCCACACCTTCATTGAATTTGGTGTCTGCATTGTTGTTCCTTTCACATATTTTCACTTTGCTCTCCTCTGGTCGCAATTATCTTTGCACAATAACATTTTTTACTTTTAAATATGTTATCACAGAGCCATTACTGTCCCTCCTGATTGGCCCAGCCTTGGTCAGCAGTGGATCCATCCTGGAGCTGGCTGGAATTGGATCTACTGGACATGGGGGACACTTCTGGCAGCTCCTCACAGAAGCCACCCCTGTAGCCCCCCCACTACCAAAACCTGGCCATGCAAACCCAAAACAATTTTATAAGGAGATATGTATATAGATATGTGTAAGAACTTTCTGCAAAAGTATAGCAGGTTCTTACATGAGAATTTAATTGAATTCATCTTCAGCCTTGTACCCCACCTCTCTAATTGTCCCGTATGCTATTCATGACTACACAAAGGGATGCCAAGGGACACCTAGTGAACCAGCACCAGATCTAGAAGATCTGGTAATGCATATGTTCTTCTGTTCTTTTTGTAGAGGGTGCAGGAGTGATTTCGCTTACTGAAGTGGAGGTGATTTATGGAGCATCACCTCAAAATAGAACAGGGAATTAATATTTTTCCTCTTCTGCTCACTATTTGGCCTGATATTCAACATTGGACTTTATCCAAAACTTTAAAATAGACAGCTACTTTCAGAAACAAAGAAAGTTCTGATCACTAGATGCAGAGTAGATTATAGACTAGCAGTCTGAGATCAAAAGGAAGAAACCAATAAAATAACATATTACTCTGTACTACTTTCCAATTTAAATCTGCAAAATCCAATGCAGCTAATTTATCAGAACATACAGAGTTGTGACAGATGGGGCAAAATGCTATCAACTACAGACTTTGTTGACAGACTCACGGCTAGGAATTCTTAAAAAAATAACATCTGAGAAACAGCAGAAAAATCAAGCAGTGAGGATTGGATTTCTCTGTCATAGGAGAGATGCTGAAGAAAAGTGTCATGGGAGAAACAGGAGATTACAAACCATGTACTCTGCATAACAAAGTCCCTTTTTTCCCTGGAGTAAGGATGCCAGTCAAAGCTCATTCGCCAACGACATATGGTAAATCAGCTGTATGATTTTATTTCTTCAGTCAATAGAGGTAATAGAGGAAAAAAACAGAAAGCTACAGATAAATATACTAGGACATCTCATCTGAGAAAAATCATCAGAAGGAGATGTAGATGTATTATCAAAACATGACATGAGAGGAACCACTGTCAGTTTGTAAAACTTGCCTGCCATCTCCCACACCTGCAAAGATCTGGAGCAGGAAGAAATTTGTGGAAATCAATGGAACAGAATAACTCTAGTGCCATTGTCAGCTCTTCCCTGGCCCATTTAGTCTGTCTGTCTTGTGTGGGCAACCCTTGGCAATTCTGCTATCTTCTTCAGTACAGCCAACCTCCTGTCAAGAGAGCTCCAGGGACAAGGCCAGGACCTCTGCCTGGATGAAATAGAAAGGAAAAGTTTTATCCTGTGATAGTTCATCCAGCATAAAAATCCATTACTCTTCCTGCTAATGAGGAGTTAGCTCTCTCCCAGTGCCTCAAACTGAATCAACTTCTTTCCTCTGAAAAGAACGCTGGAAATAATTCACTTCAGGAGCTACTTTGCATATATAAATACTACTGACCAGTCCACTTACTTTTCCCATCATCCATCCTTTCATGTCATATTAAGGACATGCAACACATTTTTTCCACATTACAAACTGAGAATTGCTATGCAATATAATGCTTGTTATGCAGCCCTTATATTTTTTCATAGGATCTGAACCTGGGGAAAAATCAGGATGTTTCCTGGAATCCAGAAGAGATCAAGCCCAAGTGTCCGTCAGATTGGGCTAATTCTGAGGGAAGCATACTCAAGGTATTCTGTACAATATGCTAGACATTCTAAAATGCTGAAGAAACACAGGGCAATTCCTACATTTTTGGAAGAGACTTGGCATGTATACATGATGCCCTGAAAGGCTGAGGCAGACTGTGCTCTCTTGGCCACTGCCTGTTCCTGCCAAAGCCTCTCATAGTGCTCATATAACTCACGACTTGCCAGTACTCCAGGTAGCATCTGGTTGTAACAACAAACAGGATTTAGGAAGCAGAAAGACTAGCTGGATGATCCTTGTTGTTATACATCCCTGCAAGGTCAGGCAAGCACACTATGACCTACAGACATTAACTTCGTGCCAGCTGTTCTCTCATTCCAGGAAAATAATATTGCTTTAATCTTATTTGCAAGAGTCTGATAGAAGAGAACCATTTATCATTCACTTTAAATGAATAAACCTCATTTAAAAATCATTGTGATGCAGCTTATGTGTGATCCATATTGTTAACTTATCACTGCAAAAGCTGACAGGCCTAAAATTAGAGCATCCAGCTGCATATGGATACTGGGAAGTAAGACTGAACATCACACTGTCCCTCTGCTTTACTCTGCTCTGTGATGGTGAGGAAGACTGAAGTCAGAAATAAGCAGAGTAGAAAGCAGGATGCTTGCATATTTCAGTCCTTTGAAAGGTGTTTCAAGGCCCTCCTGAAACACAAGGAAAAGATGCTGTGGAAAACAAAAGATCAATTAAGAAGCCAGTGGTATATTTGAGTGTGTGTGTTGGTGGTGATAGTGAGTTGTCTACCCAAGAAGCTAAAATTGCACTCATGTTACAGTCTGGTTTCATTTGTGTATACAGCTCACACATTTTTTAGGGGCTATGGGATAAAAATTTTTTGTTTTTCAAGTGTCACATGAGTTTTAAGACAGTTTACATACTGGGTGTGTAAGGGCACAAAGCTCTTTCACCAATGACATATACTAATCAACTGCACGACTTCAGATTTCTTATGGAAATAGAGGTAATACAGGTAAGAAACAGAAAGCTACAGACACATATATCACAGGATATCTCCTCTATTCAGAGCGGAAAATGTTGCTGTATGTAGCAAGACCTCAAGACTACTAAATCCATTGATTTAGCATCCATGCTACATTTAGTATCCATGCTACACACAAGGGTTCAGAAGACAGTAAAGCATGAATTTCCTAATAACCAGACACTTCATTGACAGGTCACATCTCATTTTCAGGTTTGGTAGAAATATACAATAAAATACAATCTGTGATCCTCCAGAGACCTTTCCTGAGAAGACAATGGTAAGGATTAAAATTGCTTTTGTTCCTAGTGACTTGTGTTCTGTGTTGTCTGACTCTACCTCATTTTACCTTGCATGCACACACAAGCACAGGGTGGATTAAGTTGGCATGTGTCTGTAAGTACATTGCACCAGCAAGTTTGTGTACAGGCACTCTCTCTGTAAAGGAAATGAGACAAACAAGGATGCCAGGACTTCAAAACATCCATACAAGTATTATATGTATTCCTGTTTTAAACACTATGCTTTTTAAGACTGCAAATATTCTATGCACAGAAACATGTAAGAAATATTTTTAAAAAACAAACACACACACCCCCACACAACCTCCCCCCCCCAAAAAAAACAAAACAAAAAATTTTAAAAAACAAACAAACAAACAACAAGAAAATGTTGAGAATCTGGGAAATCCAAGAACAACAGTCTGTGCAATGCTTTGAACCAAATGCAAAGACAACCATTGCTTCATGAAAGGCCTCTCCGTATTTCTCCCTATTGAGGAAACTAGGGAGGATGCTTAATGCTGTATTTATCTGTCTGTAAAATGGGAATTCTGCAGTGTGAAAAGTTACCAGAGAAAACAAGCATTAAAAAGGAGGTTTGTAATGTAAGAAGCCTCAGGGAGATGAAGAGGGAGCTCTGGGAGTGAGATAAGAAAGAAACATTCTTTTATAGCAGGAATGCTGGTCTACCTCCAGAAAGGTCTGGAGTTAAAGAAGAGCTAAGCTGAGAAGATTCAGCAGCTTCAGAGACTAGTCACAAACTACAAGAAAGCAATTCTGGACCATCCCAGAGGGACTGATCCAAGAGCCCAAAGGATGTTTCAGAATAGTAAGAAAATTGAGGCATAGAAACATATCCAGGATTTATTGTTTTTCTAGTTCTTTTTTTTCCCCCCATGCAATTGAGAGCACTGTCACTTCTGAAAGGCATATACATAGCATTTACCTCAGCTTCCCTGAGGAGTTATACAGCAACCCAAGGCACACATGTAGCTGAAATTGTGAGGAAGGGTGCTAAACATACACAAATGTTTGGAGATGTTACAGCCAGTTTTAGACCCAAGATAAGAGGGTTTCAGAGGCATAAGAAAGGAAACAGCACTATAGTCTCTTTGTACATACAGACATTTCTAGCAGATGAGCTTAATAAAACAGGGTCCAGCACAGAAGTCTGCCAAGTGTCAGTACTGCAGGGACTTGATTATATCCCTGACAAATAATTAGGCACGTATTTTCAAACTAAGCACACTCTGGATTATACAACTACAGAGTCAACACAGATTTAGAAATACTCTTAATTAACTTTCAAGAACATTGCACGTGCTTGAACCATTTAACAATCACTCCTGTTCAACTTTTGATATGAATATTTTCTGTAATTATGAGAATATTAAGAACAAAACAAAATTATGCAAATGTGTCTCTGTCTTTGTATCTGGTGCTTTCTATATGCAATCTATGTGCTATTAATTTCCATTGTACAGTGGAAACTACAAAGTTTCATTATTTTGGTAAATATTACTCCTCCTGCTGTCCCTGCAAGTCATTTTGTTCTTCAGCAAATATCTGCTATATTCAGTGCAACACTGTATTCTAAAACTCTAGGGTACCAAAGGAAGCCATGGGAACTTCTCACTCCAGCCACTCTAGTTTTACATACAGATATAGCATGGAACACAGATATACTCTCAGCTCCATTTTCTTAGGTGTTTAGCCTTGCTTTGGTGCAAGAGACAGCTTAGTTTCTGATCGAGTTCATACCAAATAAAATGCTTGTCTGTAAAAGCAAGGCACATGTGCATACACCACAATGAGTGCAAATTCTCAGCACAGTAGCCACTCAGTTTTGACTGCTTTTGCAGACACTGTACAAAGCAGGAGGTAGCCTTCTCCATCTCACATAAACCTTGCTTTATACTCATAACATTCACACTGACTTCTCACATGGGAAATGTCTAAGAGACACCAGGTACAGACTAGGAACAAGAGAAATAACATGACAACAGACAATCTAGACATTAACAAGTCCATAGAATATAGCTTTGGAGATCTACTTTGGAGAACTCCTATTAATCTAATTACAACAAGATAGCAATAACTGTTAGCAAATCTCTAGACAAAACCTGACCAAAAAAAAAAAATTAAAGGATGGGGTCTTGTTTATAGCTCACATACATCATCTAGGAAGAAAAACATCTATAGGTTTAAGGAATAACAAATAAAGAAGAACAGTCTGTCTTCCTTTGGCTTTAACATGAGATGAATGTTATTAATTTTCTTATTAGATTCATTGTTTGAAACCAAGTTCAAAAATAGCACTTCTGAGACAAGGTCAAGATAGTGCTCCACCTTATAGTTATGGAAACAGCATACAGGGTCAAGACTTGTGTCTTGTTGAGATTTTACTTTCCCATTGCAAGGTTCCTATTACTATGGCTGCTGATAGCATAATTCTTCATAAAGAAACTACTTGAATGACTGCACATTGAAATCAATATTTCTCTCACCACTGATAGAGATGGCTGAAATAGATTTCACAGAATTAAATTGATTGCAGGGAATGTGGAACAGTAAAGACTAAGGAGAAAGCAAAATTTTATGAAGTGCCAAAATCTTGGCATGTGGAAGAAAGATCATTAACTATTCTACACTGCATAAAAAGTTCAGATTAATCAAGAAATGATGTCAAAAATGCAATGAAAGACAGAACAAGAAGTGTTCAACCATTCCTACATGCTCAACATGCTTGTCAGGCAGGCTGTGAGGTCATAGTAACAAATGTTTTTGCTGTTATTTTGTATTTGTTTTTAATTAGTGACTTTTTCCTATTAACATCCAAAATGAGTTAAAACTGTTAGCAGATTCAAATTTAAAGTTTAAGAAAATGATAGACCTAGAAACGTAGGAGAAAAAAATATTTAAGAAATCTTTCTTAAGTGATCTTTTAATGATATATTAAATTTCTGCATACTGCTGAAAACTGGCAATTAGGCAATTTTAGATATGAACAGATAAAAATGGGATTGTCGTGACGCCAAGCAGCACTGACACTGAGAACACAAATATCAGCATGACAGGCTTTATAGTTCTGTTATTCCCATTAATATTCCCCTCTGTCTTTCTGGTCCATTGCACCCAGGCATGCAGGTCAGTTTTACATGATCATGTGTAAAATGAAAAGAATAGTTATAAATCAAACTAATAATAATTTACAAGTGTTTGGCTGAAAGGCAGATGTGTTTTTCTTCTTCTGATCAAGACCACTTAAATGAGCTCCAGATTTTTGTACACTCTAAATATAATTCTTAGTTTTAATAAATCGATACACTAGGAGAAAACAAGTATCCACGTGAAATAAAAAATAAAATCTGAAGTGATGAGCTAGAGCTCCTGTGCTAGAAATTTGCTGCAGTTTTCACAGACATGCTCATGCAGCCCAAAGCAAGACTGTGCACAAATACATGAATTATTTTTGTTTAGATATATCAGCAAGGCCAAGCAGCTCTTGGCAAATTTATACCCCAAGGTTACTATATTGCTTCCAGTAGCCCTAGTAACTTGTGATCCTCTAGACATATCCTTATGATATCCCTTAGTGATCTCTTTACACTACTGGCCCATTCTCTGAGTCAAATAATATTCAGGCTGTTGTGCCTCGGGCTGCACTACACTACTTTGCTCGTTCTGGAAGTCAGAAACTGAAACATGCAGTAGTTGTCTTAATGTAAATGGGCCAAGTTTGATAAATACAAATCTTTTCTTCTGATGGGATTGACTAATCAGGTGCCAGATGGTTTGCATTGCCACACACCAAGGGAAAGATCTGGATGGATATTGGTGGGGACAAGGCAGCACTCGGTCAGGATACAGCAGTGATCCAAAAAGATTGCTAGCCGCTGTATTAAGTGTTCCAACTGTTACAGAGAAGTAAAAATTAAATAAAATCCAGATGTCACTTAGCCTCAAGGCAACATCTTCAGAAGATGTGGAAAGCACAGCCAGTTCAAACCTGCCACAAAAATCAGGTGGAAGAAAGAAGTTAAGTATAAGGAAAACCAATAGGACTGGAATAATTTGGACTCAGTCTTCAGTCTGTTCCCTATGCTTAAGCTTCAAGTGAGGACATCCCTTGAAAAGAAATAGCACTTCCCTAAGGCAAGCACCTTTCTATGTGACTATAAGATTGAAAAGAAATAGGATAGAATGCAAGCGATCCAAAATTTATGATACTGGGAAAGTAAACTCTCCTTTTTTTTTTAATTATTTATTTTTCTTGTTTGTTTTCTTCTAACTCACATGGTTTACAGAATGATCTGTGATAAGGAACCTAATGCAATTAAGGAAACTGAACAACCTGGTAGCAAATGCATCTTAAATGGATTGATTGCAGAATAATAGAAGGAACAGGATGAACTCCTTGCATGCTCCACTGGCTTGTGCCCATAACCATTTACAAAAAGAATTAGACATCTTTCTGAAAAGCACAATGTAAAATGGCAGTGTAAAAACCACAAATAACTTTTTAGCCTTCATTAAGGAAGAGGTAACAAGCAATCTAGAAGATATCAAAGTGCCATTATATGAAATCAACAGCACAATCACATTTCAGTTCTGGTCATCCAATTTCACCAAAACCAAAGCATGAATAGTACAGAAAAGGGAAGGACAATAAAAGCAATTAGAACATGGAAAGATTTCCATATTGGAACAGACTGAAAACAAAGAAAACAACAACAACCACCACCAAAAAAACCACCACCCTGGGAATATGACAA
Source organism: Calyptomena viridis (assembly GCA_013390005.1). Classification (NCBI taxonomy): domain Eukaryota; kingdom Metazoa; phylum Chordata; class Aves; order Passeriformes; family Eurylaimidae; genus Calyptomena; species Calyptomena viridis. The sequence continues at coordinate 34,562 of WEIV01002905.1, forward strand.
ATCTATGAAATAAGCAATATATAGAGAAATGGAACAACTGGATCCTAGCTAATAAGGAAACATACAACAACAGAAGAGATTTTTAAAACTAATAAAACATGTGAAATTCAGTTCTATAAGATACTATTGAAATAAAGACTTCATTAGGATTAAAAAGAAGCTTTCCCAAATAAATACATTTCAGTAATGCCAATCTAGTTGCTTTCAAATATTATTGTGTATAGGGATATGACTGCAAATCTTCCCATGAAAAATTAGATTCTAATCTTTCTCTAAAAGATGTGGTATTGGCTACTGCTGATCTCGGGAAATGCAGGTTTAGATGGATCCTTAGCTAGATGGAATTAGATGGTCAGTTAGAGCAACCCCAGTGTAACTTGTGAATCTGAATAGCATTATGAAGGTCTTGTTGCTTAGTACAAATAACTTTTGCCAATATGTTCAAAATCTACAAATTATGAAAACTTCTGAAAAATACAATTTATAGTAACTTCTGTACCTACAGTGCCTTAGCTAATTGTTACAAAGGCTAATCATTTCTCATGCCTCTCCAGCCAAGGTTAGCAGTTGTTTTCATCCATGATTGAACTACTACTCAGCTAATGAAGCATACTCCAAAGGTATTCAGCTTTTTATGAAAGATCAGAACAAGGTTTAATGATTCCAGGTCTTTCTCCTCCACTCTGGCTCATGGTTGAAAGTTTCACACAGTATAATTGAAATAAATGAGGTATTAAACCCTAAAAGTCAAGGTACATATAATTAAAAAGTAATCATTCTTCATTTCAGCTACCTGCCTAGGACATTGTTTTATAAGTCTCAAAAGCTACATCATTTTAAGTGACCCATTTCTGTCTGCCCTTTATTTACAAATTACAAGCATTATTGAAGTTTGTCTGCTTTGATTATTCCACGGACACCACCTAATAGAGAGGTTTGAGCTTCCCAAGCTCATTTGATAGAGGTTCACAGATCAGACTTAAACCATGGTCCCAGAGATAAAATGCACTTATTTATCCACTAAAGCCATCTACTGGAAAATCAATATCTCAGATGTAATGAATTGTAAGACAAGTAAATTAGAGTACAGATTACTCTGTCAATTGGAACATAACTTTCCTCTGTAATTAAGTATTTCATATGTGATACACTGCATTTGGCACTGGTTGCTTTGTCTAATTACTGCACATTTTATTTTAAATGAACAAGAAACTTCCTAAAATACCTTGGCTTCCAATACCAAAGGTGTATGAGCCAAAAGAGAGGCTCTGGAGTAATGAGAAAAATTTCCTGCCCTAGCAGGAGCTGGCATTGGAAATAAAGTGTGCTGTATAATTAATGTGCCTGTCCTTTCTCACTCCAGCCCTGCTACTGATACAAAAACAGTTACCTTTAGAATAGCTCTAATCATCACTTATCCAAATCACAGGAACAGTGTGAATACGGAAGGCAACATGAAAAACCATAGCTCAAATCCACAGCTCAAGGAAATATTTCTATTTAAAAGTACAGCTAAGAAGAACACAAAATTCCTCCATGTTACTCTTAAAACATCCATTGACTAAGCATATGCAAACCCTGTTCCAGTTTGCAAATGTCTGAGGCATCTGAATCTCATTATACCTATACTGAGCCACAGGACTATGCAGTGAGTTGAGGACACACATAGGCAATGACATCAACTTTGGAAGAGGAGGATCTTGGACAAACAGAGTATTCTGAACCCTTGAGTAGCCTGTACTATAGCTAGTGTTTCCACACTATTGAAGACAGAGGAAGAGCTCAGAGTCTGTCCATGTTAAAACAGTAGCATGAAGGATCCACAATAATCTGATACAGTGTGAAAACCTCTTTTCCTGAGATAGAGATAACAGAAAGGACAGGGTATCTGCATCCCAAGAGCATATCTGCAGACTTGTGGATAAGGATAGTGCCTGGACTCTTAGATTCAAAATTCTGAAAGTTTGCAACTGCCTCTAATCAGATTTAAGCACAGAAGACTGATAAATACATATCAGCATTTCAACAGACCTGAGACTTACATCTGTTTTTTAATAAAGGGCTAGGAGACTGCAGATGCATAGTTTTGGAGGATTATATACCAGAAGGATCAACTGGAAATACCATATCACAATGTATACATGATACATATTTTTTATAAAAGACAGTTCATATTATTCTGTAATTTTCAGGTACTCTATATAGAAAGGTTTTGCTCACTCTAAGAATAAAAAAGGACTGTGAAGTCTGTAGTTCTAAAGAACATCTTTGTGGATAGAGATAAAAAGTTCACTTTTTTGTGTTGTTCATTTGTTCTTCAGTTCCTTCCTTCTCACTGTTGCATCTGATCCACTACCCAGAGAAATCAAAAGAGGATTTTTCTGATCAGTGCTCCTGTGTTGGTGTCAGATACAATCAAAGACTAGGAGTTTATTGCATTACAAAGTGTTGGGCTTTGGTAAGAGATCAGATCAAATCAGTTAAGGGAAACTACCACAGATCAACATTTAAAGCACATTGCCTTTTTCTTGAGTAAAATCTGGCCAGTTGTCAAAGAAGAAAACTTTTCATATTTCGACTCGCTTTGTCCTTTCACACAAAGTCACAGGAAAAAAAACACAGATGCATGAGAAAATAGTGAGTTGTTTGGACTGTCTCTTCAGTGGGAATTATTGTGATTTTATTTAACATGCACTGCAGAGAAGATATTTTATTGCCAAGGAAACAAAAATTATTCTAGACTGAAGCCCTCCTGTATCATCAGTAATAGGGAAGAGAATTTGTGTATGAGCAATGGTTACTTCATTCTAAGTTCATTTTACCTTCCCTGACTGATGTAAAGGGGTCATGGTGTTAATTAAGATATAGCCACATCCCACCTTTAAACACCTTTAATCAAATGTTTTCCAGACATCTAGTTGGAAGCTCAGGTGTCTCCTTCAGGCTGAACTACTCCATGCAATGAAATAACACACAAGAGTCTCGAGGCAGCAAACCTAAATGGCATGACACAGAGCTGTGTGTGGTGACTAGCTTAGGTCAAGAAGCTGTGTCTGATCACACTGGAACAATGTGCTCATCTTGCTTTTGAGACTGGTTCAAACAGCCCTCACACAACCTTTTCTCTCAACAAATTGCACAAGGCAGGTGCCTTTCTTATTCTTTCAAACCCCCTTACTATCAAGAGTAATCCATTTCCCGCAACAGAGATGTAAGTCAATAAAGCAAGGACAGCTTTAGGATGCTTTTGTGAATCATGGTTCAACAGATCTGGAAGAGCAGCAGCATAGTTGTGCATTGTAATTCAGCTGACAGGAATCATGGTTCCTTCACATGACAAGTTCCATCAAAATCAGAAAGATCACAAGGATTTTAAGTGCTGATAGCACAAATGACAGCACACAGGCAAACAGCTGAGACTACACACTGTCACACTAAAAATCAATAGATATACTTTCATATTCCCCTTTCTACTCCAATGCTGTCAGTTCTGAATTTGAGCTACATATTGCTATCTTGTAGTAGGATATTCAAATAGGGGCAAATACACACAGAAAGAAAATTACTTAAAATGCTTGTGGTTTTAAATACTGGTTACGATTTTCTTCAGTCTTGAGCTTTAGTCACTAAACTGCATCACACACCAGTTTTCAATAATAAGCATGTTATGGATACATATACACTGTGCTGAAGAGCTTAAAATGTAATTTTCAACTTCATACAGAATATATGTACCTTCTTTTTAAAGTAAAGCAACTAGTTTTGGATGACTGACCCAAGAGGAAAAAAATACAATGAAAACAACACTGTATTTTGATTTTAACAACATAGCTAACCTTAAATCAGTCTTGCACATAAAGTTTCATAAAAACCTATTCACTTTGTTCTTAGCAATCATGTAGACACTTTTTTCTGAGTATTAATCATAGGATCTAATCTTAATTCAACCATGCCCTGAAACCCTAAAAAAGGCACAGCTGAAGCCATTTACATTTTAATGCAAAGGGACTAGGCATGGGAAAGTATTCAGGAAAAGGAATCCAAAATCACTTTTTAATAAGATTAGTTAAACTACATTATGCTGGCAAGTGGATGGTTTTACACAGAATGAAAGTAGCCTTAACTTGGTTTAGTTTAATTTGCTTTGGAAGATCAGGAATTAATCTGATTTAACTAATCCACCTTAAGTCCACTAATTACTTCAGATTCTTGAATTTTCCACTGCAGACAAAACTACTTTCGTCTTAATTGTCAGAGTCCGAGTTTGCAAATCCAGAACAGTTTAAGAAGCATATTCCAGATACAGGTTAGCATCACCATGGCTAAACCTTATTAAATAATTTTGTGATCTTAACATAATTCTATTGCAAAACAAGAGATTAATCACCTCCAGTGGTCTACAGAGCAGGTTATGTGTGTACTAAATACCACAGCCTCAGGCAGGCTCACCAGATACTCTGTTTCTCAAGAAGCTTTTAGCTGATAATGGTTTTATGGGTCAGATTGTTTTATCAGCTGAACTGGTATATTGAAAATACTGAAAATGCATTTCAAAAGAAAGAACATACAGAATTTTTCTCTCAGACTTTACATTAGCATTGGTCTCTTATCCAGGTTTATAAGAGTTTATCCTAGTTTAGTTGACATGTGAACAGGATAGTGCTCTGAGGCAGAAACTTTCAGGTGGCCCTGGAGCAGAAATCCATCACCCGGTGCTGGTATGAACCTCGTTCAGTATTTTCAAAGCTTTTCCATCTATCATCTAAAGGGAAGTCTAATATATTGATTATTTTGCCATTCTTCAGAGGATGAAAATTACTGTTAAATTAGGGGAAATCTGAACTAGTGACACAAATGCACATGGTAATTCACTCAAGGAACGACAAGCTGAAGTCAAGCCTGCTGCAGTAATTCATTTGGGTTTTGTGACACTTGTCAGCCACATATCACAAATTTGCTGCAGGGAACAAGTAGACAACAGCTCTATTCTTGCCAACCCAGCCCAAACGTTACCTGAAGTTTTCACCTGAAAACCATTCAGAGAGAACTCACACCTCCACACTTATTGTTTCAACCCTCTCAGGGAAGGGCTTCTATGCTCCCTGATTTACATCTCCACTGACCCCAGCAGGTAGGACTGAATGCAACTGGGGCCAAGCCACTTTCCTTTCCAGAGGGCCTGTTTAACCTGGGTATGGAAGAGAAGTCTGGGGCAGGATACACTGAATTTATGCTAACATTCCTTCTGACCTCCAGGAAAAGGGACTGGGAGGTGCAGATTTCAGCACAAAACTCAGAAAAACGCAGGGGTATGGTAAAAGACACCAAAACAGATTTACTCTTAGCAGGAAAACTGTCTCAAACCTATCCAAACTCAAACTGTTCTCAGCCTGCATTCCTCTGTCTACCATGTCACTAAGCCAATGAACCAATGACCAAAACACAACTAATGACTCATTAACAAACAGTATCCATTCTACCTGAACATTACCACATACTCTCCAGCCAGTTAAAAACATCACCAGCCACTGGTTGTGGCAGGCAGAATGGTAGAAATGCTTGAATCCTGCCATGAGCTCCTACATCACCATGAGGCTTGATGGATGCCTTGTCACTGGTTAGCTGAACATGCACAGCACTTTCTTTCACTTCAGAGTCTGCCTGTGTACCCTCTGAAGGACCAGAACTGAGGCAACTGATCCATATTTTAACTAACACCTTTTGACTAAATCCAGTTGGCACAGAAATAAAGCCACCATGACCTAGTCCCAACCAATGAAAGTAAACTTGCTTATGAGTTTGATTATCTAGGAAGTTAACATTAGAAGGTTGTAACAGGTCTGGAAGAGAAGTAGTTTTGTGTGGTTAGCCAAAACTGTTAAACTTCTACAACAGCAAAGCAGGTAAAACCCTAAATTTAGCACTGAAAAGACTTTCTCTTTTAAGTCATACTTTTGACAGTAAAAACTGCCATCTTACACACATATATGCACTGTTATGGCTGGAGTGTCTTCATTGATTTAGAAAAAGATACATTTTCTGCTAGCCAGACATTAACGGAACAAAACACGAACCTCACACACCCTATAAACAAAATATATTGACTATAAAAACCAAACTCCGTGATGAATATAGAAATAAAATCTTATGTCTTAATCATAGTATTACCTGTCTGTCAGTTACAGCCATGTGCTGTTTTGGGCTGGGGTAGAGTTAATTTTCTCCACATTATGGGGCTGCGTTTTGGATTTGTCCTGGAAACTGTGTTGATAACACAGGGATGTTTTGCTACTGCTGAGAAGTGCTCACACAGAATCAAGACCTTTTCTGCTTCTCATACCATCTCACCAGTGAGTAGGCTGGGGGTGCAGAAGATGCTGGGAGGGGTCACAGCCAGGACAGGTGATGATACAGCCAGTTGACCAAAGATATGGTCCATAGCTTAGCTGGGGAAAGAATAAGAAAGGGGAGAACATTAAAAGTGATAGTGTTTGTCTTCCCAAGCAACCATGAGATACAATAGAGCCCTGTATTCCTGGGGATGGATCAACACCCGCCCGCCCACAGGAAGCAGTGAATTAATTCTTCGTTTTGCTTTGCTTGCATGTGCAGCTTTTTCTTTACCTATTAAACTGCCTTATCTCAACCCATGAGTTTTCACACTTTTATTCTTGCAATTCTCTCCCCCACCCCAGCAGTGGGGGATTAGTGAGTGACTGTGTGTTGTTTAATTGCCAGCTAAGGTTAAACCACATGGAAACATCCAATCTGCAGCAGGTACATCCTGAAGCACGAATGGCTACACGAGGTCATGGTGGAGTACCGCAAAACGTGCAGCCATGGATAAGCCCATGACAGAGCAGGTAAAGCCCTGAAGGGACTGCAGGCATGGGCAAGGATACGTTGGAGCACTATTACTTCTGAGGGGACTGTGGCTGTTGGTAAGGCCATGCTGGAACATGGATACTTCTGAAGGCATTGTGGTCCACAGATAGGGCTATGCCTGAACACATGCACCTCAGAGCACCTATATCTTTGGATAAGTCTATAGCACAGCAGATGCAGCCCTGGAGAGACTGTGGTTCATAGACAAATCTCCACTTAGAGCAGGTACAGCCTAAGGGGCTGTGGGTAAGTCTGTGGATAAGTCCAAGCCAGTTATTTCACAAGTGGAGGGGTTAATTGCAATGTTAAATCAGCTAGTCTGGTCCAAACGTATTGGAAATACCTTTAAACTCTTGTAACCTGGAATTTGGAGTTGCATATTATGGCAGTTACTATGTCAAGAACCCCTTGATGCTAGCCAAGCTAGGAGCAACGCGAGGAGTTTGTTGCAATGTTAAGCTCTGTAACCTGGTGCAAAGGGACCAGGGCTGGAGATTGTAATGGAAGTACCTTTAAATTGTTGTAACCCATTATTTCAGTTGCATGTTACAGGAATTACTATAGCAGGAACCATTGGAACCAATGGAGGATAAGCCATAGAAGAAGCACTGAAAGTGCAGCAGTGACCCAACCTGAGCTGGGTTTGGTGCCCAATAACTCCATGCAGCACATCACTCCTCCTGTCCAGAATGACCACCATAGACAGCAGACAACAGGAAAAGAATAAACACAGCCTACGGTGGACTACATATTGCTGTATTTACATGCAAGTGATAGATAATGGTATACCTCCATAATCATCTTGTGCCTTGCCACTCTCCAGCTAATCTACTTTGGTTTTTGGATAGAAGAGAAAAGAGAAGGAATCCACAATTAACAGGATTTTTTTTTAAGTATTCTGTTCTACATGTATTTATTTTTTCTTTCTCTTGTGGAAAAGCTAAGGGTGAGGGAAGAACCTCTCAGAAAAGCTGTCACAGATAGATAATTCACATTCTCACCGTCAGTGATTATTTGTGTATGTTTTCAAATGTATTTCACATAGATATACAAAAGATATTTCCAGACAACGTAATGCAACATAGGATTTTATACTAAATTTTATAAGACTGAGTTAAGCAAAAGAGAAAGATACAGGAAATTGAAACATTAAGCAACTCAGATGCTATGACTTGTCACTGATTTTAACAGAATATAGATTCAGGACAAAGATTACTTGTTTGTTGCTTCTCTCTGTGCCAGGCCTTAAAAGGCCACAGGACCTGTGGTTGTAGTGACACTGGGCTTAACAATGCAAAGAAATAACTTTACTCAAATTCTTCTTGCACTGTTTCAAGGGAAGGGCAGAAAGATATACTACTCAGCTACTGCCCCAAAATCTACTCTGGCACAGCTGTGAACCTATAACACAGCTGGCAAGATCTACGAACAAGAATCAGATCTCACTTCAAATCCAGGATGACATTAAACTACTACTCTGTGTGAAAAAGTCTTTCCTAGTCACTTTCTTCCTTCTTAACAGTAGCTCTTCTCTTCATCATTTGATCAGCCCTACCACCTTTTCTTATAATCTAAGGACTACAGATCAGCTCCCTGAAGTGCCTAATCCCCACAGCCACCAGTCTGCTTCCTGCCTGTGCCTACAGGTAACTTCGGAGCCCTTTCTTCCATTACCTTTGTAGATCTCAAATTCACAGAACTACCAATACAGCTTCTGACCAGACTCCTTCATTTCCATCACAAATCATATTGCTCATACACCTTCTCACAGCCTACTTTTCCTACCAGCAATCCTTTTTCGGCATCTCTTATAGCCATATTTCCTTTACACTTAGCTTTTTCATATTTCTTTGATGATGCTACCTACTTCCTGCCTCTCCCTTTTCTTCTCTGCTCTTTTTGGTACTTACAATTTCTTTCCTTTCTCTTCACAGACAGTTCAATATGTCCTTTTCTCCCCTCTTCCACAGGCTGTATATGCTTCTTTTCTCCCCTCAGCCTACCCTCTGCTCTTTCATTCTTACATCTGATGTTGAAGTTTCATTCCAAAAATCTAAACAAAAAGCATGAAAGAAAGCAAACACTAGTAAAGCCCTGATCATAGCTCCATACATTTTCCAGCAAAGTTTGTCTCTAGGGGTCTTGCTAAATAGTGGCCTTTAAGGAGGGCCAACAGATCCAATTCAGGTAACACACCTGGAGCAGGAAATGACTGCAGTCAGCTGTCTTGGCTCTGTCTCATATTACTGTGAGATGGATTTTGCTGTACTCCATGAAGCCAGGCATTACTCTCAGTGTAGAATACAAACACCACATAAGCAAAAAAAACTTAACATAGGATAAAACTACTTACTTAATATTAGTAAAGCATTCTGGAAAATAAATTCCCAGAGGATTACTGCTCTTCCAGATGTGTAGCCTGCAGCCTTATGCCTTTCAGCAACCCAGCTGAGGCAGTCAGTAACCACTTTGAAAGATGCTGCTGCCCACAGTGAATTATCACTTAATTAGATGGAGCTGGGATGTTTTATCCCATGTGCAATGCTTTATGAATAAAATCAAGTGTATCCTCCTTTCTAAGCATTCATCTCACCCCAGCACAAAAACTGGGAAGTGACAGCTTGCTACCAGGAGGATATCTACCCAAAAGAGATATCTGCTATGTTTCAAAAAGGAGCAGAACTATAAACAGTTCAAACAATTCAATAGTCTGCAGTGCTGTCAGTCATACATACTTATGTGGTGCAGCAGCAGAGAAAAGCTCCAGTCAATATCAGGACCCTACTGTGATGAGCTGTATTGATGTGGGAAAACAGCCTGGCAAGAGTTTCTCCACAAAAGCAGCTGCATGGTCACTCTCCTCCTATGTCCACTCTAATTCCCCACTAAGGATGCCTTTATACTAATCCATTTGATTAGTATAAAGTTTGAAGCAATTGCAGAAAGAGCCTCTATTTGGATTAAGAATGGCCTCATAATGAGTTTGTGCAAAAATACCTGGCATTCTTTAAATTCACATTCTAGATTGTTTTGAAACAGCATTCACGTACAAGTATATACCCTAAAGATAAAATTTCTGCCTTGAAGGATTTATCATCCAAAAATCCAATCTCGCAAATGCTTATACACCTCAGCTTGTGGTACACAATTAAACCCTTCCTGTGCATTTTAAGAAACTTGCATAAAGTTTCATGATCTAAAATGCTAGGAACAGCTTTTAATTTCTGAGTTAATTGGAGGTGTCTCTCTCATGTCAAACTCCTAACAACAGGTCAATAAATTCAGTAGGAGGTCTTTTCAAGCAACATTTAAATTTCCAGTTCATAAAAGAAGACTCTAAAATCAGCATATACTTGAGTGAATATTGCACTCCTCAAGAGGTTAAAATCACTTGTACTTCCCACATTTCAAACGTTTTGCTAGATCAAATACTATAAAGACACGTGTTGACATTTTAATTTGGTGAGTCCATTACTGAGGGCTTTCTGTACAAAATTGGCACAACATTAATTCACTGGTTAATTTAATTCTTAAAAAGGTAGTGCAAAGAGTGAACAGAAGGATGAAGGAAGATTGTAACTAATGGTACTGCTAAAAGCTTTAGTAATTTGTGTAGCACAGGGAAAGTCCCTACAAACAATACCTAAAGAAACACTTTGTGATTTATATACATACATAAGGCTGGAAGTCCAGGGGAACAGTGAAAATAGTCCAAATAAATCCAAAGACCAATTAATTAAACAGAATCATAGAGTAGTTTGGATTGCAAGGGACCTTAAAGACCATCTAGTTACAACCTCCCTGCCATGAGCAGGGACACCTTCCACTAGACCAGGTTGCTCAGAGTCCCATCCAGCCTGGCCTTGAACACTTGCAGGGTTTGAGCAGCCACAACTTCTCCGAGCAACCTGCTCCAGTGCCTCGCTACCCTCACACTAAAGATTTTCTTCCTAACATTTAATGTAAATCTACCCTCTTTCAGTTTGAAGCCAATCCTCCTTGTCATGTCACTACATGTTTCACTAATAGTTTCTCTACATCTTTCTTCCAGGATCTCTTCAGATACTGGAAGGCTGCAATTAGGTCACCCCAAAGCCTTCTCTTCTCCAGGCTGAACAAACCCAATTCTCTTAAGCCTTTCTTCAGAGGAGAGGTGCTCCATCCCTCCAATCATCCTGGTGGTCCTCCTCTAGACTCACTCCGAGGTCAGTGCCCATCCTGTGCTGGGGACCCCAGAGCTGGATGGAGCACTCCAGGTGGAGTGTCACGAGAGCAGAGGGACAAAATCACCTCCCTTGATGTGCTGATCATGCTGCTTTTGACGCAGCCTAGGACACAATTGGCTTTCTGGGCAGCAAGTGCACATGGCCAGCTCATGTCCACCTTTTCATCCACCAGAACCACCAAGTCCTTCTCACTGGGGATACAGAACAGACATGCTGGTTTTGAAAACTGATTCCAACTTGCATTCAGTACAGGGCTGAAGGCAGTAACCATCAAGTCTCACGAAAGGGTGACACTGCCCCTGCACAGGAATAACCCAACTGAGAGCACAGATTCTCATTCCAGTGAGCATCTCTACTGATAGGTCTCTGCAAAAGGTCCTGATTAGATGAAGCTGCTGTTCTCTGAAAGGAAGCTCTGAGGAAGTGTGATCAGAGGCTCTGTACTAATGAGTGTGAGATAGACTGTGTAACACTGAAGGTGTAAACACTAAAAGGCAAATGTGGATGATGTGTTACTGGACTATTTATCTTTCTAGAGTAACTGTGACCATTGATGTGTCATGTAATCTCTTTTGAAAGCTTACTTAGATTGTATGTGTATCTCTTCTATAACATTATATATGTGACATTAATAGCTGCTGCAGGATACCAAAGTATACATTCCTTGGCCCACCCTGGATAAGAGTAGCTAGCCAGCAGGCTAGCCTCAATGCCTGTCTCCAGAAAAAGTCACCAAGCCCTCCATTTTTATTCCAGTTCTCAAAAATATAGACAGATGATTGAAGACACTAAAGCTTCTGGAAAAGAAGAGAGGAAGATTAAGTTCCTGTAGAGAAGAGGGAGACTCCTATTGGCTACTCAGCGCAAACTTTGAAGATGAAGCAGTAAAAGTGGAAAATTACAATGGAGGAAATCTACCCAGAATACAGACATATTTAGGCTCTGGTTGAAAAAGGCTAAGTGTGGCTACCTACATATTTAGACCAACTGGATTTTTATTTGTGTGTGTTTGTAACATTTCATTCCATTTTGGCAGCCAACAGTACATGCTTAACTTTTGCTTGGCCTTGTTTGGCCAGTTAAGTTTTTCTGAAGCCGTCTACAAGGCAGCTTGGGGAAAACCCTCTGAACTGAGCAGATAGAAAAAATTTTAGTGTGACAATGACAACTGTGGACCTGCAGGTATTTTTAGGAGGCCCAATGTTGAAGGATACTTCTTGCTACACTGCTAATGACCCTTATTTGCAGCTGCTACCACTAGTGCCAAGCCTTGAAAAAAATAGTTCCCTCTGGCAAACACAAACCAGTATTTCTCTTGCAAAGAGCAGATGGATGAGCAGTATCCTGGGACTCTAGGCAAAGCCTGAGGCATCACATTTGGTAAATTTCCAGTTATCTTTCTTTTCCCTGCTTTCAAAATTTAAGGACAGTCTATAGAAGAAGTCAGGCAAATATTGCCATAACCTAAGTAACATTTCTGAAAGTCATAAGGTTACATGCTTTACTGGTTACACTACAAACACACCTTTTTTTTGCTAATCAAGGTGATAAAAGGCTTTGTTTCTCACCATCCTAATTCATACTGAATACTTAGGACTATTGCAGATAAATCTGTCCAGGTAGCAAGAAGAAAGATTTGCAAGAGTCACTATTTTGGAGTCCAGTGGATTTAGTGTGTTAGTATCTTCCCTTATTTACACTGTGTAATGTTGCAACATTCGTATAGTGAGAGACACCATGGACCAGCTGGTTATGAAAGTAGTTTGGGTTTGTATCTCACAGTCTACAGCTGCCTGGCTTGGAGAGAGCCACCACTCTCCAAGTGAGCCTTCTCTTGAAAAAAGATTTTGCTATTCATCATGTGTCATTCCGCATCAGCTACAGTCTTGGTTTCTTTGGGTTATAACACCTCTGCCAAGCATGTGGTTTTCCTGGGAACTTTTTGCCAGCAGCCCCACAGAAACAGTCTGCATGAAAAATTCATTTACGTCGAATCTCTGTAGCATCTATTTTATCAAAGCAAGTGCTTATACACTCAACCAGTATAAGCCACAGATGGGAGGTTTTAGGCAATCAGCTGTAAGATTAGGAAGACATTTGAATATATATCCTGCTTATGCATTTCTGAATGTAAAAAAATAAATAACCAGAGACATAGGAACAGTAGGCAGCAGGTCACTGCTGTCCATCAGCTGTAATGAAACATGGATATTTATCTGGAATGAAAACATACTGCTGTATAGTCTGCTTCGATTAATTCATCACATAAATCCTCTTTTACAGGAATTTTCAAGAGATATTGAAAGTATTATTAGAAATGTTAAGGGTAGTACTGTCAAGAGCTACAGTGTGGGGGAGCCTCAACTGAACAAGGCAGAGTATAACAAGATGAAAACCATCCAAATTAAAAATGTTTGGTTAACTTAGCTTTCTTATATGAAATCAAAAGGTCAATTGTTTTTAATGCTTCCCTTGCTAATCAGAAAAATATCTTCACTTTAGAACATGATTTTGATTTATTTTCCTGCTATGATTTTCCCAGGAACCTTTGCAAACCAGGTGTCTCAGGTCAGATGGATTTTTCAGGAATGATAAGCCTGCTGATAAATTTTAAACTTCCCATAGTTTTAATATTATCTCAATAGTAACATATCCTTCATATATCCAGAAATAAATAAAAATTTTCAAAGAGGTGATACCATACAAAGAAGATCTAGACTGACTTGCAGTCCTGTGAATGACAAGAGGATATCCCACAGGCTGAAGAATGAACAACACTGTGTTGGAGTTCCGAAGAAAATGACAAAGATTGTAGAAACACCAGCAAAAGTCATTAGAGCTTTGCAAGGAAATGGAATTTCACGTGTTGTTGCTACTAATATACCAAATAAAAATTAATAAAATTAAAAATAAAGTTCCAATAAGATGTTCTCAGTTTTTAATTCCAAATCTCAATCTAGTTCCTAAATGTAGTCTTTGTGATGATAATCTATTTTTTAGCAGCTACGCAGTATTTTCACTAAAAAATTTCCTGTCTTAAAAAATATTTACTTTATATGGAAAATAAAACAAGCACACATCATTTAGCTGGAAAGGTCTCCATTTTTGTGTTTACATATGAAAATCTCACTATTTTATTTGGATATTTTATTACAATACCCCATGGAAGTCATACACTGGTTGGTGAATGCTCCCATTCTCCCCTGCACATTGTGCTCCCTAGCTGCTTTTTCTCTTCCATCATTAAAGATCTCCCACAGGGGATGACACTGTCATAGTCCCATTAAGAAGGAAGGAAATTATGAGCCAACAGGGAAATATATTTGAATCCAAAATATAACTAATTTGAATGAAATGTTCCATATTCAACTGTTTTGAGAAAAGCTTTTTTTTCAAGACAACATGAACAAACTAAAGTCTCCATAGAGCTATATGTCAAAGTTTTGTCATCAATGTATCAACAATGTAAAGTATCTATCAACAATGTACAGTTTTGTCTCCAAGTACCTGAAGGAGGATCGCCAAGAAGATGGAGCTCAGTGGTGCCAAGTAGAAGGACAGGAGGCAACAGACAGAAACTGATCCCCAGGAAGCTCCACCTGAATGTGAGGAAGAACTTTACTGTATGGGTGACTGAGCGCAGGAACAGATTGCCCAGAGAGGTTGTGGGATCTACCTCACTGGAGATATTCAGGAACCACCTGGACACAATCCCGTGCAATGTGCACTAGGATGACCCTGCTTGAGGATGGAGGTTAGACCAGATGACCCACTGTGATCCCTTCCAGACTGTGAATGGTAAACCATAAGGCGTCACAGTGTTTGTCCCTATAAATATCTTACCTAAGTGTAGGAAAGCTAGAAGTCCCCAAATTTAGGCATAACACACCCAGATATTTCTGCAATGTCAATACTACTACTGAAATTCTTACTATTATAATTTAAATCATAGTAGGCCAAATTTAATTTATTCAGGCAGAATTTGTTCTTCTTATAGAAACACCTGTGAGAGGGGATGATGGCAAAAGAAGAAAGTATCCTACGTTTATTCTGTTTTCTTCTGCTAAACCAACTATATTTACCGTAAGTAAATAAATAAAAGCATAATAAAACCAGCGAGCCACTGCAGCCAAGGAATGCTAAACTCTTTGGAAAGAGCAAACAGGATCTGTGAGAAACAGAAAATGAATGCCTCAGATTCTCCAGTAGTGAGCAAGCATGCTCTCTAATTTTGTCCCACAGGTCATCTGGGCACCAAATGCTTTCTTCACCATAGTATTCTACATGAGAAAAGGTGTGATACTGGAAACAGGGTGAAGCGTGGCAAATCTGAAGGAATAATGTCATAATAACCCTACTAAGATTCCTTGCCTGTGTTACTGCTACAACAAGAATGTTCTTGAAAAAGATACATTCTTTAGTCTCTTGTGTTTCTTAGCATATATACTGCTTGTTTCTCTCTTCCCACACACTTTGACAGGTAGTTTCTTTTCCTCATTTTGTTTCTCTTTCGTCTGTTGGTTTTCAGGAACAAGAACTATGTTTGTATTTTGAATTTATAGCACAGTATGAACATACTGAATTTAAAGCCATAATCTAATGTAAAGACATTAAATCACTACAAATAATAAAAGGCAGATATAAATTGTCCTAGACTGCATAGTTGTAAATGTAAGAAATATGAGTCAAGATTAAGTTGTAACGGCATTTTGGTCATCTCAATATAGACTGAACAGAGATGTAACACCTGTTCTGATCTTCACAAATTGAAGTTCAGTTCCTGCATAGATCTTGAATTCTCATTTGCATAAGCAAAGGACATAATTGTTTATGTAAATTGGACATTTATTCACATAGCAGAGTAGAAAATGTGCAATATGCCTCCACACAATTAGTGCAAGCAACTGTGCTACCCACACACACAAAAGAAACCATAATTACAAGAAGCAACTACCAAGTAACTTCCAGGTTAATACTATACTTCCCATGTTTCAGCAGCATGCAGTCAATGACATTACTTTAACTCTTATTTTCAGAAATTACCAATAATGCAGTAAGGGGGAAATATTACTTTTTCACATGCAAAACCAGTAGTGAGATGGCAGTCATACCTCTCATACTGAGACTGGGAAAAGCAGAGATCATTTGACTCTATGTTCCTGAAAACAGTTTGGAGAGCCTTTGCACTCCAGCAAAGACTTGAGCTGACATCTCTTCACCATCACAGACCTCTCACTGTTCTCTGACTACAGCAAATACTTGTCCAACATCTGTACATGTATATGGATGCAAACAGGTAGATAAGCCAATCAGACACATACTAAAATTTCTGGAAAGTAATTCATCCTTCTACTTCAGTTATTCATCCAAAAATAACGAATACATGAAGGCTTCAAACACATCGTGCAGGTCAGAATTGGCAGGGAGGCTCTGATAAACAAGTGAAACTGTGAACAAACTCTTTTCTAGAAAAAAGTTACCTTTTAATAACTTCAGAAGTCTTTTTCATATCATCTTGTGATGAGATACATTTCTTTATTCTCAATTTATTTCTCTGTGGCAGGTCCATTCTAAAGCATAAGCAAAATTGCAGCCCCACTGAGAGAAAGGGAAGGAGGGAGGGAAAGTAATTGTCTTATTCAAGGAACCAACACATCTAAACAATGACCAGAATATCTGTGAATGAACACTGAAGGCACATTTTTGATCCATGTTATTTTTTTCTTATTTAAGAAAGATTGATACAGCTATCAAAGTTATCATATAAAATTACTACCATTTTCATGGAAATAGAGTGTTCATGAAGTCATTTGACTCTGCCAGTCAGTTTTTACTCATAGTGAAAATGAGTAAGAACACGGTTTTACAATAAAGAGAAGCCTCTCCCCACCACCAGCAAACTATTCTTCTTGAGCTCCCTGACAGGTCTATACACACTTTAGTCTTTACAGTTTAGGAATAACACAGCTGTTCCTCAAATGTGTTCAACAACTGTTCTCTAATGTCATCAGTTTCATAGTGTAAATGTGTCCTAAAATAGCTGGAACATTATGTCCTTTACCATTATATCTTCCCGCCTGGCTGCCAGATTGCTCTCTTTTCCTTTTTTGATGGATTAAGTAGAACCACAGCAATTTGTTGATTTGAAAACTAAGCAATATCTTTAAACAGTCTCTGTGCTCATTCACTGCTGCCACTGACTCTACCTGAATTTATTTTGGAGCCTAAATTACAAAAGCTTTATTCATGACGGATTTGCATATGCAAGCAGAGTTGATGAATTCAATAAAATAGACTCATTTCGTATCTAGAGAAATCTTTAAAGACTTGCTTTTTGGCTCAGCTGCTGACACTAGTCCCTTCACTTTTCTTCTAACCTGTCTTTTTAGGAGCATGGATTGATTCTGCAAACATTTCATTTGTAAGTGATGCCCTTTCACAGGTCCCCCTCTCACTGGCCTGTGCAGAAATGCCAGCAATTACTCTAGCTTTGCACGATTCCAAGCTTTGTCAGCAGCAATGGGTTTCTATTCAAGCACCAGTGTGATTTTTCTTGAAACTAGCAAAGAAAATAGGCCAAATTCCGTTGCCAGAAACCAGGAAGAAATTAATTAATAGAAGACTTGACATTAGAAATACATTCTTCTCTGCAATTTAAGAGCTCCCTTCTCCATTGAGAGGTGAGTGGGACAACAGACCAGCTGGTAAGGTTTGGCTATGACAGCTTTTCACCCAGAGGGCATAACTGCAGTCGTGTTGCACTCTCTCCCGTAGAAAGATGAAAAAAAACACGTTTGTTACCCCAAAAACCTCGAAGTGAAGCAAATCTTGCACTGGTACAGTAGGAACATCAGCAGGGTCAGATCACTCTGCCTCTTCCCCTCGTTCACCAATAGATGGTGGCAAAGGCCCCCTCCGAAGCTGCCATTGGACTTGCACAGCTATTTTTCTATATATTCCTCTAATAATATGTAAATTGGGGAAGGCACATGCAGAGATCTCCTTTGCAGCAATCACCTATAAACAAGTTAACAATTTTGTATTTCTAACATACCTGTACATAATTAGTCTGCTAATGCCAGCTTTCTTTATCTTCAAATACAAATGTATTTGTTTCTTCTTTTGTAAAGTAACAATAGAGTTTCGCTTTATTTTCACGCAGCAGAGCACAGAGAGGGACATCAAAGCAAGTCTTCTAAATAGGTTAAGAAAAGATGCTTGTTCCTAAGAACTCAGCACATCTCTGTCTGAAAGGGAGGAGGGACCAGAGAAGAAAGACTCATAGAAAGTGATTTCAAACTCTTATTACAGTATGCAGCATTTTGAATAGTGGGCTGCTCTTTTCCTAATTGCCAACAGTCAAGGCAACTTCACATCACTTCAGGAGGCTCCACATAGCTGCCTGCCTCTCTAGGCCACCCACGTCATCCTCAACAGAATTTTGATGGCTCAGGGGAGACAAGTATCAGAGTCTTGCTTAGCAGTATTTGGTGGTAAAATTAGCAAAGATTATTGTTTTGATTTTTGTTTTGATTCCAAGGCCTTTTAAGTGCCATACTTGTGCTTCAGAAAGTTGTGCATGAAACCTACTTCTGCCTCACTCAACAACAGAGCAGTACGGGTAGAGCACTGGGGGTGGCTGGAAAGCCACTAGTGCAGGTGATATATAAAACAGGAGCTATGGATGTTTGCAAAGAACCCATCACAATGCCATCTGAAGTAAACCAGATGTGCTGGCTCAATGACATAGCACACAACAATATCCTGACTATGACATGGTTTGCAGTTCATGATGATATTCACCACCTCATTTCATGATTCTGCGTAATGTTGCCAAGAAATGACTGTCACATTTCACATCACTCTTGAGAGATAGGCAAGCTTTATTAATCTTTTGTTTGAGAACAAAGACCTTTGAGGTCCTTCAGTTCAAAGTGGTAAAGCCCCATGATTTTAGTCTATTTGTTATCAGGTTTGCCTCTGAACACAACTGTGCTAGTTTCTTTTATCACGTACCTTTGTAGAGCACTTCACAAAGGTTTTCTGTATTTATATCATTCACATAGATGCTTTTTAGTTCTTGGCTTATTTGCAGTAACTCATCTCCGAGCTAGGGGTCTCTGGTCAGTTTGTTTAAGTACCAGTCTGTCAGTTTAAATAACCCATTGTGCATCAACCTTTCCTTGAAAATAGGAACAAAAAAGATATTTACATACTTTTTTCCCTTGCAAGTATAGCAAAAACTTCCCTCCCTATTTTTCATCGTCAACAACCTTCTGATTTTTGTATGGAGGGTCTAAACTAATTTTTCTAAATTATAAACCTTGTTTTTCCTTTTGAGTTTGAAATATAGGTATTTAGAGAATCCAAAAAGACCTTCCTAGTGACCCACATTTCTTACCAGAAAGGTAGAAGAAGTAGCTCTGAACCAGATATCTGTGGTGTTGAATTAGATGAGCTCCAGATACCCCTTGCAACCTAAATTATCCTACAAATATGTGACTTCACAATTCATTCACCTATTCGTTTGCATCTCTGCGTTATTTATGAGAGAAGGGTTGTATTTCTAAGAAAGAGATAAGTTCAAAACATAGAAGATAGACAAGTAGTTCAATTTCTGTTCTTATCCAGTCCCGAGCTGATATAAACATAAAAACTTACAAAATACTCAGGCTTCCAAAAGGCAGTACAGTGCAAGTACTAAAACTTTGCTAAGAGATCATCACAGATAACACACTTGAAATCTAGACAGTTCCTTTTTTACCTCAGTAAGATATCCCTGTCTTAATGAGTCTTCAGTGTGAGTTTTTCACTGTCTACATGAAGTGAGGTGGTATCTTTACTAACTTACAAAATTAAGTAGACCATAGAATGTGTCCCATGGCTTAATTCGTGTCCTTCAGAACCAGCTTACACTTTGTGATATCATCATGCATTTAGGTGAGATGAGACGATGGCAAGAAATTGAACTAGGATTTTGCTAGTAGTAGCAGTAGTAGTAGGTCGGAGGGAACCCAGGTATGTTCCCGGCCACCATCTTATCTATTCTTATTTGGCTTTTATAGATTTTGGGGTAGGTTTCTAATGATAAAACATATTCCTGAAGGTTTCAATACTACGTATTTTTACAGAGCAAACTGGGCAACAGTAGCCAAGAAAACCAACAGTGGCCCTACCATAAAGGGACAAAGTCAAGTAATGGTTCAAACAGCTTCGTAAAAAAAGGTAGGTGAGTGTATAGTGCACTCGACTGAATAGGGGTCACCCTTCACGCCAGTGACCTTAAAAGAGATTCCTTGCAAAGCGTGGGTTATGGCATTTCTTGAGACAAGCAGCATCACAGCCTGAGGGCAAGAAGTAAAAACACATCTTTAGAAGTCAAAAGTTTTCCAAACTGTGCTCCAGCCATCCAGTAAGACTATATCCAAAAAAGGCATGTTTTACATGTGGTTTTCCCATCCAGTAGTTTGCTGGGTCTGGACTACTGCTTAGAAATCTAAAAAGCTTCTTCAACATCTGTCAGCCAGCTGAGAGTAGTAGGGGGAGAACTATGGCTTCAGTTTGTGTAGGTAGGAAAAGGGGAATGCTTGTTTGTTTTTTGGAAGTCAGGGTACATAATGGAGGGAGTAGCATTCAGCCTGAAGAGAAATACTATTAACTTCAGTATACTGTGTATAATTATTCCTCAAAGCTCAGCATTTGATCCAATGCCTATTTAAGTCAATGGGCGTTTTTCATTGACTTGGGGCGATAGATAAAATGGGCCATTAGTGCAGATTTTAAAGGCTTGGCTGAACAAACACATCACTGGGTGGTTTAAGTCTTTTTTATAATGCCTTTCCCTCTCAAATACTGCATTTATCTCTAGTCTTGTTCTTTAGTGTAGGTTGTATTGTAACACTTTCACCTGCACCACAGAAGGAGAAAAATTCTCAGTCTCTTTTCTTCTTAGTAACAGAGAATCTTCTCTGTGTCCTCACACCAATGCAGGTCTGAAGGTTAAGAAGCTTTATAGGAGTACACAAAGGTAGATTAGGGTACTTAATGCTGTATACCCAAGCTTTAAAAAAACCCAAATTTTTTTCCTTTAAAATTCTAGTTAAACTATTTCGTTACAGAATTTCACATCTCTCACTGATGTACAGCAGGGTGAAACAACTGGGCAATAAGTATGGATTCATCAAATGAAAAGTGCTTGGAGTTTTTCTAATCATGCTGGACATTTAGCAGAGGAGTAAGGAAAGAAAAAGAAAACAACTTTAGAAGAGTTGTCTGTATTAGGCCAAATTGCCATTCCATTCTGCCTTCTGAAAAGGCAGATGTTATCTGATGGTATTGTGATATTGTGATCTAACAGCTAAGACTAGGTAAAAGTAGATACCATGGAGAAAACACATAACACACAGCAGTAATAAAATACAGCAGCAGGTTGTCATTTGCTGCCCACATACTGTAAAGTTGTGGGTAACTCCATACCTGTTAAGCACCCTGGATTCAATTCACAGAGAAACAGAGCCAAAAAAAACTGTCTGGACCAGTAACACCTCCCACCTGTAATGGCACTGACTTGTTTGCTTTTTAATTTTTAAATTTTCTGTTTATCCAGACCTAACACTATTGTCTGTAGGAGGGAGCAGAGCATGAGCAGACAGGTCAACAAAAAACGAAGTTTACCCACCTGTCATTGCTGGACTAGCATACCAAATACGGATGTTTATCTGTTGATTTACTTGCCATTGCACCACTGGAATAGAAATGCTCAAAAATAAGCAGTCCTTCTGCAGCATGATTCCCCATAACAGCTGGAATTCCTGCAAAGGAAACATTATTATTTCTTACTAGTACACAGAAGTGGTAGGTCAACATTTCCACAAGCTTCTCAGTTACTTAAAGGCCTGCATGCTGGTGAATATATTTTTTTCCTTGAAAGACAAAATGCAGTGTTTGAAAGGACGACCTTTGAACTGAAGGATAACATGATTTTCAGAAACATTGACAATGTTTCTGAAAATTAAATGCTGGAAATGAGAAATTTTTAGATAACACTGCCATTCAGCTCCTCTGTTTCATGAGGCAACAGCGAGTCACAGCACAACGACCTTAGTGACAACAGCACTCTGCTGACGCTGTGGTATCATGATTCAAAAAATACACCGTATCACACAATTGGAAAATTAACAGCTGGTGGTACTGCTATGGTGTCTCTATTCAATACTACCGGTGTTTCTCCCCTGTTTCTTGCCCATGTGCGCCTGGGATAGTACTGGCAGATCAATTCCCTTGCCCCAGGAGCAAACACCTTCAACAACTGGGATGGCTTTGACTCCCTGTTAGCTGGATACCCTCCTTCCCCGACCCAGGATGAATGCCACCACTGCCATCCCTGTGAGCCTGGGAGCACCTAAATGTCTGGGGAAGAGAGGAGAGGAGGGAGGGATCTAGCACTTTTGTGCTGCACTATGTACTGCAGGCTTCTCACAGCCTATGAATCTCTCTGTAAGTCCCAGCTCCCCAGTTTTTCTCCCCCAGCCAACTAATTCCTAGACTGAAATCAACTGCATTGCAATAATATGTGGCAAAATATTCTTTCTATTACCAGTGTCATTATAGACTCATTAGGTATTGCCCCCTACTAAGCCACCTATCTACTTCTTATACCAGTAGCAAATGAAAAAAAAAATTGAGAGTACAGGACTCTGCTTCAGGAAGGGTGTCGGCAGATGGGACACATGCAACACAAAACACCCTTTTTGTTATTCATGAAAGAGGACACTAATTCATTTTTCATTAAATCTCAAAGCTTTCCACTTGCCCGAATCACAGTTTTTTGCTGATACCCTCACTACTCACCATGTCTAGAGTTTCTGATTTTCCATTTGTGTATTTAACATACAACATAATTTGCCTCATAAATCTTTGTTAGGATTTTTTGGATGCTGGCTATTTCCCCACACACAGACACACAAACACACTCCCATTTCCACAGTAGAGTACCACATCTCACAGCAGGAGAATGAAGGGGAAGAAAACCAAGAAGACGAAAACCAACTGTAGCACAGTCCTGTGAAAATGAATGTTACCAAAGCTGATACAGATTTACCCTTCCCTTGAATTTTGTCCTTTCTCAGAATGAAGGCAGCTTTATCTCCCTTGTCAAGAAGCAAAGAGTATGTTTTTTAAGGAAATTAGGTTTTTGCAACTGGTCTGTGAGCTCCATTTGCCGAATGCCTTTGCTTGGGGTAGAAAGATGGGTGAGCAAGGGAGGGCTTGGTGACAGACAGTAACAAGAGGATATCAAGGTATTACCCACTTTTATTTACAAACTGTTGCAAACTATTCCAGAACAGCGCAAGTTTGCTCCCTCTCTCAATCCCACTCCCCACCTTCCATGCCATCACTACTGAAATCAATCACAACACACTCTCTTACCACAAAAGTTAAAACTCTGACCTTCATGTTCTCCTCCACCAAGGACAAGCTGCAGTAGCTTTTGAGGCAACACTGTCAGTGAATGCTTATGAACAAACTAAGAATTACAAGCTCCTAATGAGGTCTTTGAGGCTTTACAGATGAGGCATCACAAATTGCTGTTCTCTGAACAAAGGAGTCTTGCTAATCATTGGATTTATGCTTTACAATTCTGAGAAGTTTGCAGTGTTGTTCAAATGATATTATCTGCCTTTAGATTTCTTTCTTAAGGAGCTTAACAGAACTATCTGTCCCTTCTCCTGGCCCCGCTTCAGGAAAGTATTTGGTTACATAGTAAGTTGGCTGTTATTCATAAATTCATAGGAATAAGTTTAAAAACATAGCATATAAATCCCAAAGGAGTTTCAGTATGCATTCCCTGCAAAGTAAATTTTCCCCAGGCGAAGATTTGAAAATGGATTCAATGACTGAAAAAATAATTTTGTAGAATATGGAGGATTCTGCCTGCTGGACAAGCATCTAAGATGTTATTTCAAAGGTTTTGTTCTTTCCCTGTGTTAAGTTTCCTTCCCCGAGTTCAGATATGCTGAGGTAGCAGGTCTCTAAGATGTTGTCTAGAGAGTTACAGAAATCTCTTATTCTTGCTCTGCTTTGACCTCATCTCATTTTATTTACATATTCGGCAGATTTTCAGCTTGGCCTGTCAAATTTGCTTGATATATGACAAACTCTCTTCCTGGCTTCTCTTCCAAGGTTTTTATCACTCCTGTTTACCTCAGTGCACCTTTTTCTTTTTTTGATTCTTATGCAAAAAAGTCAGTTCTTTCCTTGCTCCTTCTCTTCAGCCCAGCTGTCCTCCATAGACGTGGGTGCTCCCAATTCCATGGGGCTTTGCCTTTCACTAGAGGAGGCTTTTTTACACCAACAAACACCACAAAGTGTGAATCAAACACAAAGGGTGTTTGACTGAGTATTTAGAAAGTTTAACTGCTGAAATATGTAGTTATAATTAAAGTACTGAGAAAACCTTTACAAAAAACCTTTACAAAAGAATCACTAGAGCAACACTATAATTATGCTGTCCTTCATATCCTGCCATTAACATTTCTAGGAGTGACATAATAATAATGTGGTCTTTTTTCCCTTTAGAAACTGTCAGGTCTCTTTACAGAATTCAAGTAAGTTTATAAAGAATATAAAGTTATTAAGTGGAAAATGCAAATGATGATTTTTGTGTAAAAGACATGACAGTCACATTAGTAAGCTCACGAAATTCATGACCATATATGTTTCAAGTCAGTAGAGTAGAACACCTTTTTCCTGTTCCTTTTTTTTTCCCTATCTATTCAGGGTTCAAGAAAATAATAATAAAAAAAGACCTAACAATCTCTCTTTTGAGCTCTCCTGTTGACTGTTGAAACCTAGTATTTTTGTCTGTACAGACTGCCTGTACAGACTCCTTCCAGGAGCACACAGGGAACCATCTTATTCAACTAGAATCATTGAATTATCAAGCTTAGGAAAGACCATCTAATATCGCCTCATCCAAGCATAAATAAGGGAGATTCCAATCACAGTCACTAAAAAGACTTCACGCAGGTAACACCCAAGCTTGCAATAACAAATAACATTTTGGGGGGTGTCCCAAGGACACCCTTTAGGCTGCTGCTTCCACCAGACAATGTTCCTTCTGCCCCATTAGCAGTACCAGTTGCAGCTGTTGAGTGATTGTGAACCTAATTGGGCATGTATCCTCTGACCATTCCGTCCCTCAGGAGATGTAATTTGATTGGCATTCTAACATGTTCAGAAGAAGTAAAAGAAAGTATGTGGCCCTGTGTTACTACTTTGGGGATTCTAGTGACACTTACCACTGATTCTGAAGGAGAACTGATACACATTCAAAGCACAAACTGTCAGGAGTTGTGGCTCACAACAGGGCACGAGGCCTTGGAAGCCAGTTCTGTTCTGTTGATTCTCAATCAATCACAAATGTTGATAAAAGAAAAATGTGTTCAGAAAACTGCATTTTCTGTTGAACAAGCAGCACAAGTATAATGGAGTTGAAATGAGATACTTGAAGGTTTTAAATCTTTCGTGGAGTGTGGAAGAGAAATAAGTGCTGAAACAAATCTAAATGCATTCTCTAATAGACTTTAATTATTGACTGCTTGAAAATAGATTATATTCAAAAATACACTATGTGATATTGACTAAATTGCATGAAATTATATGTTTAGGATATTTCAAGATCATAAAACGTTACATTGAGGGCAAATATATCTCATTATAACAATTTTGGTGGAGAGCAAGTGTCTCATATCTGACACAGACAGACATCATTTACCTGGTACACATGTATGCAGAAGATACTGATTTACTAAGGACAGGCAGAAATGAGTTAAGTCCTGGGAAGATGCAAAACAGAGATGAACTAAATCTCCATTTACCAAGTTAGTGTAGCCCCAAGATCATGCCATAATCTTTATGAAAATCAGGGTATAATTGTTTGAGTCTTGTACTGCCTAAATATACCTATCCTTCTTTCACAGATCAGTTCCCACCACTTAGAGCAGCAATAGAAATAACTCACAGCTGACAAAATATGTCAGAAAAATTGTTGCTGATAAAACCTTGAACTTTTCTTCATTTTAGAAGCCTGGTCTAGAACCTGTGTAATGCCAGGCATTCCCACTCTCTGCCAGCCAAAACTCCTTCTTCCATGACAGGGATCACCATGGTAAGAGATAGATTTCTGTGTAAGACTCTTTCAGGCTGCATACAGTGGAAGACAGAATTCATCTTTACACCACATTAAATCAAGTTGTGCCTCCAAAATCTCAATTTTTCTGTATATAACCCAAAACTTCCTTTTACCATATATATGACAAATGGTTCCAACTCAAGCTAGTTGGCTTTTAAGATCAGGGAACTAGATCAAATCAGCACAACTCAGTTGTTCACACAGTCGTTCTGTGCAGCATATGGCTAAGAGCTAGTCTACATCAGATGGGAGGGAAAAGAGCGAATATGTGTGCTGTTCTGGTATTTTCAGGTTGCAGTCCCTGCAGCCTCATGATGGAGTTCTCCCAGGTGAACTAGCAAGCTTCTGCCAACTGGAGAAAGCCTTCCAAAAGGGCATTACATTTATTTCATAATGAGTTGAAGAAGGGAAGAGTTCATATGGGCTGCATCTGTATGTCAGATGTCATTTTTCAGGCTACGTCAGTCTTCCCACTGCTGTCCTGCACTTTGCTTTCTCACACCATATCACATCTGTCAGATTACCTTACTGCCCTGCAGTGCACTAGGGTCAAGCCGACCAGTTGCTAATTCACTGCTTTTAACAGCTAGCAGGCAACTCATTGCACTCCACCGGTGGTCACATACCCCTAAAAGCTGATTATCCCGCTCAGCATCACAGCAAAACACTATTTTGTAACTGTCTAGCACTATTCAGAGACCCCAAGTTTCTCTGACACCTGAAAGAATAAATTATTCTCCTTTAAAAGATGCACAAAGCTATGATTGACAAGTAAATAAAGGTAGGACAGGATGTTTGCCTAAGACACATCTCAGGTAATGTCAAAAAGAAGTGTTCCTTTTAAAACGGTGCAGGAGAGTAAGAGGTCTTCTAATAACTGTGTAAGTCCTAATCCTTACCCTGAGTTGGGCATTATGGAAAACACCAAGATATTGGAGATACAAGAATCAGAATTCTGATGAGTTAGAAATGAAAGTCAGAATAATTTTACTATGAAGGAACCAAAGAATAACACAGAGAAACAGAGCAAAAGAGTCTCAAGTTCACAGGGTTACGGAGAAGACCTGACAGTGGATGCTGCATTAAAGTGAATGAATGGGTGGTCTAAACAAAGACAGATCCCCTGGGCCTGTCAAAGGCTGAGTTTTAGACAGGTGTTAGTGAAATCCTTTCTGAACCTATTTGGCTCAATCCCCATATTCTCACATGTATGCTAGAAAATTCACATCAGCAGCAATTATTTTCCTTCTATTTTCAGATCCCACAGCCCTCAGCCACTTTAGCACTCAGCCCTCAGCTGTCCTCTTTCATTTGGCTGGCATCCAGGGCATTCTCCTCCTGTACTCCAAGTGCCCTGTGTAAGGCTTCATACAACAAAGTAACAGAGGATAAATTGGAAACCTCAGGATCAGTTGTGGATTAATGAGCCTTTGGCAAACCTTTGTACCTTTTGTTTCAAGCACCAGGCAAAATCCTTTGATCTTTCCTTATCTACATATTTATGTTGAAGCATGTAACTTGGAAGAGCAAACAAATATACAAAATACCTCAGGTCCACCAAAATAAGAGACCTAATTGGACAAGTTTTTCCTCCTAGAAGGAGAATCTGAGAATAAGTATGTAACAGATAGGTAAAATATATGGCTTAATGGAAGGCTCTTGCATGCCACAGGGATTAACATATTCTAACAACCCATGGAAAATGGAATTATCCTTAGTAGCATAACTGCAAATGTTATCCTTTGACATATACTATAGACATGTACACTATGTATTTTCTATACATACACATATGTTTGTTTCTTCCTTCTTACTCATTAAAGGTACAATTTTTCAAAATTGCCTCAGCTACTTTTCCACTTTAATTGAGTTGAATTGCATAGTTACTGAAGCTGACAGCATGAGGCCAAATGCTGCCCTTGAAATCATTGCTTTCTCTGGGAATTTTGTATATTCAGAAGACCAAAGACTTTTGCAGGGACTGAATCTGCAAACTGCTTAATCATTGCACACTGGTCTGGCCTTTTCGAAATTGCCATCAGAATTATGCCTGCCCAGGGACTGTTGACAAAGCCTTCAACACATACAGCATTTGAAAAGAAAATCCTTAACAGAAAAGGTCCATTCTGCACCAGATATCTGAGCAGGGCTTTCCTCCAGCACTTCTCTGCAGTTTGGAGTGAATGCCATGAATTATTACAGGGCAGGTGTTCCACTGAAAACTAGTAGACTTTTTTGAGGCCTCTGTCTTTCCTGTGGCTATGCCATTTCTAAATCCCAACCACCAACACTGGAGAAACACTGCCATGGTATGTGATTGTGATTGTTCTAACCAAGATCACTGTGCATTTCCTTTTGACCATCCAGCCAGCTGGCTTTAATAGGGGTCATGGTTTGACTCTGGCTAAAAGCCGAGAGCCCACACATAGATCTAAAATTTTTCAGAGAAGGAAAAAAAACCCTCGACTTTTGTGATAAGGATTACAAGCAACTGTTTATTAACTACTTCACACAAGCAAAACAGGCTCTAACTTAGAATATTAAGTATTAACTACTACTACTAAAATCAGAGCTTAAGATTTAAGAGTGGGAAGTTTGATACATGTTACAGAAACCTTTCTCCCCCCACCTTTCCCTTTTANATCAAACTTCTCACGCTCCTTTCTCTTAAGCTGCCATGATGTTCTGCCCAGCTTTTTTTTCTTCTCCTTCTTAAGTATGTTATCACAGAGGCGTTGTTGCCTGACCTTGGGCTAGCTTAGAGCAGAGAAAAACTCCAGCAGCTTCTTAAAGAAGCCTCTCTCCTAGACCCCCCCCAGCCAATAAAAGCAGCCCTCTGGCTGCTTAAAACCACAACAATAGGTATCAGTCCAGAAGGACTTTTTGCAGAAAAAGTTGGATGCTTTGTGATGCTTCCACCCAGAGTAATCTTTCCTGAAGTTGCTTTATTGAGGTGGGAAAACTGGGCAGAAAACCATCAACTTTTATTAGGAGACGATAGTAACGTGGTCATGGTAACAGAATTCAATAGAAAGAGAGAAACAAGGAGATTGTGACTTGCTTGTGGAGGGTATCTATTTGTTCGTAAGTTCCTTAACTTGCTTTGGCCACAATACCCACCTGAACACAAAAAGTTTACATTGTAAATGTAGATGGACTGGATTCATTTCAATAGAAGAGGGTTAGGCATTGCTGGGAGCCCTGCATGAGTGATAGCATCACATACCACAAAGGGTGGTGACAAGGAGTTGTGGCACAAACTTCTGATAGTACCTGCTTCCTACTGTGAACAGAATGCATCTTTTCTCTAAAGGTTTCAGAGTTAATCTGTTAAAAAAATCATTACCACTGGTTTTCCACTTTTATTTTTTAATGTTAAATGTCAGAGCACAAAACTGGTGATGGGACCGGCATGAGCCAGTGGTATTAGAATGAAATGTAAATCCCCAGTTTTTGTTACATTCTTATGTGCTACAAAGATGGGGGGAAAGTGATTCCAGCTTCTGAAGCACCTGATAATAGCATTTGTGGAGTCTGAATGGGGAAAAAAATCCCAGCCTTGTCTACTCATGTGAGTAGTTTTGTGCTGATTATTCTTAAAATAATCATCAATTCCTGCTCAGTGCTTTCCCCCATAAATTAGTTCCTATGATGTATAACAACCACTGAAAGAAGAATTGAACAGGGGAAATTAACTTGCTTTTCAGTAACAGAAATTTATCAGGGCCACACTTTTTACTGGGACAAAACCAATTCATTTAAGCCTTGTCAAGGTTTCTAATTAAAAGTCCTCTGCTCCCAACTGCAAGTCAGAAATATTGTGCTTAATTTGGAAGTTAATAATATTTCCATGCATTTCTGCTACACTCTGCTCGTGCAGCTATGACTAGTCTGATAACAAGAGCACTGTACCCAAACAATGAGCAAATTACTTTCCTCATTTCTGTGTAAAAATGAAGCTTACTTTGTAGGAGGGGAATGGCGAGGTTTGATGCTGTATTTATTGCCTGAATTTCAGCTCTATTGCATGAGATAAGAAAGGTTTGTCACCTTTAGGTGTAGGCTAGCACATCAGATATTGCAGGTCTGAAAAGCTTTGACTTTTTATTGTGAATCAATCAGCTTGCACCAGGCTACCTGCTGCCTGGCAGGTCTCCCCACAATAAGTTCTTGTGTGAACAGCTTGGACCACAGATCACACTAATGAGAGACCAAGCCTTCAACAAACTAGTCTACAAACAAAGCTCAACTCTGCTTTACATTACTTATGAGTTGGAAGAGGTTTCTTCCCTAAAAGATTTTGGTAATGTAGACCTTTAGCACATTCAAGAACCAACTTTGTGTTCTAGCAGAATACAAATAAGATTATTCTGTTCTGTGATTAATGATTATTATTTCATAGGTAATTCAAGTCTATAGTACTTTGACTGGATATTTTTTGTGCTAACAATATGAACTTGAAAGGAAAGTAACTTTCAAACTTCACCAACACATAACAGTTCATCTTCCTCTACTTATAGAGGAATATACAATGAAGAACTTGACATGAGACAAATCTCCAGTAAGTCAAAACTCAACACATCTCTTACGTGCCTCAAAAATATTTAATTTTGAAGCAATTCATATTCTGTCTTCATTATACATCAGTAACATCACATTCCTACACCATCTCATCACTTTTTACCAGTTGCATCATTGCTTATAGTCTGAGACAAGAACAGCAAACATCCCTGTGCACGATCATCCAGTAAGAGTCCCATACATTTATTTTTCTGTGCACTAGCTCATTATCTCAGTAGCCAGTATGTTTCCTGAGTTTTTAGGGGCTATTGCTTTAAAATAGACATTTTTAAGGAGAGATCTGAGAAAAAACATGAAGGTATTTCCTAATATTTATAAGGAAGATTTTTCTAATCATCTGAAACAGAAACAACAGAAGCTGTGAATTTAAAAAAATCAGACTAGATGTAAGGTAGGATGTGATTCCTGTGTGACCACAAGCCCATCGTAAAGTTTGGCTTAAACCATATCTTCCAATATAACAACTGAAAACCAGGCTTGACTTTCCCAATGTTAAAAAAAAGAAGTATGAAAAAAGCTTCTTAAAATGAGGACCAGCCTTTCTGTCCTTAGTTTTATATAAAGTGGATATAAATATATTCAACAGTCAAAAAGCAGCTAAAGAAATGGCAATGTAAACATGAAGGGGAAAAAGCTCCAGTATAATGATTTTGTCCTTTTTTTAAAAAAAAAGCCAAATTTAAATATCATCTGTCCTTGAAGTTTCAGAGGAATTTTGTTTTACACCTCTCAGTTGAACAATCTTAGGAATCATTAGAAGCAAAAACCAAGTTAAATCTAGGTATTAGTGAGACTTTTTTTTTCTAATTGTCTGGCATAGACACCAATTTATGAACTCAGACTTGCAAAGTGCAAATCACCTGACAGACAGGGAAGCTAGGCCCTCCCTGGCTAGTACTGTTAATTCTCTCTCTAAAAGTCAAAGAAGCACGACAAGAAAACTCCTCTTCTGGTCTAAAGTCACCAGAGCCAATACTAGTCTTTCCAGATGTTTCAGATCAGGCTTTAAGTCTTGAGACAGCACCATTTTTTGAGTGTGGTGAACTATGATTCCTCAGCATTGATGACAACACTGTTGCTGGCAAGGTCATGTCAACCACGAATTCAGGCAGTGCTAGCAGCTAGCCTGCCTTTGGTGACATAAGAGAAAATCCAATGGGCTACATGTTTCTTGCCATTATTAGTTTGCTTTTAATGCACAGAGAAGGACAGGGAAAAGAATGAATCTCAGCTCTGCCACTCTACTTGATATTTTCTGGCTTTTTTTTTCCAAATTCGAATACCGTACATCTCATATGGCAGTTATTTTTACTTATTCAAATTTTAAGATGCATTTTTTTTCCTCACTTTAACTGCAAAACAATAGTGTCTTGGACTATTGAGTGGATGTCGTTTTTGTAAATAGGCTGATGTTGGAAGACCACAGTTCAACATTCTGTGTGTTGCTATGTAGTTCTTAGGGACGTAACTTTGTTAGATAAAGCACAGTTAGACAGTTGTTACAGAAAAAATTGTAACTGACCGAAATAGCAGAACTAACTTAGCCAAGAGTATTTACCCAACAACTCACTAAAATGCTGAAAGAACAAAAGCTCACAACAGACCTTCAGCCACAAAGTTCAAACAATCTGGAAAATGCTCTCCACCTCATAGAACTCATCCATTTCATTCCAAAGAGGCTGCAGCACAGCTCTGCCTCTAGGGATACCTGACCTTGGGGACCAAGATCATGCAGCCCAAACCAGCACACTTGATGCCCTGCTTCTCCAGCTACTACTGACAAAGGCTGCTCAGGTGAGCAGCTAAAGGGGAAGTAAAGACAATGCCACTTCTGTAAATTTGTTGTTTTCTATGCATTAATAATCACTCTTTCACAGAAACAATAAATATTCAAACTTCTTCATACAGATCTAATTATCACATAGTATTTAACACCTGAGTTCCGTCCACCATGACCTAAACCACAGTCATAGGAAATGCACTTTGAAACTCAATAGTCTCACTGAATTCATATTAATTCTGATGAGCATGAAAATAAGCAGAACTGCTGCAGAAGGTTCAGAAAGTCTAGAAAGAATTTCATTATCAATAAGAGCTATTGTTAAACATGAAATTAATAGATGCAAACCTTCCCTCTACAGATGAGATACCATTGAAAAGAGCTTCAAAAGTCACCATTTCAATGGAGCTGGTGTCACAAGTTTGGTTTCTCTGGAGATACAGGTTTTCCTTTTTGCCAGAGATGAAAGATTCATGGATACAGAAACAGCTTTAAACAAAATAGTTATGCTCAAAAACTATATACAAACTTGCATGTAGAAAACTAGCAAAAATACCTGGTTGCCATAAATTTTGTGATGATGATGACAACAACAACTATTATTATTATTATGCTTTCAGACTTAAATCTGTGTCTAACCACTACTCAGGAGGGCACCTAATATAAAGAACACATTAACCTCATTTTTATACGAGCAGGTGGTTTCTTCCACCTTTCCTCTGAAACATCTGGTGCTGGCTATATTCAGAGACAAGTTTGTAGAGCAGATTGATATGAAGTCTAATTTGGTATGGCAAATCCTCTGGGACAAATTCCACCATAGTGTGCAGATGTACCATGACTCTGAAGTCAACAATTTTGCATAATTTATATCATTATAGATTTGTCCCAAGTTGGTTGGATATGGGTTTTGAGGTTTATTGCAGTCCCTCTCCTTTTTAAGCAGGATTTTATTGGATTTTAACCAAAAAATGAAAAAAAAGCACCACACGAAATTGTGTTTTCTTTAGCATATTAACTCCTGAATAGACCAATGGGTTTTATGTAAGGCTACTGAATTCAAACGGGGGAAAAAATCTCCTGTTTCATGAGGTGGTAACATTAGTCACAGTAGTCAAGTAGTACAATATGCAAGTGCTTATTCTCTAGAT
>WEIV01002906.1:1884-21342 GCA_013390005.1 Calyptomena viridis
CTATATAGTCAAAACATTAGAAAGCAATCTGAATACAGGGCTTAGAATAAGTGTTTGGACAGGATACAAGCCCGTGCTTATGCTTGCAGTAATTATGAGAATAGTTTCTACCATATTGTTAGCTCAAAATGTGAAGTATTAAATTTGCTAGCAATAAAAAATAGAGTGGAATGTCACCACAAGTCTGAAAACAAGTCACTTAAAATGATCTGGATAAGAACAAATTAAATATTTTACTTGTGGGACTAAAGGCAAACAAAATATCACTGGCTATGAATACAAATCCAAGATAGAACTTTTACTGAGGATATGATAACAGTGTTCTCCAAAAATAACACTCTTTTCTAACACAGAAAAAAAACCAACATTGGAAACAGTGATGTTAAAACTCTTAACAAGCATCAAAATATTGAGAAACAAGTATAAAAATGTAATGGATAAAGAAAAGGTTTTCAACACTATAAATGGTGCTGTAAAGCTATCCCATTTAAAAATTTTCATTAGCTTCCACCAGGCCAGGGGTCCACCCCTAAAAAAGATTGATAAGATTTTCTTAAAAATGTTGTCCTCCTTCTATTATTGATATTCCTGTCAGAAGTTCACCTTCCATTAGCAGTTTCTTGTAGTTTTCATATTCACAGACATTTGTAAAAGTCAGAAGTCATTTTTTTATTGGGAAGAAAGCTTAAAGCTACTTTGCTGAAAATAACTGCAAATATTTAACAGGAATATTTTCCTTCAATTTTATAAAGAGTAAACTGTGCTAGTCAACCCAAAAATGAGTTACAGAAGCTACAACCAATACTACTTTTCCTCTCACAATGACTATGCTTGCCTGTGAGAAGGTTAACTTCCACCACCTTTTTTCAGCAGCAGCAGTAGGACAGAGAACCAGAATGAATTAAGAACATTACTAGGTTACTAAGACTAATTTTTTGCATTGAAAAGAGGGAAAAATAACACTTAAGCCATACATTGTTGGTAGACAAAAGACTGCAATAAAATAAATCCCAGGCCAAGAGGAAAGAAAAAGCAGATGCAAACTTACACATGAGAGCACTTGGCGCTAAAGGCAGTCAAGGCTGAGAGAGGTGTGAAATGAAACACAAAGTGCAGCAAGCAGAGGCTCATCTAGTTCAAAAATGGAGCCTGAGAAGTGCAGAGCTCAGAAATATAGTGCCAGGCAAACAACAGTTGATGCAGTGGATGTCATAGACCTCGAAGAGTTTCTTGGACTTTTTCAAATTTCCTTTGCCCCTGTGAACTGGCTTGCCTTAAGTAATTTCCAAGGGCCTGCAATTCGTTTCTTGGCTAGGCAAGCTCACTTTCACTGAACACGGTGATCTGAGGTTTGTTTAAATTTCTGCTGTGTGGAAATCTACTGTACTTTTTAGCAGGTGTGAGAACACTGAAGCTCCTTCAGTTGCAGCTCATTTCCACTTACTAACTACTTTATCTCTGTGGATGAAGCAAAAGTGACTTTCGTGTTTCCTGGCAGTCTGCTGCTTCAAAGAACCTAATAGTGATTTGTTTATTTCAGAGGAAATGGAGACCAGTCAGTGATGACAGATTTACTGGTTAAGTGGACATCACAAAAAAAAATTTCATGAAGTACAGGCTGGCTCTAACCACACTATGAGAACTCATAGTAAGGGGTAATGTGCATTCCAGAAGTCCAGTTCTATTTAATCCATGCCACTCTAATCTATACATTTACATAGCACCTTTCACACAATTTCCGAGAGCTCTATACAGAAATGCAATAATCAGTGTACTGAAAAATATCTAGGTGTATTGATGGCCTACACTGAGACTTGAAAATACAGCAAAAGGAACCAGATTGTTGAATATCTCCTGGCAATGAGTCAGTCAGTGACAGGCAAGAAAAAAATGGATGTCCAATCCCTTCCAATTAAATCTGACAGAGGAGAATTTCTTAGTTCTGGAGAGACAATTCACAATATGGCAATTTACAGTAGCTCATAGTGGATGAGAAATTTGCATTGGAGCAATAAAACATAAAAATTTATATAAAACTTAGTGAGACACAATATAAATTGTACAATATCATTGATCAAACTCTGTCCAACAAGAGGAAACAACACAGGGTTTTCAGCAGTTGGTAGGTTTGCAATGCATGAAGGTTTATTTTGAGAGTTGCATAGTCTCACTGTGAAAAATAAATTAAAACATTGTAGAGAAAGATACTACCAGATTTATGTTGCTATAGCCTTCCAATGCTAACTAGATGCGATAATTACATCTGTCAAAGTAGGTAAAATAGATTTATGAATAACATACAAGAACCTGTTTTTAAAATCCCAGATAACCAGACAACTTCTCATTCTCTGTAAGGGTGAAGAACATTGATCAAGGCAAGCACTGAGATACAACTAGCAGGGCATTCCATTTAGTCTGTATTCAAT
Organism: Calyptomena viridis; assembly: GCA_013390005.1. Taxonomy (NCBI): domain Eukaryota; kingdom Metazoa; phylum Chordata; class Aves; order Passeriformes; family Eurylaimidae; genus Calyptomena; species Calyptomena viridis. The sequence goes on from WEIV01002906.1 coordinate 4,311, forward strand.
TTCAGAAAAATAGCTGGCTGAGGTCGTGCATCAACCAAACAAACACACCATTTGGAAAGAAGCTGGAATATTTGTTGAGGCAGAGAAATATATCTGTACATCACCTCTATACATATGGTTGGCTAAAGTACATCTGCCAATAATTGGCTAAAAAAATCATAAAAAATGCAAAAAATGCCTCTATTTAAGATGACAAAATAGAGAGTGCCATTAATTCTTTGGAACCACATACCTGCTCAAAAATACCTCATTTCGCCCAGCACTTAGTAAATGGAATTATCATTACATTTTGAATCCTCCCCAGTCTAGCCTGACATCCTGAATGGTTTATCTCTGTTTATACATAAGGAACTGTAAGTTACTTTTGCCCTTTATACACTGAGATCTGAAGTATGGAATAACTACAGTACTGTGTAAAGATTGTTAGAGGAAATGAAACTAGCAGACCTACACAAGGATTCCTGTGAGGAATATAGTCATGGTGACTTGTCCAAAGTAATGTACTTGCTTCTCAGGAGAGGCAATTTGCCTGGCAAAATCCTAATGCTGACTTGTTGGAAACTCAACTTTTTCTCCTTGATTTCTTTACAGTGTCTTAATTGAAAGCCATCCATCTTCTCTACTTTTGAGGCACAGGGTATCATGGGTTTTTTTATCAAAATCTAGTCTTAATCTTTTAAGCCTACTAATAGCATTGCATAAGGCTGTATCCCAAGTACTGTNCAGTTGACAAGGTGGGGCTAGGTCAAAGATTGGACTTGATGATCTTAGAGGTTTCTTACAACCTAACTGATTCTGTGATTCTGTAATAGCCTCAGACTTTTAGTAATTATATCTAAATTTTAAAAACTTATAACCCAAGAATGAAGTCCAAAGGTTCTTTTGAATCATATATGACATCTTAAACACTTTGCAGCATAAAAAGTTCAAATGGTATTTTTATTGTGTTTGTATTTGTGTATGTGTGCATGCAGACAGACCTTACAGGAAAACAAGAGCTAATTTTTACTATCCTTTTTTAAACTGTAAGAAGGCACACTAGATGTTCTGTTTGATCTTGATTTAACCTAATCCTGCAATTACATATATTATGATCATCTGTATATTATCAGCCTTTAAATACGTGCACACTGATATGCACTCCTCCTATACACTAGGCTCTCTTGATAAATTTTCTACAATTGAAAGCTTATTTTACAGAAGAAAGTGCACAGCCCCAGTTTCTTTAAAATATTTTATATTTTATAGGATTCCCAGCCTAAAGCAAACAAAAGCGTATGAATGTACTGCATGTTAAGAGTACATGCTGGTTGAACTCTTTGTATATATGCTACCAAAGCATTAGATGCAGAGAATTATGTCCTCAGTAGGAAAGCAAGGTAAGGGACATATATTTTTAAAACTCAGGACATGCTGAAGGGGTTGCAGCCTTACAATATTAACAATAGATCTCCTAACTATAAGCAAATGCTTGAAGGATATAGATGAGGAACAATTCTGGAATAAAATGTTTAAGTTAAGTTCTATAGCCAGGAAGAGATAGGCTAAAACCTAAAAGCTGCCTCAACACAAAAGGATCAGCTTTCAAGAAAGCCGCACACCCGACTGTTACCATTTAGGCACCTAAATGAAGAACAATGGGGGCTGCTGGGTTCTGAGCTCTTTCAAGCATCTGGTCCAAATTCTTTCCTTCCATATGAATCAAAACAAATGTTTAGGCTACCAACTTTCCATTGCCCTTTAAGTTTAATGCCAGCTTTTCTAGCTTTTAAACTCCTTATTGTAATAAGATGAATGAAACACTAACTTTGCAAAATGCCCAGTTAAGGACTATTTGCAGTATTTTCTTTTTTATTAGTAGCAGACATAATTTTGCATAAAGTAATTGTAAAAATGTATCTTTCTAAACAATATCTTTAGGAACAACATTTTTTGGTTTAATGCATTTAAAAAATATGAATCCATCTTACTTCATTATCAAAAAGTGGTCACAGATTAACTCACAGATTTAAAGACAGAACAGACTGAAAATAAGTATAAACAGTAGCAGAAACAGTAAGAAAATTATCAAGAAAATTATAGAAGACAACAAAAAAGAGATCACATCATGATGTGGAAGTAGAACATAGGTCAATGTATGCTTTGCCACACCCTGCTAAACGAAGTTTTAGACCTACATAATTCCTGCTGCTCAGGACAATTATGTCCATCCTACAGTCACACAGCTCCTAATGCAGGAGCTGCAATGCTCTGCAAGGGTCCAGGATACATCATTGTGCCTGTAGCCTTATGCATTCCAGGATAGTTGAAATCTGTGCTAAGTAGTCATAAAACCATGTATTTAAGTTTTAGAAGGCATCTACTGAGACAAACAGGAATTATGGTAGTGCCATACCTCTACAACTAAAGGATTATGTAGTAAGTGCACAGCATTACCTGATACTAACCCTGAGCAAGTAATGGTCCATTCCCAGGCTTCTTCCCACTATGGGCAACCTGTTCTGCAGAAATGTGCGAATTCCAACATTTTAAGAAAAACTCTGATTAAGAACACAGAAATTTTGCAGGCTTATTACTGGACAAAAGAAAAGAATACCTGGATATTTTGTTTTGTTTTTACATCACACAAAACAGCAAAGGACAGAGTAACTAGTAGACACACAAAACCACTGATGGAAATCTGGGGGATTTTTCTGACTTGAATGAAAGAAAGCTACTTCAAGAAGTCCATCAACAGACTTGTCAGGAAACGTCTTTACTAATTTACATGAGCTAATTTAATAAAAAATGAGATGTATAGAAACATACAGTCAATTTTCAGCTTTTCCTTTACTGAATAAGGATTCTTCTCATCAGCTTTTCTTTTCCAAATTACACTCAGATTTAAAGTTTCTACGCTTTAAAAAAAAAACACATATATGATAAAGCATATATGATAAAGCATATCATATATGCTTTATGATTCTTAAAAAAAAATTCTGTAAATGATACTATGCTAACCAGCAATTATGCCATTAGGTCTAACCTTCAGTTGTAGAAATAGTTTTCATTAAGAAAATAAAACAAAAAATTTGTAATGAATACCTTGAAGATGAAAACAAAGACTCCTCCCCAAACTAGCTAGTCTTGTTCATAAGGATATATGAGAATTGCCTTCTAAAGCTGGATAACAAAGAGAAGGGATAAGTTACTTAGGACTGTAGTAAAGCTTGAGACAAGGTTCAGGAAAAAAAGAGTTCAGAGTATTTTAAGATGAGTATCAGGCCAAAATTCCTGCAAGTGAGATTTATTATACCACAGAGTCTGTCTCCCAAGACTGCTAATGAAAGCAAGCTATTTTTTAAAATCCAAATGAGCATTTAATAAATTAGTACCACACTCAAAAACCATATATATAACCTATTTTGTTATACTGAATTGAAAGGAATCAACCCGCACTCAAGCTTTTTAGTCATCACTACTTCACTCCATCTATCACTCATCTAATAAAGAATATTAATATGGATTGCTCTTTGGCAGGGGGTACCTTTTCCCCTGTAAATAGGATTCCTCTAGATAAATTAGCTATACAGCAATGTAATTAATTATCTTGTAATTAATTCTCTCAGGGGGGTTGTTCAACCACCATCCACTGTGCCATCTGACCATCATCCACATTCATTATACTGGAAATAATGATGGACACAGCAAAGTGTGCAATTCTTCTTTTGAGCCAAAGAAACCTTAGCCTGGCATAGAGCAGCATGGAGAAGAGGGGGCAGAGACAGAGAGAAGGGTCTTTTTCTCCTCTTTGTGAAGAATGGAAGTGAGGTGAGCAGGCTAGTGGTGAAAGTCAGTATGATTATGACCAAAAAGCTTTCAGCTATGACAGTTTTGCAGCATTTCCTGAATAGGGGCAGCCTCTTGATCCTTTTTAATATCCTTATTAGTCTCCAGTTCAAGAAGCGTGTGTGAGGACATATTTAACTTCCATTGAAGTCAATGGCTCTTAAGCATATGCTCAAATTTTTTCACAAATCAGGACTTTAATCTGTTCCTTATGTACATTTAGGATTACAGAGAAGTCTTCTGTTTTTGAAGTTGCTGGAAACATCAGCTTGCTGATGGGAGGTGGGGGAAGGGAGCGACTCTATCACTTTCAGAAGTCTACAACTTCCTTATTTTTTTCTAAATTTTCATCAGAAAACTATCTGTTTACCAATTTTTTTTTTAAATCTTCCCAAATAGTGTCTTAGATTCTAATGTGTGCTGCAGAAATGTGAGTTACTGACACTATGCACTTCTAGGTCTTCCCTAGTTAGCATCTCCTTCCTTCCTTCTTCATAAAGTTGAGAAAGAACTCTTACCAAAACCTAAAGAGATTTTGAGATTCCCCCTTCCTAGCAAGGGGAAAGAATTGCTGAGATGAAAGCTGTAAACCTGTCTCCGTCCTACTCTGCAAATGCACCTCAATTCTGGCATCTACTGCTTTTGGCTATTTCAGTTCTGGAATAAAACCCTCTTCACTGAGCCTAAAGGTTGTGCCAAACTGTATGGTAATTTTTGTGATATGGAAAAAAGACCACTGGAGACTACCCATAAAGCAGCCAATCTTGTGATCTGATCCTCAGGAGAATTTATGTCTCCACAGTTAAGATTTGATGTAGTCTGTAGTTTTACTGTGCACGTTATTTGCTGGTATTACACTGAAAAATTCTAGATATTGAAAATAACTGTGAAGTTGCCAAGCCAAGTATTCAAAAGGTATAAGCAGGACTCCTGTACCTTTGCTTTTCTGTCTCTGCCAGAAGGTCCCTCATCCTCCCCCAAATTTGTTTTAGAACACATTCAGAAATAAAAAAACAAAATATAACCAAGTGCTGGTCTGGTCAAGTCATGTGGACTATCCATGTTGCTATCTGCTGTTATTTTAAATTTGATACACAAATGCACACACACATCCCTCAAACATATATTCATGTCTATTGTATAAATGAAATGGAATCACATAAAAATATTTCACTGTTTTCAAAATCTTTCTTACAGAAAACTAGCATGAAAGAACAAATTGTCATTTAAAGAGTTTACAGGCCCCTTCAAAATGAGACTTTACTTGCTTTGAAGCACATTCCTTCTGGCACAAGTAATTATTACCTCAAATCTTGAAGTTAAAAGAGTGTATTTTAAAAAAGTTAGATTTTTTTTCCTCACACATTTGGCTTAGTTTAAAATACTTCCTTTTTACACACAGCTCATCTCAACACTGGGTACATCACTACTATTAGATACTTAACATCAGCACTGTCATGTCTAGGTCATGTTTGATTTGTGCTATAGTTGTTTTTCAGAATCTGCTCTGTGGTGCACACCTTTATGAAGTTAAACTCTGAAGAGAAGAGAGAGCACATGTAACACCTTTTTTTCTTTTTTTTCCTCTTTATCTTTTTTTTCCCTTATTCCCAGTCTTGCACACTTTTCTTACACACCGTAAGTGCATAGAAGAGCCATGACTACAGTTGCCAAAAGCAATGGGAAATGACAGAATATTGCTTTTAGATGTTTCTTGCATGTACATGAGTCATACTTTAGTCAAAGAAGAGTGTGAATGGAAAAAGGAAGAACACACTTAGGACAGCACAGAGAAAACACTGAGGCAGGTAAGAAAAGAGATCTAAAACACTGACCAAGGCATTGTGCAAAACCTTGCAGGGAAAGTTTAATTCTGAGAGGATAAACTGGCACTAGAAAAAGGATTCTAGGAAGGGAATTTCTGAAGGATGTGATTGAAATGTAGGATCATTTCATCAGCTTTGGCTTTGGCAGGGTTAAAATAAGAGCCAAGAGAGAGCTGGGGCAGGAAAACAGGATTTGATTTCTGCTAAGTAGTGTAAAAGTAATTTGAAAACAGTTTGAAAACATGCTGGAGAGCGAGAAGACAAAAAAGCAGTTTACAAAATCTTTTGGCAAAGTAAGATCTTCTAAACTATATCTCTCACCCTGTTCAGCACAAGCAGCAGCCCATGGCCTTGTACAAGGGAAAACCAAGGACAAAGTTGTTTTGTGCATGTAAAAGATGCTTTGTGCTCACCCCAGGTCTCTCTCATGAGTGTTTTTTTCCTACATCTGTGCATTTTTGCCCTAGAAGGAAAGAAAACATGGTCTGCTTTACTAAAGAAGCCGACCCTAACCATATAAAGGTGGACTTTATGGAGAGCATATATGAGCCATCAAGTGATATGACAGGGAAGGTGCAAAGGCTGGTTAGTGAGACATTCTTTTTTGTGCTTGTTGTGCTACAGGATACACACGTTCCCTGGACTTGTTTCAACTCCAAAACTTGCAGAAATACTCTTCCAGAAGTATTTAGGGAACATTTGCTGCCAGCCAAATAACTTCTGAACTAGTAAGATGCAATGTAGGTTCATATGAACACCTCAGATAGGAGCAGTACTATATATATTTCCAGCTCACTGTAGATTTCACCTCTGCCTTTTGTAATAAGACATTGTTGGTATGTTAACAAAGTACTTTAATAGGCCAGCAATAACATGTAGCCAATCTCCACTACATAGGAAGCATCAAGCTTTCCACTTATCTGTATAAGCAAGCCAACCATATTTTCCAGGTAAACATGGATGCAGCTTTTATTTTGTGTGTGTGCGAATTAAGACTACCAATTAGTTGTGGAAATATGCTTGAAAAACACAGAAGCAAGCAGAACCTACATAAATAATATTTTCATGGTATCTACCCATATACCGTGGAACCGTAACATTTCTTAGCCACGCATCATCTAACTGAAGGACTCAAGAACAAAGTAGTAATTGATATTCTTGTGCTTAACTTTTCAACATTATACTGTTAATTCCAAAAGAATTATACATAGCAACCTAAGCTTTGACAGAATTAAAGTGTCAGTACACAGACTGGCAAAGCACTGAGTGTCTTTTGCAAGAGGGAAGGAAATGGCTTTCCCAAGAACTTTGAAGGACTGGGTCTTTCTGTAAGTTATATTTCACCAAACAAACATTCTTAAAAATGGCTGGACACATTTAGCCACTGTACTTGGAACAATCTCCATCCAAAAAAATTGTTTGCTTGGGTGTCATGTCTGGCAAAGCTCTCCTGATATGTTTGCAAATACAAAAATATTAAATCTCTGATACTTCTTGTGCCAGCAGACTGCAAAGTCATTGACGCCTTCTCTGCATGTCTACATTTCAGTTTGGAACCACTGAAATAAAGATAGCTTTATAGGGTTTGAATGCTGTTAGATTTTTGTACATACTCTCATATTAAAGTAATAAAGATGTTTGCTTAATAAAGTTGTAGCGATGCATCAAAGTGTAAAAAGCAAAGGGGTCAGAACGAGGAGAGTAAAAAAATTAAAATGCAAAGCTAAGCCAAACTACAGGAGAGTTTGGCAGAATATTTCTTCATAATGTAAACCAATCAAAATTATTTGCACTCATGTCTCCAGCTTTTTCTCCTGTGTGTGTTCATATCTTTTTTTTTTAATTTGTAATTTAAGCTGTTGCATTTACTACTTGTAATAACAATATATTATTTCATAAAAACAAATCATATAAAAAGAATTGTCACTGTTTCTATTGACTCAATAATCCATTAAAAAAATCATGCAAATTAAAGTGGTAATACAAGATAATACTGCAGATTCAAGATGCCTCATGAACAACTGCTGATGAAGCCATCTATTTTTATCTGACCCATAACTGTTTCATGTCGCGTTGTCTAACAGACTATTTACACTGCTGTTGTATTTAGTAGATCACTGCAGGTCTTAAACTATCGTGAGTTACATTTATTGGAAATCTGATTGAGGTAAAAAGTGGTATTTTTTGTTCTGAAATTAAGAAAGTGCTCGTTTTGCAAGGATAAATGGAAACTGAAAGGATATGCAGGCATGCACTTCTTCAGAAATGGACTTGTGTAAAAAAAGAAAGAGGCGGGAATGGAGAGAGAGGGAGCCAGGAGTGAGACCATTAGTGTGCATTGTTCTAATGTTCTCAGGAACAAAAAGACAACACAGAGCTGCAGCTTGATGTCATTGTGGTACTCCCAAAACAAGAATATAGAAACATTAAAAAAAAAAAAGACCTGAATGTCAATTAAGAGCTATGTCAATTCTGAATCAATCAAACCAGTAATTCCAGACTGCAAAGAAATTGCAATGTTCTCAGTTCTTCCTAAGCCCTATGTAAAGCAAGTATGACTTGCAGGCTTGTACTAGGTTTTAATATCTAGTTCTGAAAATATGAATTTGAAAGAAGTGAACATGCCTTAGCCCCCATTAGATTGCTGTTTTTCTTCTGGCAGAAAATACTATTTGGCATTCTAAGCATTTGGCTTAGAAAATACTAAAAATACTGAAAATACTATTTGGCATTTACAAGACATCTTCAGGTGGTCAACACTGCCATAGCTGCCCAGGCTTCCATTCACACTGGTTTTAGCAACTCAGTGTACCAAAGCCCCACAAAAGATGTTGTCCTATAGCTTATCAACACATCTGATTTAAATTGTTTTATTTTCATTAAATCAACTGATATTTTCAGGAATTTAGGAGAGACTGAGTAACTGTTCCTACCATTGTTTTTACAGTAATAATCACATTTTAATAAGTAGTTTTTGCTTGTCCACATATTCCATGAAGACTACAGCGTTCTGGTATTCTCTACCAGATGGAAGAAAATAAAAGGCTGGAAAAGCTACTGAGACCCATGTGCCTGAGGAGCCTCACTCGCTGTGTTAAAACACCCCCTCCCAAAGAAGCCCTCATACACACTCAGGATACATTGCATGCTTGTAGAATATGCCATTTTTTGCTTGGCAGGTAGAAAACGCCACATTTATTCAACTCTCTTCAGGGCCATATTGTTAGACCACATATGTCTAACAGATTTTTTAGTATCTATTTTTAGAGGGACCAAAGTGGGAAACAGTTTTTTTTCCGCTTGGTAAATTTAAGTGACTAATGCCTTCAATTCACCAAAATGTGTAAACATACACTTAAATTCAGGGTTGTTTGTATCAAAGTACTGTGACTACTTCAGCTGTGAAGTCCTGGCTCCAGTCAATAGTGAGTTTTTACTTCAGCTTCCCAAGATTTCATTCATCTCCCAACACACAAAATTAAAAGCATACTACAATCATCATAAGATCACAGTCTAAGAATTAAAACTTACAATAGTGACAGAGGACACCAAAGTGCATCTATGTAAGTTTATGTAAGGCAGCATTTGTTCAGACTTACTTACTAAAAATAATAGCTATCAGAGATCTGAGAGAATGCAGAAGGAAAAAGGACTTTTAAAAGCTTGCAGTAATCTGTTTCAGTTTTAGTTTTTCATATCCTATTTGCTATAAAATAATGTTCAATCAACCAATTTTTCTTCAGTCCAAAAAGCAGCAAAAGAAAGGAAGAGAGAAAGAAAGAGAGAGAAATAGAGAGAAAGACAGAAAGACAGAGAGAAAGAAAGACAGAGAGAGAGAGAGAGAGAAAAAGAGAGGAAAGAAAGGAAAGGGACAGGGAAAGGGAAAGGGAAAGATTACTTGGCTTCCAGTCAGGCTTTCATAATCCACCGGGTGTTACTGGTTTAGTAGAACTATGCTCTTCCATCATAAATAATTTTACTTATTCCTTTGAGACGTTTCTTTTGCTGTTTAGTCAATTATTTTGTTTCATTTATTAAAGAAGGACAAAAGGACACATAGGTTGAAATACAAAATAACTTCTCTTTCACGTGACCATTCACTTTTCATGGATGTTTTCTTCTGTTCATGTGTTTTAAGGGCCCCTTTTTCCTCTATTGCAAGGTTTATTCAACACAGGTAATTACAATACAATGTTCAGACTACTTTTTTTCCATTGCATTTGGCAAGAAGCTGCAAGGATTTCAGACTGCATAGCATTCAGTGATTACATTCATCATTAAACAACAAAATATTCAGTAGCAAATTTCCAAGTATGATTCCAGATTTCTTTTTTGATGTATAATCGCATGGCTATTTAGTAATGTTTACTAAAAGACTTCTGAAGAATATTTTCATTTATTACAATGAACACTCTGCTACTATATTCATGGAGTTTTTTTCCACTTTGCATCATTCGTTGAATGCTAGGAAATACTACTACAACTCTGCACTAGTGATATTACAGATATATGTATAAAATTTGCAGATTAAAATGAATAGCATCAGTGTAATTTAGATTATTGTCTATTAAAATATTATTTTAAATTGATATGGTTCAGGTAAACTTATCAAAGGACATAGATTTTGTAATATGTATTAATAAATTACAAGGCCAACACACACTAGAAAACTAAGACTGATGGTAGCAGTCATTTTTTAAACAAGCATTCTTTTCCTGTATTTACTGCCGGAAGAATTCAAGACAGCGTATCACAAAAATACATAAGCACTAACATGGCTAACTGGTCTATCTCCTTCTCCCAAGCAAAGCTACATTCAGAGTGAAAACCCACAACTTAAAAATCTGGTCCTACCAAAAATCAGTAGGAGTTTTGTCATTAATATGTTCCCGGTGAAATTTCCCTTAGCATATGTTTTTATAAATCGTTTCTTTCAATAACTTTTTTTTAGTGATTAAAAGACTTAAAATGCAAGACTAGACTTAAAATGCAAGACAGTACAACTACATCAAGCTATTTTTTAATTCAGATTTTCATTAAATATAACAGAAAAGCAGCTACCCGCACACTGAAGACCCCAGACACCCATCCCAGAAGTCAGATGACTTCTTGCTGTGCACACCTATGCAGCCACACAAGCTCATGCTGATAAAGCTGGCGTGACCATCCTGCTGAGTAGTGAGAGGAAGGCTTTTTCTGCCTGGTGGCTGTGCACTGTCTTGCTCCTACTCTGCCACTAGCAGTACTTGAGAAATGGTGATGCGGATCTGTGAGTCTTTAAAGCCTACTAAAAATAAAAAGCATGTACACACGCAAAGCTTTTTATTTAGTAGAAGTGTACAGTACTTTGCAAATGGAAGGAAAGCACTGGTATGGCCATTGTATAGGTTGGGAAAACAGTCATAAAAGGACAGGGCAAAGGCTTGAGACAAATCATAAGGCTGGGTTCAGTGGCCAGCTGTGCATGGATGTAATGAAGTAGCCTCAAGCACTGTTTATCAAAATTCTCTAACACCACACTATTTCAGTTAGAAACCTTATTAGCGACATATGCAAGTATTTATATTTAAAAAATATGACTTTCCTTTCGCATCCTTTCAAGTTGCATTCTTAAGTATATTAGAACAAGGACACAGGCTAACATAGCAAAAATAAGGATTGAATCTCATCCGACCATAACTACATTTTACTTATGGATTTAAACTTTGCTCAGTCTTGCAGATAAAACCAGATCTATTTTTCTTCCCTTCCGGAGACTAGCAAAGCTACTTGGTAGAATGCATTCTGCTATTGAGAGGAACATGCTACAATGACCATTCATACTGCCGAGTAACTGTGTCTGCTGAATGCAATAGTCTGGTGAGCAGTATCAGGGTATTAGCAGACAAAAGAAAAGATAATGGCACCTTCCCTTGAGCTTCAAGACACAAGCGCAATCCTATTTTTGAGGAATTCAGAGATACAGCATCTTAACTCATCACATCACTAAAGATTGAATATTCCAAACGGCGAACTATGTGAACATCAACATACTCAATTAAAAAGCATTTATTAAATAACTAGCATGTCTAAAAATTACAACTCCAATAAACAAAAAAACCCCAAATCTCATTACTTCTTTTACAAAATACTAGAGTAATCACACTAGATACGTCAGGACAAATTTTATCCTAGGATGTTAAAACCAATGTAATTAAAATTAAATGTGTATATATAATGCTTAATTGGCATTTTTCAAATAATCAGGCAATCCTAATATTTCATCAATAAATATCTGCAAGAATTATAAAGCTACCGTGTAACTGAAGTTCAAATATTCTAAAAGGTGGCTACAACTATGATTTTTAAATCTTTTTCAGTGAAATTTTATTCAGATATTGCCAGAATGTTTGACTCTTTCATCCCCATGTGACCATATATTCTTTTGCATTTGTTTCTAGTACCACACTGCTTACTCATCCAGACCCCTTGGAGACTTTGCTTTGAAGACTCTGATCCTTGATAGTGCTTAATACCAAATAATAAAAAATAACATAGAATTACATTCATATTTGCCAAAAATTTAAAACAGAGTAACAGAATCAAGGTCCAATGCCTTAAAAAAACCTTGAGCACTTCAGTAGTTCCACTAAAGTCAATGGACCTTCCCACAAAAACATTTGTGCTCCAGTGAACATCTGGATTGAGCCCTCAATGTTTCTGAAAGGGTGCATTGGCAGGGAGGGCAAAAGGGAGGGAGTGTAAATCCTACTGAATCATAATTAGAAGTCATACTTCTTTTTTTTTTTTTTTGTCCACATAAAATTTCCCTTTTGCTAGGGGCAAAGAATTCTGAGAATGTATCAGTAAAATAGTCTTTGAAAATTTTAGACTTAGAAAAATTCCTGATTATATCTCCTGAGAACAAAAATGAAATTCTTGCAAGTTTTCATGTATGAAACAATACAGCAAGTAGCTCACTAGTAAGCCCAACATCTGACAAGCCATCAGCCTTGAAAGTTTTCTCCTAAAACTATTATTATTATTCATTGGATTTTGGAATTGTTTCATTTATTAAATCTACAGAGGTGGTTTTTTGTGGCTTGTTTTTGTTTGTTTTCTTTTTAAATAGGTAAATTATGTTTTTATACTGGATACCAAAAAAATTAACTCTCTGCAGAAAACTATGCCTTATTACGTATTTTTTCTTGCTTCCGTTTATAACCACGCTGAAAAGCACAGACATATTGATGAATCAGTTACATAGTGCTTTTTGACTATAAGTGTGCAGCTCATTTTTCTTACTGACGTGTTTCAGAAACCAATCAGAAGTCTTCAAAACTCAGAATTTCACAGTATTTATAATCATTTATCAAAATGACCTGCTTTTTAGAGATCATTTCAAACAAGTATGTATGATTTATGATATTTAGATGTGGTTAAAATAAATTCCCTGGAGATTACCTTTTTACTGCCTGCATGTTAAGAATAGATGGGTTATAAAATGTTAAAACTCTGGAAAAAAATATTGTTTTCTTTTCATGTGATTTATCAATGAACAGAAACCAGCAGAACAATAGATTGAACACTGGATTGAACTACTGAAACAGTGGATTCCTGAAATACTTTTTCAGTAGTGTTTCTGGATGATATTATTGTCAATACAGTAAAAAATATTAATAGTTGTTATTACCTAGCCTTTCCTTGGAAATCTATGCCAAATAAAAACATTTTTCCATGTCAAAGTTGGTTGGGGGTTTTTTTCTATAAAAAGACTTCTCATGCCTTTTGCACTGGGGACGTGTTTAATTACACTGGACTTTAACTGGAATTAAATTTACTTATATGTTTATCTATTGCAATTATATGTTTGAATAGCTGTAGTGCTTAAGAGCTCCTTTAGCAGTACTCAGCCTCCTCCTGGTCTTTTCAGCATAGTGCAGATATTTTTTTCAACATAGTATTTTAGGTTTCCTTAAGGCTACCAGATTCACTCTCTTTTCGTATTTCTCAGTAAACCTACATTACACTTCCGTATAGGCATTAATATGCCTTTCTCCTGACTGAAGTTTTAAGAAACTTTGCATGTATGTAACACAGCTTAGGAAATCACAGTTGTGACTTTGCATCTGATGTGTTCTGTGTCATCTGAGAATCAAAACCTACTTTATAATAAACAGAAATAAAATGGCCTGAAATTCACAGGCAAGCAATGAGAAGGAGAGGCATTAAAATAATCCAAAATATTCTATATAGAACTGGTACCACAAAGCAACAAAGCACTCAGAAATATGCTTTCTATACACTCATGATGGTTTTCAGCCGCACCTCAGATAATTCTGACCATCAGTGCACTTCAAAATAAGCTATTTTATTAGTAACCTACCCTCAAATTTACTATTGTCTTTTTACTCCTTCAGCCTTCACACGCGCAGAGCTGAGTTACAAAGGCGAGGATGCAGATGCCATTGTTCACTGCAAAATGTTAACATATAAAGATTTGTGTGTATCACTCCTCAACTCACAGAGTTTACTGACCCACTTCTGGCTATACAGGTTGAAAGGAATGTTCTGCAGATAATGAGAGAGGAACTACAAAACCTGTATACACTGGCAACTCTAGTGTGCAGGGGTCAGTGACTAAATAAGCAGCATTTCCCAGTCCTTTACAATGAGAACAGTTGAAAATGTCACCCTGTTCTGTAGCAGCCTATTCAGTATCTTCAAAGGGAACTTTCCAAACTGCTTAAAACCTGGGTTAGGGCTAAAGAAAACTGTAAGTCAGTTTATAAAACTACCAAGAAAGCACATTTCACCTTGGTTTCTCAATCCCAAACAAAAGTACAACAAGAGTGTACAGGAAAATATTTCTGTATCCTCCCATCCTCCTGCAATATGTGAATTCCAAGGGAAAAAAACACACAGTCCATCGCCTGAAATTTTTCTTGCCCTCTGGATTTTTGTTTATAATTTTAAAAAACTACACTCTTGCCATCATAACAAGTAAAAATGAGTATCCCCGCTGGTGAATTTTGAGTAGCTACAAGGCTGAGCAACAGTTATTTGCTTGGAAGATAAATGATACAAGAATTATCATATTTAACTTTTCTTAAACTATCTACAAACTCAGCTTTATGATTCAATGTGGCTGATCTTAAACACACAGAAACAAAAGCAGAGTAGCGCAAGAAAGGGGTAGTCTAAGGTTAATAAAGCTCTGAAATGCAGAACAGATTCAGTGCTCAAGAAAACAGTGAACATTCTGTGGCTGTAAGTGAAATGCTTAAGAGGAGGAAATATATGTGTAAATAATCACGAGCATTAATAATTGTCTCAGAATACTGGCTCTGAAACTTAAACAGTCTCACTCTCTTCACCTCTTAGTTATTTAGTATTAGGATTTGAAGTAGCTCCAAGTATGATGAAGCCATAGATGAAATTCTTTCAAGCACAGTAACTTGTTTAAAAAAAACCCAAAAGCAATGGATTAATGAGAAATAAAGGAGATGATTTTTAATCAAATGAGGGGCAATTGTGGATGACAAATATAGAAACACAGCAACTTAAAAACAGTTCTGCTGCCTTGCATTAGAAGGGCACTAAATATCCAGCACTAAAGTTCAAGATTAATAAAGGGGTGGGGTTAAATGTTCATTCCAAAACTCAGGCTTTTCCTGAAGAAAAAGCAAAGATATAGCAGCTACCCAGTTGTTGTCAAAACACATCTAGTTCCAGTCTGAGAGATTCATAAATGTGTGAACGGCCATAATCTCTTTTTCCTTAGCAGAAGGGAGGAGGAAATAGTTACCTGCCTCGATCTTCAGAAAATCTTAGAGAGTAAGGATTGAAGTACAACACAAGATAAACGTAACCATGGCTAAAGGCTCTAACCCTTGTCCACTAATCCAGTGGAAGGTTCCAATCACTTCAGGGCAAGGTTTAGGACATTCCCCATGCGTGTTTTTTTGGCTTGTATTGCAAAATGAAAGAAACAGAAAGTGATTCAGATACTTCCCTGACAGCGAAAGGGACCTATTTCCCTTTTTCCTTTAGCTTTAAATAGACTAACAAATACAATAAATCCTTACTCAGGCAGGCATCCAGTTATTTCTCCAGTAGTAACAAGGAGTGCTGATACACCTCACGAAATCAGATAATTCATTTTATGATGTCGAATGTAAAATGACAAAACAACAGATTTTACCAACACTGTTTAACTAAAGACAGCTTTTAACATTGGGAAGAGTTTTCAATGTATATACCAACTATGTAAGATGAAATTCGGTTAAATGTTTCTAATATAATGGATAATGAAGGAAATTATGGTATTCTTGAGGGTTATTTTTTTAAAACAGTTCCTGTTGCTTACCACTTTACTAAGCCTACAACATTTGGAGTAAAAGAGACGATGGTTTCAGTTGTGAACTTCATAAATATCTGGAAAAGCCTTTCACTTTCTCTTCCGCGATAACAAACAATTTGCTACGCCAGCTCCTGAGTTTCCAATTTGTTGTGCCCTCTCTTTCTCAAGTGCCTCCTGCCTGTCTCAGTGCATTTCTGGTGACCCCGGTTTATGTGTGCCCTAACGGAAGTCCCATCAGTCGCGTTGCCTTCGCCGAGTGGCTTTTGTCCGAGCGGGACTTTGACAGGCCTTGCTGCTTTAGAAAGCAAAGATAATGTCAAGGTTTTTTTGCACATTCTGTGATGCCAAATTATAGCTCTGAAATTACTGTAGATCTACATGTTTTTATGTTCGCCTTTAAACCAGAATTACGGTGATTTTAAAAGTCAGACAGCTCATTCCTTCCCTCTGCCCTCTCCACCAGCAAACTGAAGTGGAGCAGCTTTCTTAAACTCCTATTCACCCGTTTGCTTTAGAGACTCCAAATTTTGCCCCTTCCACGCTGAGGATTTGATGCAGGCTCACAGAGATTCTACAGGGTAGCAAGGTATCAGCTCCTCTCCCGAATCCCTGCTTCCAAGGCAGCGCTTCCAAGGTTGTGCAATCGCCTCGGAGCCGCAGTCAGCTTCGCGGCGAAGGGGCGGAGGGGAAGGAGCGCGCTGGATTCTGAATTTTGAAACAGAAGTGTCGTATCGGGCAGGGGGGAGGGGGCCGCGGGACCAGATGCTAAAATCTGCACCAACACTACAAACGTTTCTCTCCTTGGCTGTAGGGAACTCTCCCCCACCACCACTTTGACTTCAGACTCTATCACGTGCTGGATTTTTTCTTTTTATTTCCCCCCGCACGTAGCCCCAATAAACCTTGCGTTAGTGATGGAGATTCCGAGAGCGCGTTGAAAGGAAGGAGGGACCCGGCAGCCCGGTGTCAGCCGGCGGCGAGACCGTGGTCGGCCCAGCCGGCCGAGCCAAGCTGGACCGAGCCGAGCCAAGCCGAG